>OY998134.1:1434723-1776527 GCA_963921915.1 Hyposoter dolosus
AACACTTTTGTTTTGAAAAATGAAAATAAATTTTATTAATTTAGCCTACTACTAGTATACATATTATTTTTAATGAAATAAGAATAACTAAAAAATGATTTTTAATTCTACGATATAAATAATTCAATATAAATAGTTTTAGAAAAAATATAAATTCTTTATGGAAAAAAAAATATGGAATAATTAAAAAATATAAATAAATATTTTTAAAAAATACTAATAATTCAAAAATAGTATTAATTTCTAAAAGCTGCAATCTGAAACAGAAGAATATGAAAAAAAAAAAAAATTACAAATTTTGAATTTTTTCAAAGAATTTAATAATAATAAAATGATAAAAACTCACCATTGATGGCATACTCTACATGATGTATGCGCCACGCGTGTAGATATAGGGCCCCTACATATCTGACAATAGTAATAGCCTCTTCCGAGCTGCTGATGGGTTCCCACCGAGTGCTCGAAGACGGCGGTCACCTGCCCATGCCACTCGGGATTGATGATAAAGCATTGCGGGCAAACTAGTTCACCCGTCCTGGTTAAATAGCCCGACCGTATCTCGCACATACGGCTTGTATTATTTACCGCAAGCGCGATCGGCCGCGGCAGCACCTCCGCACTAATTATGTTGGGACCGCCCGAATCGGACGCATAGCCCTCATCAGCATCGATGGGTGCATCGTCCTCGACGTCCCCCCATTTAACGTCGGCTCCATAGTACCGGAGGACATCATAATCCTCGGGCCGAAGGTGTTCGGCGTCGAAGATACGAAAATTTTCGTCGTCGATGAGGTCCCAACCCCACGCTCCTCCCTCCCCTTGATCCATCGCGTCCTCATGGGGGGGCGCCACGATAGGCCCCGCACCCAACATCTCGCCATTGATAGCAATTTCCATCTCGTAGTCCGAGATGTCAATCACTTCAATTTCTCGTTCATTAGCCATTTTACGAATACTTGACGAACACGAAAAACGTAGACGACGAACAGAAACTCGACGAACACTTGATGAACACGAAAAAAGAATACGCTGATGAACAGAAACTCGACGATGAACACTTTACGAACACGACTGTCACTAAACCAAACGGCGTGATGGACCGCGAATATTGTCGGGAGTAAAGTGATTTTCAGGTGTAGAAAACTAGCCCTTTAAATACTTCTGGACCAGAAGGTTTCCCATTGTTTACATCCCCACCAAGCATTGCATCTAGGAATATGGTGGAAAAATCTCAGAAGGGTTCTCTGCGAAGATGCCACATGGCCAAAAAAGTGGTAGGCTCGAGAAACCGTTTCCCCAAAGTCATGAAAAAAAAAAAGTCTTCGCGGGTGGTGCTCCACGGCCTTTTCCCCGCACAGGTCAGTCTCGAAGTTTATATTACAATGGACAGATGTGCGAGCATGTATACAATACATCCGTCGAAGCACCCACGAGATTTGACGAAAAACGAACTCGAATCCATTTCCAAGGCTTTTCTTCTAAAATACTACAGTGCATACATCAATTATTTGTGGGATTGCTTGCCGGAAAAGTTGCAGCGTGATACTGAGATAGCGTCATATCGACCATGTTATGATCATTTCAATCCGCCGTGGGAGGGGGTACATGTCGATGCGGCGGGGCCTAAACGGCGAGATTGTGAGAAATTTCACATTATGGAAGAGCTCATACATGTGTATACGAATGAACGCAGTCCGAGAGAATTGACAAGTAGCGAGCTTAAAATTATTTCACCCACAATCTTCAAGAGACACTTCAGTGAATTTACGGATATCTTATGGGATCGAATGCCGAATTATTATCATTGGGATAGTGAAATTGAATCACATCGTCGATGTTATGAACATTCAAATACGTCTTCGATGGAAGATAATTTCGATGGTCCTGTACCGCAACGTCGAAACTGCAGAAAGTGTCGTGAGAGAGTACACAGCGAACCTGTTAAGACAGGTCGTAAACAAGATCAAACCTGTTGCAGACAGGATTGAACTTGTTCAGATGCTGGAGAGGGGATACAGGGTAAACAAGATCAAACCTGCTGCAGACAAGATTGAACTTGTTCAGATGCTGGAGAGGGGATACAGGGTAAACAAGATCAAACCTGCTGCAGACAAGATTGAACTTGTTCAGATGCTGGAGAGGGGATGTAGGGTACAAATAGCCGAGCAGAGAATGAAATAAATTCATAACTTCACAAGCTCTCGCTGAAAATCGTGCAGTCTTTGAAAAGAACTTCTCAAGCTCTCGCTGAAATCGTACAGTCTTCGAAAATGGACTTCTCTGGAATCAACGCAATCACGACGCAGTCTGAGTATCTACCAACGAAGAAGCTGAAAGATCTTCAAGTCCAGGATGATTATATCATCTCTGATATTCGGATGGTTAAAACGAAATACGGAGATCGCTACGTCGCTGAAATCCAGGGTGAATACACCGTCTTCTTACCAGCTCGAGTCGTCAGAGCCTTCCAACAAAATCCATCATTGTTTGAGGAATTGTTGAAAACTGCACGTGCCGGACAACTATCGATGAAGTACCTCGGTGGAAATTTGAATGGAGTTGAATTCCACACATGTGAAAAATTGTAAACACATGCAACAATTTTGTAAATATTGTAAGACGAGGAGGAGGAGGAGGAGATGGGAGAATTAATAAAAACATGAAATTTGAAGAAACATGTATTATTTATTTAAAAAATCCCTCGTTCACATAACGCGTGGTAGACATAGTACCAGCTTTTTAGAGCGTTAACATTCATCGTTGCACAATTGCATTTCGCATTGGAGGTATGGTGAGGACAAGATGATGGAGTTTTGGTCAATTTTTTCAACGGTGGACAATCCAGTATCTCCAAGTCACAAACCTCCCTCGACAGGTAGCTCGCTAGCCATAAAGACTTTTCACGTCCTTTCGCATAGATGGCTCGAGCTCGTTGTAAAATTGTTTGAAGCAGGTGTTTCGCAGTGTCGTGCGGTATAGTGCCATAGTCCCACGATATTCCATGGTAATTGCGTTCCAACCATTTGTTTGTCATCTGATATTTTGCGGGTAAACAGTCCCACGCGTATGGCGATTCCAAGAAGAATGTCAAAGGTTCAACATTTTTCTCGTCCGCTCGAATGAATGAAATTTCCTTGAGGATGAATTGGTTGTTGGGACCCTTGAAGCCTTGTAGATCGATGATAAACTCCATCTTGACTGATGACCAGCCGCGTCAACTCCTCTCATTTTATACTAATTTTTTCACCCCACCACTTATTGGATTAAATTCCACAATGCGATCATGTAGAATCAGACAGTATGCACAAGTTTGCGCTGGTATATTTTTTTTCGTTTCAAACTCTAGTCGCACATCCACAGGCCCCGACTTGAGAGAATCGTTTTGCTCCGAGCAGTCAATGACAATGAGAGGTGTATTTCTGAGAAATTCTTTTTTGCTCAACCATGGCTCCGCCTCCTTATTGTAATACATTGGTTGAAAGTTTGTGTACATATCATAGAGTACTGCATACTGAATTTGGTCTATATTCAAATTCATATTGCCGTAAGGATAACATTGTGAATTCAAGTATAGTTTCACATCGGTCACATTGCAATGATCGAAGCCACTTGCATTTTTATTCTTAACATTTTTCCGTCCAGTTTGCATGGCGAGAATTACATAACGCGGTTTTTCCAACTGTGTTGACGTCTTGACCGACCATACATGTTTGGACGTGGCCGGAAGCATTGGGTATTCATAGAATTCCCAGGTGCGATAACTCATGGATATCGGTGTATCTCTGGCAATGAATTTTAAGAGTTGTATTTTTCGTTGATCTGCCACGGTGACATATGGTTCAAGCCATTCAATTTTCCGCACTGTGAGCTTGTAATTTTCATCAGCGGTTTGTATTATTGCATTATCGTCGGTCCGCGATCGGGTCAAGATCAATTCATGTTTTGCATTCACCACCATTTTCCGATAATTTTCGGCAAAGCCCAGCAACATATTCAATGGTATGCAAACATCAAAGTTGCCCACTGCATCAACAATATCTCGCGTCTCCTCAACATCCACCCAACCAGTATTGTCAAGCATTGAACTCTTTGCCGGTGTAAGTGACGCATATCCCTTAATGAGAGATGTAACACCCACATTTTTATTGCGATCGATTTCCACAGCATTAAGTTCATAGCGCACTTCTTCGAATAAATGACAGATAGCATTGTCGACGAGCTTTGTTGCATTTGTCGGCGTTCCATCGGGTTTCGTTAGTTTTCCACAAATGTGAAGAGAACTTTTGCTGGGTAGGATTGATAAATCTTGATGTTGAATTGAAATACGTATTTCTTCGCTATTGTTGTATGTTGACGATGCGTATGGCTGATGAGCATGAACCTCATAATGTATGATGGATTCATCAAAGATGAGGGGTTCTTGAATGTTTACGATTTCTTCCGCCATTCTACGCAGCAGATACACAAGCACAGAGTAAATAGTTTTTCATGCGCGTACTCCACACACTTTGAGACCCAACTTCTTCAGGAGTAGAAGGTTCTGCGGTGTTAGCAGTTTGAGCGTTGATCGACGACTGGTTGGGGATTTCCATGTTGGCTTATTAATAATTGAGCTTCGGTATACACTATGCCCATTGAGATGTAGTCGTATTGTAATCACTTCACCTCGAAAATTCACCAAATCACCGTCCTGATCCACAATACGAAGTTGTATATTGTCAATTATGCGAGTCGTGATTGGCAGGTAAATTACGTTTGACGGCACTTCAATGATTTTATAGCCTGGCGGTACAGATGGAAAAAATTCATGAATCGTATGAACTTTTTGCCCGTTGATATATGCACCGGTTGTTATGTTGCATTCAACACGTATGGCGTTCACCTTAAGAGTGGACACTGGTAGATCAGATTCGTGTCTTTTATTGGGTTCCAATGTACGTGTTGTAAAGCCCAGCAGAGGTCCAATCGAATTATTCTTTGACAAGTAGATTGGCTGATTACACTCAATTTCACTGCGCAGAGTATTATTGTTTGGTCTTAGTCGAATATTGATGTTTTTCAATGACAATTCAGTTTGCAAATATTTTTCAATGTCCTCAATTTCATAACTCCCCGTTGGTATAGTCAGTTCATGTTCTCCAACATAAAATTTATTGCAGCCAACGTCAATATTCGGGATGGAGTTGAAGGTTAGTAGCTCGACAAGTCCAAGAGTATAATTCTTGTCGGAGGACTGCTCAATTGGAGGAAAGAATTGTATATCGAGAATGGCCGATGATCCTGATATTGTAAACGTTAGACTATCATCTATGATGCTCGCAAATTGAGAACTAAATATATAGCTCTATTATCCACGCTTATATAGGGCATAGTTATCGCGGCGATTTAGCTGTCCGCACAGGAATTTGAGACATAAATGTCCGCATACAATTGTGTCAAATTCTTGATATCTTTTATAATTGTAATTAACGCTACCAACATTGAAGTAACTCATGAGTTCATTTGGTGGTGGGAGATCGCCAAAACTGTCAAAGTACACGACTTTACGTCCAGTCTTTTTGTATGCGACCCAGTGTGGGCCCGGGCCGGCATTTTCGTCCAAATTAACGATTCCCGATTCTCGTTTGAGAGGTCCACTAGCAGGCAATGTGTCACGCATGTAAACCCCGCGAAAATGTGGAATTTTCATGATTTTTCCCAGCTTCAGCAGATCAATGTTGGTGAGGGGTCGATGTTGGTAGCGTCATTATCCGTTTTTTGGCTGAAGGTAAAGACCCAGACCTTGCTTATACGGTTTCAAATGTAAGCCTTTACCCAGGGCGATGGCCTCCATTGTTGCATTATGGCGCTTATTTTCTTTCAATTCCGCTTTGCTGGCTTGTGCAGTATTTACAGCCTTGGCTATTGCCGCAGCACCACCGGATAAAGCACCGGCGGCGCTAAGGCCGGCAAAGATGGCCACGAGAAAGGGCAGGAAACGACCGATTTTCCGGGGAACAGGTAGAACACGAGGCGTGCGGACTTTGACACCTTTCACACTGGCACGTGCGCCCTTCAATGCCGACATGACAACTTTACGAGGATCGTCACTTTTGACCATCGTTTTTCGAGCAGCCGCAATAACATTTTTCAAGGAAACACTCTTCTTCTTCGGCTTCATGCCCGGACCACGTTTTGCCTTTGTATTTCTCCCACGCGCCTTTATTCCCGAACCGAGTTTCATTTTTGCCTTCATGATGTTTGTCACGAGCCACGCACTTGCTCGCTCACCGATACTAGCGTCTTTCGATGTTATACGTTGCCAGGCTTGTTCAGCTAAAATTTTATCAGCCAAATGTCTTGCTTCCAGATTTTCAGGATTTCTCGAATATGCAATATCGTGTTGTTTGCATGCAGCATCCAATGCGTTTATACCGCGATCCCCACGAGCAAGACGCTTAGCCAACTTTGTGCCAGGTCCACAATATTGATAACCCGGCAGATGTAGTTCTACGGGAAGTTTATTGATTAGGCTGTTAAGGTAACTACTGTTTGAGGGGAAAAAAAGATTTGTTTTTGAAATTAAACTATATCATTCTACATGGTATCAAACGTTTCCACGATTAATTAAAAAATTTATTGACCATCTCATAACAGAGGTATAATGACTCGAAATTCTTTCGTTTTACACGGAAGAACATAGGGAATCGTAGACATTCCTGAATAAAGAGATTTTTCAAGCACGGTTCCGAAAAGATTGCGTTGCAAAAAGTATTTGATCCCGTTAATAGTTATATAAGGAAGTACTTGCAAAAAAGAAAACGTACGTTCACCATCAGATAAACGAGATATTTAAAGTAAAAGTACGTAAAGTCCAGGCTAAAGATTCGTTTCCGCTAGTCGGCCATAGAAACTTGGCAACGGCGCTTCCACGGATGAGACTACTCATAACCTCATTTCGGGCGGTAATTTGGAAAACTGTCAGGGAACACAGTGGATGAAATTTTCGATAAATTTACGAAACGAGTAAGAGATTTCAAGTCGTGTCAATTAATAATTAATATGCTAAGTAGTAACTGCAGTCGATACACAAATACACACTCGAATATGTTTCTAAGCAGCGTATATATATAAATATTGTTCTGGTTTCGCGGTAGTACATTTATTTCATATAGTTTCCTCCAGACAAGGGTATTCAATTGGAAATGAAAGGAAGTTCATAATTATCTTTAACTGCGGTTTCACAACCAATTTTTTTTATTTGTTCTATATTCAAATACGCGGCAGCGTCGTAAGTAGCTAGTATTTTCCTCAGGACAGATGCGTAAGGTGGGAATGAAGAGAAAATTAGACAACAACATTTTTATTTACGGTTTCTCAACTAAATTTTTTATTTGGATCACAATATTTTCGATGACTTTTTTATTTTTCGTTACACGAGGGCAACCAGAAATATTTGATGCCAAGAGAATTTTTATGGCTTCTTCACCACCTTCGGAAAACGATTTTTTTAAGTGATCGACCGGGATTCCCAGCTTTAGCCATTTTTGTTTTCATTCCTGCTGAGATGCCGTCGGTAATGCACTCAAAACTATTTTTGTTTGATTTAATTTTTGCTGTTTGTGCCTCATCAAAAAAAATTGCTTCCATCGTTTTAGTTTCCGCTCGCAGTTCTTCGTCAGTAATGAGTGAAACTCGGATGATTTCTTCCAGCATTCTCACGTCGATTGCTCCATTATGGGATCCAGCCGAAGCAGATTCTCCTATTAAATCTTCTGCCAATGTCGATAAGCGGAAGAACTGCTTCGATTTAACTCGTTCCGGAAGCTTTTTTCTCAATGCTGGCAGGCTATCACAAAAACCATAGATGATTTTTTGGAACTCTGACAGAAGCCCAAGACTTCGTACTTCTTTAAGAAGCTTTGGTGTATCAAATCTATGGCCGTTATGAGCTACGAGTATTGCTGGACCTGGCTTCAAATAGTTTAGAAATCGCTGCATCGCAACTCTCCGTGGTACAGTCGCTAATTGCTGCCCGTGTAAATGCAATTCACCACCTTCAATCGTCAGTCCTGCAACAACCAAAATTTTTGTTAAATAGGACTATATATCTCAATATCAGCTCCGACTAATAACATTGACGGAGAATAGTCATACCAGTAATGATAGATGCTGCTCGAGAAATGTCATGACTCGGAAGAATATATTCGTTGAATTCATCGGAACCGTTCTTTGCCGATATTTGGATGATTTCAGACGAGCTGTTGAGGCCTGTTGTGTCGAGATCAAAATAGACAAAGATAGTTCCATCGGGGATTGTTTTGTTTCGAAAAGATACGCAGTCGTCAACGTCAACGACTGCACTCAACCCGCATCCAGATGAATACGTAATCCCTTCTCTATTCTCAGCGGTGTTATTCGTTCTATGTCGAGCTTGGAATAATTGTCGTCGTCTTCTTTTGGCTGGAATTGTCTTCGAAAATTCATTCTGGGCTTTTCGCTTCTCGTCTTTTTTTTTCGAAATTTTTCGGTATTCTTCCCCGGAGAGATGTCAAGTTTCTCATGGATATTTACGACGTAGTTAGTTCCATAATTTTTCTGACAAACGGCAGCAGCAACACGAAAATCGTTCGATTCAGATCCTCCGTAATGTCGAGAATTTGGAGCTTTACTCGCGACAATTGTATGGAATGCTTCGTTTGCCTGAGTGGAACCACACGGTGCAAGTTTTTCGGCATTTGCTGCAAATTTGTTGAAGATCGTTGTGAGCGATACCTTCATTTGAGGATCTGAGAGTCCTTTTCCTCCCGGCAATAGCTTGTGCTTGAAGTTAGCCGGATTATCTTTGTACTTGCACCATGTACCACTGCAGCTGCCGTGGTCGTCGAAAGCATGCGGAACAATCGTAAGAAGACCAGCCCTCACCGCCTCAACGTTATCCTTATTTTTCTTCAAAACGCAACCAAAACAATATTTCATGTAAGCGATGACTTGGTTTGGAATTCGTATACTCCACATATCTTTGGACAGCGTGCAGGTCGCATGATTTGTATCCGATTCCTTTTCAATGCGATGTTCTGCTTCACGTCGTACATTGGCAATAGTAGAGGAATCGTCGTCCCCAATAATTGTACTGATCTGAACATGCTCCTCTTTCAACATCGGATTATTAGTAACAATGTCGACTGCTATTTTTTGCTCCATTGATTTAGAACTGCCCGTGTGATTTACTCTGCAATCATGATCATCCCGATTATGGCCTCTTTGACAAAGTACGCAGCGTTTATTTCGCGTTGCATACCCCACAACCTTGCCGCTTAAAGATCCTATTGCAACTCCATGTCCTGTAATGATCAAATCGCACCATAAAACAAATCTAGTTTATTTTGCAGTCGCAATTACGGGATCTAGATATATCACATCAAAAATCACCAGTAAGGCTATTGTAAGAGCGGCCGGATCCTTTTTTTTGCCAACCGGCATCAAACGAAACTTTAATCTTTGTTGGAGACTGAGGAGTTTCTTCCAGGCCATGCTCTCCTTCATCATGCTCTTTCGCATTGTGCGAACTGTGGAAAAAAACTTCAAGTATAGGGAAAAAGCAGAAAGTAAATTTTCAAAAGCGAGACAGTGTTAAATCAGTAAATAAAGCCACATGCGCAATTCACACGCCTTGCATGTTATGTTCAAAAGCAAACAACAAGCATATATAAAATCCAATAGTACCGATGGCCCACAATAATCAGTGTTTATAGAATAATATGCACTCTGTAAAACATAATTCAATAAGGGAAAGAGGAATATGTTGCTACAGTGAGCCGGTTTTTCTGCTGTAAAAAATAACAATCGAAATAAATATTCTGAACAAGCAAGGGAAACCACATCCATCACAAAGAGTTTCCGCAAAATACAGCTCTGTGGAAAACGAAAACTGAAAACAAAATAAAACAAAAATAAAACACTCTTTCTTTCTTGATATTACTTGTTGTTTCTCGATGCATTGTCATTCTTTCCGGGAGGCACAGGTCAGCAACCTAAAAATATAGAAAACCAATTAATGACAACAGTAAAAAAAAACTTCGATTAGCATATCCGTAGAAAAAATCGTG
This sequence comes from Hyposoter dolosus, assembly GCA_963921915.1. NCBI lineage: Eukaryota > Metazoa > Arthropoda > Insecta > Hymenoptera > Ichneumonidae > Hyposoter > Hyposoter dolosus. The sequence goes on from OY998134.1 coordinate 1,444,812, forward strand.
TAATTGTCTCGACGTCACGAATTTCGATATGAAAAGGATATTTAAAGGCTCGACACTTTTTTAAAATTACGCCAAAAATCTTGTCACGTATGAAACATTCAGTATTATCTTACCGTTGTGCCACGGATAATTCTTTTTCCTGTCGCAAGGCCATTCTGCAGCTTTCCTTTGCAGTCTCCTCTATAACTTTTCCCACGTAGCGCTCATGACGTTTTATCGTACCGTCGTCAATGTGTGGTATGTTCAATTCCGACAAAATCATATTGAGGTGTGTTGCCCCAATACCACCATCCAGTATTCCTGAAAAAAAGTTTTTTTGAACATAACGAATTCCCCACTATGCGTTTATTCCATCACCGGTACAAGTCCAATGTGAATTTGAGGTTATAAACTTACCGATAGCAGATTTCACGTTTACAACGTATTGCCTACCGCCGGAATCACTTGGAAAAGTCCATTTCGATGTGTGCACTTTTCGGAGGATCAAACACACATGGCATCGTACTGTAAAAACACTTGCGAGTCCGATTTTCGCTTCATCGATCACGTATCGAAATGACAGCGGTGCGTTGCAGTCGCGACACCACATTTCGCGAGCTAACAATTTGATGTCAACTATGCGTCGTCCCTCCAAAATATCATTCGCAAATTCTTCTTCTTCTTCTTCTTGCACTTTTCTTCTTTTGCAGGCGGCAGCTAAATTATTTTTCCACCTTTCTTTATTTTGTGTCGAGAATCGTCCCTGTTTGTCCCGCACTCGTATTTCGTACTCCGCCATTTTTTTCAATCTGACGGACCGGTGACAACGCTAGTCGTGGACTGTTTAAAGCTATGTTACCAATGTACGAATATTACGACGTTGCCAAATTGCGCAGCGACTTCAGAGGCATTTGTTAGAGGCATTATTTTCGGTGATTTCAACAGTTGGTATTAGCAATAACGAGAATTCTTTATTAATTAATCTTCCAATAATTGACTAACAACCCAACATCATGATATTTTTTTGAAGAAATTAATGCCTCCGGAACTCGTACATGTGAGATTTACATTTTTTAGAGATTCGTGGATTTTTTTTTCACGGACCGTGCTTTGACTCCACTGGAGCACAGTAGTTACCTTAATTATTCCTTCACCTGCGACCATTGTCGCGCGACAGTTTATACTCGACTGATTGTTCAAACCACTATAAAAACATATTTATACGGTTTTTTGAATTAGTCACGCGTGAGATGGCGTCCAAGAAACAAGTTTCCGGCGGTCAACTGTCTGTAATGAATTTTGATGAATTTGTGACCGGTGGTGGTGGTGGGGTGAAAATGGAAAAGCGTCATGGGGCTTTACTACTTGGCAGCATCCGAGCTGTGTTTTGCGGACCATCGAATCGTGGAAAGACCAATGCTCTACTCACGCTTCTAATACATCCCAATGGCCTGAGATTTGAAAACGTTTATCTCTACTCCAAGTCGCTGAAACTGCCAAAATATAAACTGCTTGAAGAGATACTTCGATCGGTAAAAGGGATTGGATATTTTTCATTCAACGAGCATGAGCAAGTTGTATCACCGAATGACGCTCGCCCCAACTCCATATTCATCTTCGACGATATACGTGTGAAAAACAAGACAATGTGAGAGCATTTTTTTCCATGGGGAGACATGAGATTGTGGACTGTTTTTATCTTTGTCAAACATATACGCGTATTCCAAAACATCTCGTGAGAGATAACGCAAATTTTGTTGTACTATTCAAGCAAGATGACATGAATCTGAAACACGCATACAACGATCATGTGAATACCGATGTGACTTTTGCAGCCTTCAAAAATATGTGTGTAAAGTGCTGGAAGTCGGATAGATTTGGATTCATCACGATTGACAAAGACAGTGATATAAATGCACGGAGATATAGATTGGGTTTCGATTCATTCCTCAGTGTCGACGATAAATGAATGCTCATCGCGTTGAGAAAAACAGTATGAGATCAGGCTTGCTCGTGTCAACATGAGGAGCACAGCAATTTTGAGGGAAAAAAGTGTGCTGTTTCAACTTGCAAAGGCAAGTGATGCAATTAGGCGAAAACATCGAATGTTGAAGAGTGGTTATGACATAACGCAGCAGAAAATGCAAAATGTGTTTGAGCCAATCATTGAGCCATTGGAAGAGTTGGTTTCATATAAAAAAAAATCTAAAGCGAGAGATTAAAGCTGAAAAAATGGATATCAAGGGGGGGGCGGACGAGAAGAAGGAGGAGCGGGAGGAGGAGGAGGAGGAGCAGTCGCAGCAGGAAGTGCGCGACATCAAGTGCGGGATTATTCGCTGCCAAACATTTCTCTCGATAAAACTGTAGACAAGACTTTTACGAGTCAAGAAGATAGTTTTGTTGGAGCAGATGATGGGTGGTCAAGTGGTGACGACGATGCGAAGAAAGATGTTGACGATCTAATATATGAATATTTGACTCTGCTGTGTAATAATGAAAAAACAAGGCTCGACGTCTCGTATGGAGTGAGAAAGCTTGCAGGCGATAAATTGATGATTGATGATTCACCAATCCATTTCAAAAGTGATTATATTCATGTGGGCGATCAAAAGTATCCGAGAAATGTTGGTTTGGTTGAGTTGCTGTTCAAAAAAGCATCTAAATTGGAATATTTGACCCCACCCGATTTGGCGATGTATGAAAAGATTGTAATTAGCACGAATGCGCATCGGAAAAATTACAAGCCCAAGAGTGCAATATGTCAGAGTAAATCTCGCAAGTTTAAAACTTCAGGGTGACAATTTAGGGATGGACAGGCTTTTTTACGGCCGTTTGCGGGCCGATATCGGGATGTTTCGGGGGTGTTTTTTCAACGGTTTTTTTTGCTTTCTTCGAAAAAAAATACCCCGGAATTATAGCTCGCATAGGTTTTGCAGGAGAAGAAAAAAATTGTTTAAAAAATTTTTTAAATGGTACATGGCCCTGAATAAAAGAATAGAACGTATTTTTCTCAAAACAAAACACCCATCATAAAGTTGTTGGAATTTTTTGTGGCTGAGAAAAATAAGATTGAAAATGGACAAAATCAGTCCATTCGGGACGTGAACGGAGAAACAATAGAATGGAACGAGCCGTGAACCGAACATCGGACCGCCGCTGTTTGCACTCCCGATCGCTGTCAGCTTTCGGAGCTGTCACATGCGAGGTTCGGTTGCCCAGGGCTCGTGATTTTGCGTTGCTCGATTGAAAAAATTTTCGGCCAGGAAAAAGTAATGCGCCGTTTAGAACGATGCATAATAATTCTGTTTAGAATAATGCATTGGGAAGAAAAGCTCGTAAAACACATTTTTTTATCAAATGTTGTAAAGCAATAAAAAAATTATTATTTTCAGTAGACCAACGACTAGAATAACAACAACAAAAAAACTAATAATAATAATAATATGAAATGAATAAAAATAACTTGGTCATGATGATAATAATTATAACATTATCAACAACGATGATTATAATAATGCGAGATATTAATTTTTTTAATCAACTCAGAAAAAGTTCAGGATATTTTTCAAAATCGAATGTTTTTTTTATTAACTAACTATTCGAAATGCTCTGAATTAATTTTTATCAAGTAAAAGGCTTCGAGTAAAATCGTTTAATTTATCTTTACGTGAAACATGAAGGCAGAAGTTGTTACACAGGGGTTTTCGGGTTCGCTGATTACAAATCTGTAATCAAAATTCGAAAATCCAAGATGGCGGATGCAACATGGCGGACCACAAATGCAAAAATTATTTGATAAAAGCAAAAGTTGGTACTCGGGGGTTTTCGGGTTCGTTGATTACAAGTCTGTAGTCGAAATTCGAAAATCCAAGATGGCGGATCCGGCATGGCGGATCACAAATGCAAAAATTATTTGATAAAGGCGAAAGTTGGGACTCGGGGGTTTTCGGGTTCGCTGATTACAAATCTGTAGTCGAAATTCTAAAATTCAAGAAGGCGGATCCAGCATGGCGGACCGTAAATGCAAAAATTATTTGATGAAGGGAAAAGTTGGTACTCGGGGGTTTGTGGGTTCGCTGATTACAAATCTGTAGTCGAAATTCGAAAATTCAAGATGGCGGATCCGGCATGGCGGACCACAAATGCAAAAATTATTTGAAGAAAGCAAAATTTGGTACTCGCGGGTTTTCGGGATCGCCGATTACAAATCTGTAATCAAAATTCGAAAATCCAAGATGGCGGATCCAACATGGCGGACCACAAATGCAAAAATTATTTGATAAAAGCAAAAGTTGGTACTCAGGGGTTTTCGGGTTCGCTGATTACAAATATGTAGTCAGAATTCGAAAATCCAAGATGGCGGATCCAGCATGGCGGACCACAAATGCAAAAATTATTTGATGAAAGCAAAAGTTGGTACTCGGGGGTTTTCGGGTTCGCTGATTACAAATCTGTAGTCGAGATTTGAAAATCCAAGATGGCGGATCCAATATGGCGGAGCACAAATGTAAAAATTATTTGATGAAAGCAAAAGTTGGTACTCTGGGGTTTTTGGGTTCGCTGATTACAAATCTGTAGTCGAAATTCGAAAATCCAAGATGGCGGATCCAGCATGGCGGTCCACAAATGAAAAAATTATTTGATGAAAGCAAAATTTGGTACTCGCGGGTTTTCGGGATCGCCGATTACAAATCTGTAATCAAAATTCGAAAATCCAAAATGGCGGATCCAACATGGTAGACCACAAATGCAAAAATTATTTGATAAAAGCAAAAGTTGGTACTCGGGGGTTTTCGGGTTCGCTGATTACAAATATGTAGTCAAAATTCGAAAATCCAAGATGGCGGATCCAGCATGGCGGACCACAAATGCAAAAATTATTTGATGAAAGCAAAAGTTGGTACTCGGGGGTTTTCGGGTTCGCTGATTACAAATCTGTAGTCGAGATTTGAAAATCCAAGATGGCGGATCCAATATGGCGGAGCACAAATGTAAAAATTATTTGATGAAAGCAAAAGTTGGTACTCTGGGGTTTTTGGGTTCGTTGATTACAAATCTGCAGTCGAAATTCGAAAATCCAAGATGGCGGATCCAGCATGGCGGACCACAAATGAAAAAATTATTTGATGAAAGCCAATGTTGGTACTCAGAAGTGTTGCCGCCGCTGATTACGAATCTGCACTCGAAATTTGAAAATCTAGGATGGCGGCTCCATTATGGCGGACCCGGAATGCAAAAATTGTTTGATGAAAGCAAATGTTGGTATTCAGGGGTTTTCGGGGTCGCTCGCTACAAATCTGCACTAAAAATTTGGAAACTCGAGATAGTAGATCCAATATGACGGAACAGAAATACAAAAGTTGTTTGAAAAAAATAAACATAGGTTCTCGGAGGTTTTCGGGGTTGTTGGCTACGAACTGAATATAATGAATAGGTATAATAAAACTGTATTATTCCACATTTTGATGGAATTTGAACATTAGCAAGAATTTGCGGTGAACTTCCTCGGATTCGTTTCGGGCGGGGGGAAAAAAAATTTAACAGTGCAGATACTGTTGTCCCCGAAAATTGTGCCATCCATCAAGTTTTGAAAATTAAGGAAACGATTCCGACTGCGGACGGAGTGTTTTTTTGAAATTATACCTGTTCAAAAAGTACTCGAACTATTTCCGTTCTCGAATTCGCTTCCGGTCTCATGTGGAAATATTGCGCCCGAAGCTAGAGGCCAGCGTTTAAGCATCGTCCATTCTATTCAACAGTGAAACGAAAGAATCCGAAGTATCGTCCACTTGCTCCGAATGCAATAATGACATTCAAACTGGAAACATTGACTACCCGCACAGAAAAAAATAGTCTCGGCGAATCCCATATCCGAGACACATCTAGCCCAGACTCTTTGAGAGTCCCGTCGAAACTATTTCACAAAATTTACCAGGAGTCTCGCTCAGACTTTTTGAGAGTCTCGCCGAGACTGTTTTTAACTATAGACTAAGAGCCACGCCCAGACTCTTTGAAAGTCGCGCCAAGACTGTTTTGGTGGAGCAATTATTCTACATTTGGATTCGTAGTTTCTTCTGTATTTTTTCAATTTTCTTTACCTTCAATTGCCGTCTTCGTGAGCTATCGGTTGAATCAACAATCTATCAACAGCTGGACGTACGAATATTTCAAGGATAATAAAAAATGTTCGTTTAAAAGTTGGAGAGGAAAACAGTGCCCGAAGCTGGAGCCCGAGTGCGAACGGAGATGGTCTGGGAGGCCCGAGTTTCAGCATTGAACATTCAATATTGCATCCGAACGAATGAATCCAAAGTATCGTCCATTTCTTTTGAATGCAATAATGTCATTTAAACCGGAAACATCCACTGACTTGCTTGGATTCGTTACTCGCCAGGAAAAAAAAAATTTTTAACGGTGCAGATACTGCTATTCCCAAAACTGTACCATCCATCGGGTTTTGAAGATGAGCGAAACGATTCCGACTGCGGACGGAGTGTTTCCTTCAAGTGAAACCTCTTTAAAAAGTGCTTGACCTCTTTCCGTACTCGGATTCGTTTCCGGTCTCGTTGAGAAAAATTGCGCCCCAAGCGGGAGCCCGAGTGCGAACGGAGATGGTCTGGGAGGCCCGAGTTTCAGCATTGAACATTCAATATTGCATCCGAACGAACGAATCCGAAGTATCGTCCATTTGTTCCGAATGCAATAATGTCATTCAAACCGGAAACATCCACTGACTTGCTCGGATTCGTTTCTCGCCAAGAAAAAAAAAATTCACCGTGCAGATACTCTTATTCTCAAAAACTGTATCATCCATCGGGTTTTCAAGATGAGCGAAACGATTCCGACTGCGGACGGAGTGTTTCATTCAAGCGAAACCTGTTTAAAGAGTGCTCGACCTCTTTCCGGTCTCGGATTCGTTTCCGGTCTCATTGAGAAAAATTGCGCCCCAAGTGGGAGCCCGAGTGCGAACGGAGATGGTCTGGGAGGCCCGAGTTTCAGCATTGAACATTCAATATTGCATCCCAACGAACGAATCCGAAGTATCGTCCATTTGTTTCGAATGCAATAATGTCATTCAAACCGGAAACATCCACTAACTTGCTCGGATTCGTTTCTCGCCAAGAAAAAAAAATCACCGTGCAGATACTCTTATTCTCAAAAACTGTATCATCCATCGGGTTTTGAAGATGAGCGAAACGATTCCGACTGCGGACGGAGTGTTTCCTTCAAGTAAAATCTGTTTAAAAAGTGCTCGACCTCTTTCCGTACTCGGATTCGTTTCCGGTCTCGTTGAGAAAAATTTCGCCTCAAGCTGGAGCCCGAGTGCGAACGGAGATGGTCTGGGAGGCCCGAGTTTCAGCATTGAACATACAATATTGCATCCGAACGAACGAATCCGAAGTATCGTCCATTTGTTTCGAATGCAATAATGTCATTCAAACCGGAAACATCCACTAACTTGCTCGGATTCGTTTCTCGCCAGGAAAAAAAAAATTTTTAACGGTGCAGATACTGCTATTCCCAAAACTGTACCATCCATCGGGTTTTGAAGATCAGCGAAACGATTCCGACTGTGAACGAAGTGTTTTTTTCCAGTAATACCGGTTTGAAAAGTGCTTGACCTCTTTCCGATCTCGGATTCGCTTCCGGTCTCATGGGGAAATGTTGCATAATGAAATATTGTATAAGTAATATTGCCGTGAAACGAACGAATCGAAAGTTTCGTCGTTTTGTTTCGAATGCAAGAACGTTATTTGAACCGGAAACAACAATCAACCTTTTCGGATTCGTTCCGTGAAATTTCTCACGCCACTCCCTTTCCAGCTGTCATGTCACCTCTAGTAGTTACAAAAACAATCACATAGCATTAGCTACCGCCTGGCTTAAAATGGAATCTACCTTCATAAAAAATTTTTGAAACAGAAGATCCTTTGCCATGCGATACCGTTATTTCGAAAAATTTCACCATTTCTCAGTAAAGTTAAGAGTCCCAAAAATGGAGATGGATATTCTGCTGAATGAGATGTGTGCAACATACCGTTTGATAATCTTTGTCTGTGAATGAAAACTTCATAGTTTAAATCGCATCCACGAATTAATTATAATAACTCGACATCCTCGAAAATCTGCTAGTCGACGTGATAACAAAAATCGTGCTGGCAATTCCGCGAAAATCTTGGTTTCTCAACAATGGAGACGATTCCCATGCAGATTTCGATTTCTCCATTTCGTGTTTGATACGAAACTTTTTGACCGAAAATTTTATCACACAAGTTTGGAAAAATCTTGGTTTCTCAGAATGCAGTTGAATCTCGTTTAAAATTAAATTTGCCAATTCAGAGTTCAACATGCGGTTCCCGAAAATGAAGCCATTCATCTCCCTGTATCAATATCGAAAGTTCGACGTCCTCGAAGACCTGCCAATCGACGTAATTACAGAAATCCCGCCGCCAATATCGTAAAAATTTTGGGTTCTCAACAATGGAGACGATTCCCATGCAGAATTTAAGTTCTCCATCCAGGGCTTGAGATTTTTTTACCGGAAATGAAATAACGACTGTTGGATTAATTTCCGTGTATTGATAACAAATGCTGAACTTCCTCGAAAACCTGTCATTCAAATTGAAAACCGAGATCGCTCCACTGATTTCACAAAAATCTTGGTTTCTCAACAATGGAGACAATTCCCATACAGAATTTGATTTCTCCATCTAGTGTTCAACATTTTTCGGCCGGAAATGATATCACACATATCGTGGTTGACATTTAAGCCAAAGAAGATCGAACACCGTATGGATATCGTATTCGTATTCTCCAAGAGTTTGATCATTTTCACATGGCATTATGCTACACACAGCAGCTACATGCTTTCATACCGTTATCAGACATCAAGTGCAATCAATATCGCAATACGTCATAACGTGACGTCTCTAGCAAGATCTCAGGTTGCTACCGCTGAACAGGACACCGTGTCACCTTTTCTCGCCCGCGAATTGCAGAGGGAAGATAACACAGCGTCGAGGAGAAATCGTGCCCTGCTGCTTAAAACATAATTATCGAGTTCGCTTCAAGCGGTCAAGCTAGCAACATGGCGAATCGCGATTATGAGCGGACAAAAGTCACAAAGTTTGATAAAAATATCAAAAATGTACCGGAAGTTTTCGGTCGAATCGTTGTTGAGGTTGCAGATTCCCGCGAGTCTGGTAAGTTCGACTCACGGGCGTTGAAATCGCGAGATCTTGACGAGATCAACGAATCCGTCTATTCCGGCCAGCTACCACCGAAGCGGCGGGATTATCTTAGAAAATTTATGAAAAACAACAGTGATTTGATGGACGATTTCATAAGAGATCGAAATATTACGGCGAAACCAACCGAAACTAGTTAATTGTAAGTATAATTTTAATTCCTTTCCTTTATTCTATTCTACCAAAGCTTCTGTGTCATCATAAAACGCCTGTTTTCCCGTGAAAAGTACGACAGAGCTCACGCTGCGTTTTCTTTTTAATTGTTTTATTTCAAATAATTAAAAAAAATATGTCCTTTTTTTACATTCGCTGAGGAATGAACATTCGATTGACAAAAACAAAAAAAATCAGTTTAGAAAATATTTCTTCAATTTTTTTTCCATTTCAAGACGGGTACAAATTTTTCTGAAATAATTGTTTCGTTGGTGTTAGTGCCATGTCTTCGCTTGCCTCCATACTGTAATTTATGGAGTTGAAATGACTTGCATTCAATGAAGTTGATAGCCCCAAGCAAATTTTCATGCAGCTGAACACTATCGCAAAAATGATTTCAGAAAAATTTGGACCCATCTTGAAATGGGGAAAAAATATAAAATTTTCAAAACTGACTTTGTTTTGTTGTTTTTTCTATCAATCGTATGTTCGTTCATAAGCAATTGTACGAAAAATACCGTAATTTTTTTTTTTTATTTGAAAAAAAAGACCCGGAAGACTCCTGAAGATTACCTGAGGATGAGGGCTTGAGAATAATTTTTTTTACAGTACATCTTATCTTGAAATCGGAAACGCGGCTGTCATCTACGAAAGGAGTAAAACAGCGGGTCATGGAAATTATAGGAGGGAACAGCCCAATGTTAATACACTATTTTATTTTATAGTTATTTTATAGTTATTTTATTTTATAGTTTTTTTAGAAGAAAGTATAAGAACTCTAAAATCATAATAAACTATGAGGCAGTTAAAATTACCATAATAAACTATTGAACTCTTTTATTGTTTCAGATTAGGGAACGTTCTAGATCGCCTGATTTCCTCGGTTTCACGAAGAAAGAGCAGATCGACGCTTCAAACATTCCTCCCTTTTATTCAGCTTACAGAAAATAAGCTGAAAATAAGTTAAAACTATTTTTTTGCTGTGCCCTTTTCAACGTACAACGTAGAACGTGGTAGAAGAGCGTAGTAGTAGTAGAAAAGTACACCATATTGAAAACAAAAAAAAAGACCCTAATTTTAATATAAAAATCAATTCATTCCAATTTTTAGACTTTTAAACCAAAAAAAAAAATGTAAGTTCCGTTGATTAAAATTAATAAATACTACCACATAAAAAATTTAAATAATGATATGCAAATAATTTTTTCTTGTGAAAATATTAAAAAACGAATTTTAAATGATATTGACATGTTGTTCATTTTACATAAAGAATCATTTGACATTTTGTATCATTAATATAAATATTTTTCATCAGAATATTGATTAAATCAGAAATAGTTTTTATTTTTATATAAAAACATTACTTTCATATCTTCGTGACTAATCTTCGAGGCTGTCTCCACGAATATCGCAGCTGGTCTAGGGATTTTACACAAATGTCGCCCGTGTACTCAGTAGAAATCGATAGTCCTAAGTTTATTTACACAATCAATTGTATTTGGTTCACATTCAATAAAACATTTGTTAGATTTCCTACCGATACAGCGGAACTGTACTTGAGCCTTCAATAACTTTGTTTTATTTATAGCAATCGGCATGGTTATAATATCTGATTCATCTATCATTTAGGAAAAGTATGATGTTGCTCGTTTATGAAAATATCTTGGTTTCTGAGCTATGGAGACGAATCCCATACGAAATTTGATTTCTCCATTTAGTGTTTGACATTGTTTGACCGAGAATTCTTTCGCAATAGAGTGATTCATCTCCCGGTGTCGATAAGGGAAGCTGAACCTCCTCCAAAATATGCTATTCGAATTGAGCTCTACCGCTCCACCGATTTCACAATAATCTGGGATTCTCAACAATAGAAACGAATCCTATGCGAAATATAATTTCTCTATTTAGTGCCCGATAATTTCAAACCAAAAATGGAACGACAACAGTTGCATTCATCTCCTCGTATTGATAAGAAAAGCTGAATGTCCTCGAAAACTTGCCATTCAAACTGAGAACGGAGATCGCTTCAATCACTCGAAGTTATCTGGAGAAATTTGATTTTCGTTTGAGAATTTATTGAAAAACGCAATTTTTTCGCTTCCTCATAGAAGGAGCTACGTGTCAGTGAAATTTTTTTCCCATTTGTCAATGTCAATGTGCTTAAAATATCCCAAAACATCGAAAATTCGTATCTAGAAAAAATGTCCGGATGTGTATGTGTAGGTGTGTGGGTGCGCGTGTGTACGCGCGCGTGAGTGTGTGCCTGTGTGTTCCGGTACTGTAACATTCAAACGTTTATAACTCGAGAACGGTTTAAGCTACAGGGCTTCCGTTTTGGACAGATGTTAATCCATGCGAGCTCTTCATTCTCTGAGAATTTTGTCAGAATTGCTAAAAAAAATAAGAATTCTATGCCATTTTAAAATTTCAAAAAAAGGCTGTAACCGTTCTAACTTCCGCGAATTTTAAGATTTATTACTAATTTTTTTTTTTTTTCAAATAGAGTATCGTAATAGGCAGGTTGCTCTTGAATTTGGGAAAAATCGGTTGAACGATTTAAACGCTATGATTTGTCAAATTTTAATTTATTTTTCCAACCGCTCTAATTTCTGCAAATTTTGTAAGATATTGTGTCTGTACTTTCTTTTTACTCACAAAAGTCTAAGACAATTCTCTATCTTCTCAGACTTCATAGAAAAACGTTATTTTTAGTGCGAATCGTGGTAGAAGGGAATAATGGTATATTGGCGTGCTATGGAGGAAATAAGGTATTTAATAAAGGTCCAAATAAGTATTTTTGTAATTGTACAAATTGTTCATCGTATTATATTCAATATTTCCTTGATCATGTGAGCCGAGATCTCGGTCCCCCTTGAATATACGGTCATTCCGTCATCACAGTTCCGAAATGAATATTGAAAATAAAAAAACACGATTCAGTCAAAAATCACGAGAGTTGTACCGCAAACAATCAATACCTATACATTTCGATTTTGTTATGACAGCATTTCCAGTCTTTCAACTGCTATACGATAAGCTCCAGAAAGCCGTACCTAGTGAAGCAATTTCTCGAAATGACCACCACCCAGTTCGATGCATAGGCGGGCCCGCTTTATTTGGCAGATGCAGCATCTCTCCAGCATGTCCGGGGTTACGGTCTGGAACGATATTTCGATTCGAGCCTCGAGGTTCGCACGATCCCTTACTGGCTGCCGATAAACCAAAGATTTAACGAGACCCCACAGGGAGAATTCAAGTGGATTTAAATCCGGTGAACGCGGTGACCAATCTTGAACCCCTCTTCGTCCGATCACCCGGTTTCCGAACATCTCGCGAAGCCTTGCTCGTGCCAAAACGCTGGTATGTGCCGGAGCACCGTCTAGTTGAAAATGCGATGGCTCCAATTCCGCTCGGGTCATGCCAACGCGAAAGCAAAGTCTCCGGAGATACCTCTGGAGAAATTGGCTGTATCGCTCTGCTGTGAGCGTTCCATCCAGTTGAAATGGGCCTATCTGAACGACGAAAAATATGGAAAAATATGAATCTGTAAAAGTTTATAATTTACGCAAAAACATGGAAAAATATGAATCTGTAAAAGTTTATAGTTGACGAGAAAACATCGAGAAAATTCCTTTTAATACTTGGCGTCGAGCTGATACCGCGTTTGTAGATATTCGATACTTAAAAATGACGAATCAAAACGAACTATACAGTTGAACTCCAAGAATAAATCTTTTTACAGTTGCTTACGATACAAAATAGTGGTTTTGCTGTCAAGTTACAAGGAAAAACTCTGTGAAATGTACGGTTTGTTCCGATCGTTGTAGCGACAAACAAAAAGTTTATAGAAATATCTTACCAAGCGATTTCCATACATTCCAGCCCACAAATTGATTGTTAGAAACCGACGTTCATGGTTCCTCTCCATCGTAACATTCAGGTTTTCGGTACTCCAGTGGTGGAAGTTCCGAGTATTCCAGGTCCCGTCGCGTCCAAATGAGGATTCGTCCGGGAAAATTATCCGGCTGACAAAACCTGGATCTGCTTCTTCCGAATTGATCAAGAATCGACAGAACTCAAGCCGTGCCGGATAATCTTCAACATGCAAATTTTGCACTCGCGTGTAGTGATACGCATGTTGACCTTCGGCTTTCATCGTTCTTTGCACAACACTGTAACTCAGTCGAAGTTCTCTCACAATTTGGCAGAGGCTGAGTGTCGGGTCATCCCGGAACTTAGCCAGAATCCTGTGATCATTTCTTGGCGTTCGAGCCGTTCGTGGTCTACCCGAATTTTTTTTGTTGGGTAGAGCACTCGAAGTCGGAATCGTTTCGCTTACCGTCAAAGACCGATCGATGGTACAGTTTTTGGGGATACGAGTATCTGCACCGTCGAAATTTTCTTCCCTCCCGCAAGAAACGATTCCGAGGAGGCTAGTTGATGTTTCCGGTTTAAATGACATTGAAGCATTCGAAACAAATGGACGATACTTCGGATTCAGTCGTTCGGATGCAATATTGAATGTTCTATGCTCAAACTCAGACCTCGCACACCATCTCCGTTCGCACTCGGCCTCCACCTTCGGGCGCAATATTTCCTCAAGAAACCGGAAGCGAATCCGAGATCGCGGAAAGAGGTCGAGCACTTTTCAAACAGGTATTATTTTATGGAAACCCTCCGTTCGCAGTCGGAATCGTTTCGCTAATCGTCAAAGACCGATGGATGGCACAGTTTTTGGGGATACGAGAATCTGCACCGTCGACATTTTTTCCCTCCCGCGAAAAACGATTCCGAGAAGGCTAGTTGAGAATGACATTAAAGCATTCGAAACAAATGGACGATGCTTCGGATTCGTTCGTTTTACTGCAATATTGAATAGTCAATGATCGAACTCCAGCCTCCCACTCCATCTCCGTCCGCACTCGGCCTCCAGCTTCGGGCGCAATACTTCCCCATGAGACCGAAAGCGAATCCGAGATCCTAAAAAGGTCGAGCACTTTTCAAACAGGTATTGCTGGAAGGAACCACTTCGGTGGTGGTCGGATTCGTTCCACTGATCGTCAAAACCCGATGGATTTTACGAGTTTTGGGGACGAGAGTATCTGCGTAATTGACTTTTTCGTCTTGCGCGGCGAGACACGAATCCGAGAAGGTTACTTTTTATTTCCAGTGTAAATAGGATTTTTGCATTACTGCATCCATTTTCCATTTGTTGGTCTATTCGACAAGGCTAATTATTGTTAATGTTCAAATTCCATCATTATATCAAATAATTCAGTTTCATCATTCTATCTTGCAACTGCTATTTTGATTGTTCAATTTTGAAAAGAGGTTAGAATCCAACGACTCAAAAAACCCCTGCACATGGAGTTTCATCTTTATCTCGGTACTTCGAGCTTTTCAGTCCGTCATATTGGATCCGACATTTCGAGTTTCCAAATTTCGAGTTCATATTTGTAACCAGTGACCCTGAAAACCCCCGAGTACCAACTTTCGCTTTCATCAAACAATTTTTGTATTTGTGGTCCACCACATTGGATCCGCCATTTTGGATTTTCGAATTTCGACTGCCGATTTGTGCACAGCGACCCCGAAAACTCCCAAGTGCAAACTTTTGAGCTAGTCGACGTAAAGAAAAATGCGTGCTCCGAAGGGTTAATAGCGTGGGGGTGGCACATTCCCTAGATTAAAGGGAGATAGCCATAAGGGAGAAGAAGAAGAAGAAGAAGAAGAACGGTTAATAGCCTTTTTGCTTAATGAAAAAAAAATCCAGAGCATTCCGAATAGTTAGTTGATAAAAAATCATTCGATTTTGAAAAAAATCCTCAACTTTGGCTGAGTTGATGAAAAAAAACTAATATCTCGCATTTTTATTATTATCGATGTTGATAATGTCATTATCATTATCATCATCATGACTAGGTTATTTTTATTCGTTCCATTATTGTTATCATTGTTATTGTTATTAGTTGTTTTGTTGTTATTATTCTAGTGGTTGCTTTTCTGAAAATAATCATTATTTCTATTGCTTTACAACATTAGAAGAAAAAACGTGTTTTACGAGCTCTTCTCCCCGATGCATCATTATTCCAAACAGAATCATTATGCATTGTTTTAAACGCGGCATGTCTTTCGTCCTGGGCGAAAAATTTTGTGATCGAGCAACGCAAAATCACGAGCCGTCATATTAGTTCGTACATACAATTCTTTATGCTCCTGTCGACTGATGAGATTTCTGACTATTGTACGAACAATCTTCTAGCCTTCAATTCTGAACAGTTTTACATTCTGCATCAAAAGGTTCAATGAATCTTTTCGAAATCGTTCGCTTAAATCTTAGCTTTTTCGTATGGGGCCAACTTCACTCGAAACAGTAAAAATCTTTTGCCCGGACGTTCGCAACGGAATACAAATTCCCTAAGCAAACAACGACACTTTCATGGTATGGCCTAACTTAGCCCCCAAGTTTGACACTCCTGAGGCGTCTTCAAGCATGGCGGAATGCGGTCTTCTCATTGGTTCCAACAACTTGAATTCTTTAGCTTCCCATTTGAATTCTATTGTGAAGTACAACAAAACCCTAAGTGGTTTTTCTTAAAATAGTGTCTTGAACTCGGCATTTGGCGATTCGAAGGTTTTTTTGAATCACCCTGTATATAGTCAAATTTGTTGGTATTTTTATTTTTCTTACAATAATTGTAATTAAGATAATAATAATAATGAATAGACTGATGAATCATAAGAATGGATTGAAAAGGGGGAAGGAGAGTAGAGAAAATAGAATGCCTTGACGAAGGAAGCTTTCCGCAGCTTTAAATCGCGTCGCCTGAAGGTCCGTCGACTCGATGTAATTTTCACTTCCGGGTTCACCAGCCCCTTTTATCTCTTCGTTCAAATTTTTCTCGCGAATGCTTTTCGTTGTTTTTTTTTAATCTCTCTATATATCTTTCTTGTACATAGTAGCGCGTAATTATCAGAAGAAAAAAACGAACAAAAAGCAACTTCACAAACGTTCGAAGAGCAGGCGTCGCCAACTATGTAATTATTAAGTATTTACTCGATAAGAATTAAGTCATTCGGTTGCATTCAATTTTTTTTTGTCTCTTCCTCTCATTCGCTCTATCCGTAAGTTCGCAAGTTCTTTGATTTGTGCCCCAAGATGACTTGCGAGGCGGAACGTGAGGCGTGACCGGACGGGAAAGAATATTTGTCCAGACTCATGACAGGAGAAAAATTGGAAAATGAAAAGAATTACCCTTAAAAAAAAGCAGAAAGTTAACATTGTTAAATGACGTGTAGCAACGTGAAAATGAAGATTTTTATAGGAATGTACGATTTCCGTAAAAGACGGGTTTTTCGAACAATCTCTCGTAAATTCTTGGTGAGCTTAGAAGAGCCGTAACAAAAACAATGGGGAGGACAATATCGACCCAACTAAGGCGATGATGATCGATGCTTGGTTTTTCACTGTTATTACATACTTTACCTGAACTGTTGTCAGATATGTCTGAACCCGTTCCAAGAGAAGAGGTCACAGCATGATAAACACCCTCTCCATGTTGCTCGAAAAGTGATGACATCATTTCGCCAATACTTCCGTTCGATTGGATAATCGAGTTCCATGGAACTATCGAAACCCTGGAAAGAAATCGTAATTCCATTTTAGTGAAATTCATGTTAATTTTGGAGATTTTTTCAAAAATGGCATACATGTGAAATTCATACGAATCGGAAGAATACAAACACATATTCACCTCTACAACAGTCAGAGAACGCCAACGGATTCGGCTAAGGCATGCGGTGTTCAAAATGACCTCCCTCCTGCTCGCGACACTGCTCCAATCTTTTTTGAATATTTTCTCTTGTACGCTGGAGCATGCGCACAGTAATCGTGCCGAGAGCAGTCCGAATCCGATCTTTCATATTTTCTTCTGTTGTAGGAGGGTCTCGATAGACGAGATCTTTGACCGTACCTCACAGGAAAAAATCGAGCGGGGTAAGATCTGGAGATCTCGCCGGCCAGTCGACCGTCCCATGAAGTCCGAGTATTCGATCTGGAAACCGTTGACGAAGAATAGCCATTGCTTCTCGCGCTGTATGGGCAGGGTGTCCGTCCTGTTGCCACCACATCCTCTGCCTAACATGCAAAGGCACATCCTCCAAAAGGTCAGGTAGAGCGTCGGTGAGAAAGTCTCTGTACGTCTGTCCGTCCATAGTTCCATTGAAAAACCAAGGACCGATGATGCGATCGTCGAGAATGCCAGCCCACACATTCACTCGCCATTGCTGTTGCCTCGGTACTTGAATTGCCCACCGAGGATTCTCCGGAGCCCAATATCGGGTATTCTTCGGGTTAGGCGTACGTTGATTCGAAAATCCCGCCTCATCCGTGAACAGGACAATCCTTAAAAAATTTCGATCTTCAGCCAGCCTCCCGAGGGCCCACTGACAATAGTCCAGGCGGGCTTCGGGGTCAAATTCATTTAACTGTTGCACTTTCTGTAGTTTGTAAGGATAATTCACCGATCTTACAATTTTTCGCACTGTCTCTCTGTTAACGCCTGTGGGAAAAATAACACAATTTTTCATATTGCGACAACTATCTAAATCGTTTTTAAAAATGTCGAAAGTTAAGGATGTGTACCCATTATTTTGATTCACATATTTTTTGCCAAAATTGAATTATCTGATGGAGTCAGTTCCGCATGGATGTATAGAAAAAAATACCACTTTCACCGGTGTTTTAAAGCAGATAATTGACATTTAAGATTACATTCAAGCCTGTGTTATTTGTACTGGAAATTGATTGAATAGCAAGAAAATGCTAAAATTTTTTTCGTTCCACCGTCCTTTCATAATTAGAAAAAGTATTTTCATTGACCCGGACCGTTTCAAATCGCGTAACTGTTTTCGATACGGTCGCCATTTTGTATACAGAAGTGTCCTAACGTTGCAAATTCTCTCTCTCTCTCTCTCTCCCTTTCCCTCTCTATCATCAGATCTGGTTCTTTTGTGAAAAAATAGTAGGATAGCGCGCGTTTCAAAAAACATATTTATTCCATTATTGGAAGTGAGTTGATTTGAAAGTAGATGTTAGAGATTTTACCGTTGGTGGCGGTAGTACTTACCGCCGCCAGTGCAAACAGGACACCTTAAGATATAGTTAGATGACGATTATATCCCTATTCAATACCGGGAACTAGTAGATATTTACGCCAAAAGGTGGTCACTGGGTGGATTCTACCCAGTGTGACCACGAAGGGTTCAATCATAATTCGTACAAAATCAGTTATGGCCGTTATTTGGTGCAAATGAAAATAAACTAAACAAATGTAATAGATGTACTGCCGATTCGACGTGGTACACATCCTTAAATAGTCCGAAATTATACGAATGAAATATTACCGAGATCTTTGGCCAATTGTCTCGCGCTTGAAATTGGCTCAGCCGCTATGCGGCGAAGGATTTCCGCTCGAGCCGGCGTCGCAACCGGCCGTTGCCGTGGGACTGGTGGTGGCGTGAACGAATCGTACATTTCCAAATTATCCGATAGCCTAGTAGAAAATTCGTGAAATCTCACTTAAACATTTTGCGATCAAAGATTATCATCAATTTTTTTTAGTTTGAATTTTTTAGAGTTTTGCGACATTTCTCCATGTTGACTTTCAATTTCTTTAACACATTTTCAAATGTTTCAAATCGGATTAGACTTGGGACGGTTCAAGGCGACTTTCATTGCCGAACGACAACCAGGAATAGTTTAAGATTTGAAAAAGATGGGAGAAATATTTCACGGGCTAATTCTAATTGAGCAACCCTTACAAAATTTTGGATTACTGTATTTTGAAAACAGTTCCATCCAATTGAAATAAATTTCCAAGTTTTCAACGGTCAAATTGTATCGACCATTGTGAACTCCGAAGTTTTGAGGGCCCATTCGTAATCAGTGAACCCAAAAACGCCCGAGAACTAAATTTTACCCGATTCAAATGCGTTTTTGCAATTTCGGCGGCCGTATAGAATTCACCATTTTGAATTGCGAAATTTTGAGGCAGAATAATAATCAGCGACCCCAAAAGCCCCCGAGTACAAAAGTTCATTCCATTTAAATGAATTCTTGCATTCTTGGCTGCCAAATTGGATCCGCCATTTTGAATTCTATAATTTTGAAGGCAGAATCGTTATCAGCGACCCCAAAAATTCCCGAGTACCAAACGTCATCTGATTCAAATGCATGATTGCAGTTTCGGCCGTCATATGAGATCCGCCATTTTTAATTCTGAAATTTCGAGGGCAAAATCGTAATCAACGCCTCAAAAAACCCTCGAGAACACACTTCCGTGAAAATGTAAATTCTTTTTTTTCCCCGTCGCTTGGGCGCTTTCGGCAAAATTGGTCTTGCTGCCCAAGGGGTTAATATTATATTTGGTTATAATATAATATATTGAATATTATATTATAACCAAATAATTTTCTGAACACAATCGCCAATATTCGCTGTGAAAAGTCTTGGAGTGAACTTATCTCTAAGCTGCAACTGCGACTCTGTTCACACGATGTATTGAACCGATTCGCGATCTTTATAACCTTAGATGGCAGTTTAATTTCAACACAATCTACCGATATGACTAGCGTTGGTAGTATGACTACAAAAAAAAACTACTTAGCGTGTAAAATATGTGCGAAAAAAATGTGCATTTTTTGTATGCAACAAAAAAAAATGATTTCTGCAATGCAGAATAAGCTATAGAGTCGACAATTGTCACGAGCGAAAATTAAAAAATACGGAAAACTAGAACATCTTCCAAAACGCTCTAATTACCAATGTAGTCCAGAAACAATTTTCGGAAATGTCGGAAATAATTGAAAATGCAGTACTCGCTGAAAAGAGTTTCAGAGTGAACTCGCTTATAAATGAATCTGTGGAAAAAACTTCAAAAAAGTAAAAAGAACGCCAAGTAATAAAAGGTCGCATGTTCAGTTACAATTTTCCTTACAGATATCACTTTTCAAAAATAAATCAATCGCACTTTCGAAAAAAAGAAATTGAATCGGAAAAAAATTCCAAGTCCTTCCTTGAAACAATTCAATTTTCGAAAAAAAACAGACTTGAACAAAAAAAATCCAATCTCTACAAAGGACCACTGCAATAATTATGCGAAGAAATTTTACGCGTAAAATTCAAGAATTGAATGAGCAAAAAAAAAATTGAAATCATTGGTTTCGGTAGCAGCCACGAATCGGACGTACTGACAATTATCGGTACTATAACAACATGTTGTCAAAGGCACTGCAAAACCAATGTGAAAACTTGGCGTGCATGGTTAAGGGAAAAAGTGAAAAGGGTTGAAAAACTTTCACAAAGTAAAAAGAATTTAACTTTGTGAAAGTTTTTCAACGGATTTCACTTCTTTTTGAAATTCGTTTTAATCATTTTTGTAGGAAAATTGCAACTTAAGAAATTCTCGAACAATCCCTCTCTCTCCAGAGACTCTTGACTAGACTCTGGATAAATGTTTGAATAAATTTTATAATATTTATTACCATACCATGGCATACCATAACCATACCATACCATAACCAAACCATACCATACCACACTATACCATAACCATACCATACCGTACCACACCATACCATACCATAATGGTATAATGGTAAAAATCACTCGCATTTCTGTTTCCGTGAAGCAGACTTACCATACACATACATACGCAAGACGTTAAACAAACGGAAGTCAAGGAATAATCGGTGAGACTTTTAGTCAATCCCTTGAAAATCCCGTCCAGACTTATCTCGTAGAACAGTCTCGGTGAGACTTGTAGTTAATTCCTTAAAAAATCCCATTCAGAGTTTTGGCAAATCCCGTAAAAAAGTCTCGTTTAAACTCTTAATCAACTCCTTAAAAAAAACCGAAGCAAGACTCTGGATAATACTCGTGAAAAAGGCTCGGCGAGATTCTTGAGGAATCCCTTAAAAACGTCTTGGTAAGACTCGAGGTCAATCCTTTAAAAAACTTCCGTCGCAACCCCTTAAAAAATCTCGTCCAGACTCTTGACCAATCCCCCACATAAGTCTGCACGAAATTCTTGGTCAATCCGTATAAAAAAGACTTGACGAAGACTGAATAAATCGCTTAAAAAGTCACGGCGGAATTCGTCATTAATCCCTTAAAGAATTATCGGTGAGACTCTCAGTCAATCCCTTAACAAACTCCGGTCGAGATCATTTTATTTTATTTTAAATTATTACTGCGCGGAAACGAGGCTACTATTATTATTATATCGCTTTCTCTCTCGCACACTGTCCAGTGCCGAGAGGGAGTAACCGCGTTGAGCGTAGCACGATGACGTCACACTGTCCCGTGTCACGCTTTCGAAAATGAGAGCCCAAAAACTTGTTAACATCATGGTTCTCATGATTGGCTGAACGAATTCGTTCGCAACAAAAACCAATCGACGAGGAAAAATTGGAATAAATTCATTAGGAAAAATGAAATTTTTTGGTCCAGCCGTTGATTCGTGAGAACGGTTCAAAGTCGCGCTGTGACGTCATAAGACCGGCATATTCGCGTATAGAAAAGTGCGGTAGCCCTCGCGCTACGCTTTTCTTTTAATACTTGGCGTCGAGCCGCTACCGCGTCTCTTGATATGTCTCCGAGTCTCAACCCCGACTCTAGTTGACAGGCGGTCCCAAAAACACAAATGTTGACAAATTCTTTTTTACTTAAACTACATAACGTACCTTTTAAAAGTTTGCCGCGAAGGCACGGTCATCCCAGGATTGAGCCGCTCAAAAATTCTGACTGCCTCGGAAAAATTGCCACGAGCCGAAATAAGAGCCGTGTGCATTTTGATTTTTCGTGCTTCAGCCATCCTGCGTGCTTCAGCCATTTTTACGTTTGTTTAATAACAAAAAAGCATCACAATGCGAAGTCTACACTGCTTTCACATCACGATGCGTTTTTGTTACTCAACAAACACGAAAATAGCTGGAACACGCAAGCTGACTGAACCACGTGAAATCAAAATGCACACAGGTCTTGATTCGGTTCATTGCAATTATTCCGAGGCAGTCAGAATTTTTTAGGTGCTTTCATTTGTAATCACGCCCATATTGTGCTGCAGTCGCTATTTCATTTCGTTATTCCGTCATCGCATAGAAAAGAAATAAGTAGAAGCCTCTAGGAAGATTGAATATTTTCTAGAAGAACTTGTTGGAATTGGAATCGACTTTCAACAAGAAGCATAATAAAACAAAGTCTACGATGAAAATACCAACGTCTATGCTCAATATCCTACTGGAAAAAAGGATTTTGAAATATTCAGGAATATAAAAGAAAATATCACAATTCACCTAGGTTATTTTTTCTTTTCCGAAAGAATGGCAGAGATTTGAAAATGAAATACTATTGATTGGTATAGAACGCTTACTCGCGCTGCATTCCTCTTTCTCATTAAACAATAAAAAGTTATCTACTTACCTTTTCGAATTTCGTAGAATCTTCCAGTGCACTTTGTAACAGGACGCAAGTGTATAAATTATCATAACAGTCAAATTTGGTTCTTCCAAAGTGAAACTTCTTCAGCAAGGGCAAAACGGGCTCAGCATGAAACAAAAATTGCATTACAAGATCCTACTTACCGATTTCCAGACGACCAGCAAAGTCAAGAGCTGCAATTTTAATAGTAAGGGAAAGATATGAAATCCTAGAATATTTCATATTCAATGCTGAAACTCGGGCCTCCCAGACCATCTTCGTTCGCACTCGGGCTCCCGCTTGAGGCGCAATTTTTCTCAATGAGACCGGAAACGAATCCGAGACCGGAAAGAGGTCGAGCATTCTTTAAACAGGTTTCGCTTGAAGGAAACACTCCGTCCGCAGTCGGAATCGTTTCGCTGATCTTCAAAACCCGATGGATGGTACAGTTTTGGGAATAGCAGTATCTGCACCGTTAAAAATTTTTTTTTTCCTGGCGAGAAACGAATCCGAGCAAGTTAGTGGATGTTTCCGGTTTGAATGACATTATTGCATTCGAAACAAATGGACGATACTTCGGATTCGTTCGTTCGGATGCAATATTGTATGTTCAATGCTGAAACTCGGGCCTCCCAGACCATCTCCGTTCGCACTCGGGCTCCAGCTTGAGGCGAAATTTTTCTCAACGAGACCGGAAACGAATCCGAGTACGGAAAGAGGTCGAGCACTTTTTAAACAGATTTCACTTGAAGGAAACACTCCGTCCGCAGTCGGAATCGTTTCACTCATCTTCAAAACCCGATGGATAATACAGTTTTTGAGAATAAGAGTATCTGCACGGTGAATTTTTTTTTTTCTTGGCGAGAAACGAATCCGAGCAAGTTAGTGGATGTTTCCGGTTTGAATGACATTATTGCATTCGAAACAAATGGACGATACTTCGGATTCGTTCATTCGGATGCAATATTGAATGTTCAATGCTGAAACTCGGGCCTCCCAGACCATCTCCGTTCGCACTCGGGCTCCCACTTGGGGCGCAATTTTTCTCAATGAGACCGGAAACGAATCCGAGAACGGAAAGAGGTCGAGTACTTTTTAAAGAGGTTTCACTTGAAGGAAACACTCCGTCCGCAGTCGGAATCGTTTCGCTCATCTTCAAAACCCGATGGATGATACAGTTTTTGCGAATTAGAGTATCTGCACGGCGAACTTTTTTTTTCTTGGCGAGAAACGAATCCGAGCAAGTCAGTGGATGTTTCCGGTTTGAATGACATTATTGCATTCGAAACAAATGGACGATACTTCGGATTCGTTCGTTCGGATGCAATATCGAATGTTCAATGCTGAAACTCGGGCCTCCCAGACCATCTCCGTTCGCACTCGGGCTCCCGCTTGGGGCGCAATTTTTCTCAATGAGACCGGAAACGAATCCGAGAACGGAAAGAGGTCGAGTACTTTTTAAAGAGGTTTCACTTGAAGGAAATACTCCGTCCGCAGTCGGAATCGTTTCGCTCATCTTCAAAACCCGATGGATGGTACAGTTTTGGGAATAGCAGTATCTGCACCGTTAAAAAATTTTTTTTTCCTGGCGAGTAACGAATCCAAGCAAGTCAGTGGATGTTCCCGGTTTAAATGACATTATTGCATTCGAAGCAAGTGGACGATACTTCGGATTCTTTCGTTTCACTGTTCAATAGAATGGACGATGCTTAAACGCTGGCCTCTAGCTTCGGGCGCAATATTTCCACATGAGACCGGAAGCGAATCCGAGAACGGAAATAGTTCGAGTACTTTTTGAACAGGTATAATTTCAAAAAAACACTCCGTCCGCAGTCGGAATCGTTTCCTTAATTTTCAAAACTTGATGGATGGCACAATTTTCGGGGACAACAGTATCTGCACAGTTAAATTTTTTTTCCCCCCGCCCGAAACGAATCCGAGGAAGTTCACCGCAAATTCTTGGTAATGTTCAAATTCCATCAAAATGTGGAATAATACAGTTTTATTTTACCTATTCATTATATTCAGTTCGTAGCCAACAACCCCGAAAACCTCCGAGTACCTATGTTTATTTTTTTCAAACAACTTTTGTATTTCTGTTCCGTCATATTGGATCTACTATCTCGAGTTTCCAAATTTTTAGTGCAGATTTGTAGCGAGCGACCCCGAAAACCCCTGAATACCAACATTTGCTTTCATCAAAAAATTTTTGCATTCCGGGTCCGCCATAATGGAGCCGCCATCCTAGATTTTCGAATTTCGAGTGCAGATTCGTAATCAGCGGCGGCAAAACTTCTGAGTACCAACATTGGCTTTCATCAAATAATTTTTTCATTTGTGGTCCGCCATGCTGGATCCGCCATCTTGGATTTTCGAATTTCGACTACAGATTTGTAATCAGCGAACCCAAATACCCCAGAGTACCAACTTTTGCTTTCATCAAATAATTTTTACATTTGTGCTCCGCCATATTGGATCCGCCATCTTGGATTTTCCAATCTCGACTACAGATTTGTAATCAGCGAACCCGAAAACCCCCGAGTACCAACTTTTGCTTTCATCAAATAATTTTTGCATTTGTGGTCCGCCATGCTGGATCCGCCATCTTGGATTTTCGAATTTTGACTACATATTTGTAATCAGAGAACCCAAAAACCCCCGAGTACCAACTTTTGCTTTTATCAAATAATTTTTGCATTTGTGGCCCGCCATGTTGGATTCGCCATTTTGGATTTTCGAATTTTGATTACAGATTTGTAATCGGCGATCCCGAAAACCCGCGAGTACCAAATTTTGCTTTCTTCAAATAATTTTTGCATTTGTGGTCCGCCATGCCGGATCCGCCATCTTGGATTTTCGAATTTCGACTACAGATTTGTAATCAGCGAACCCAAAAACCCCCGAGTACCAACTTTTCCCTTCATCAAATAATTTTTGCATTTACGGTCCGCCATGCTGGATCCGCCTTCTTGGATTTTAGAATTTCGACTACAGATTTGTAATCAGCGAACCCGAAAACCCCCGAGTCCCAACTTTCGCCTTTATCAAATAATTTTGCATTTGTGATCCGCCATGCCGGATCCGCCATCTTGGATTTTCGAATTTCGACTACAGATTTGTAATCAGCGAACCCAAAAACCCCCGAGTACCAACTTTTCCCTTCATCAAATAATTTTTGCATTTACGGTCCGCCATGCTGGATCCGCCTTCTTGGATTTTAGAATTTCGACTGCAGATTTGTAATCAGCGAACCCGAAAACCCCCGAGTCCCAACTTTCGCCTTTATCAAATAATTTTTGCATTTGTGATCCGCCATGCCGGATCCGCCATCTTGGATTTTCGAATTTCGACTACAGATTTGTAATCAGCGAACCCAAAAACCCCCGAGTACCAACTTTTCCCTTCATCAAATAATTTTTGCATTTACGGTCCGCCATGCTGGATCCGCCTTCTTGGATTTTAGAATTTCGACTACAGATTTGTAATCAGCGAACCCGAAAACCCCCGAGTCCCAACTTTCGCCTTTATCAAATAATTTTTGCATTTGTGATCCGCCATGCTGGATCCGCCATCTTGGATTTTCGAATTTCGACTACAGATTTGTAATCAGCGAACCCAAAAACCCCCGAGTACCAACTTTTCCCTTCATCAAATAATTTTTGCATTTACGGTCCGCCATGCTGGATCCGCCTTCTTGGATTTTAGAATTTCGACTACAGATTTGTAATCAGCGAACCCGAAAACCCCCGAGTCCCAACTTTCGCCTTTATCAAATAATTTTTGCATTTGTGATCCGCCATGCCGGATCCGCCATCTTGGATTTTCGAATTTCGACTACAGATTTGTAATCAGCGAACCCAAAAACCCCCGAGTACCAACTTTTCCCTTCATCAAATAATTTTTGCATTTACGGTCCGCCATGCTGGATCCGCCATCTTGGATTTTAGAATTTCGACTACAGATTTGTAATCAGCGAACCCGAAAACCCCCGAGTACCAACATTCGCCTTTATCAAATAATTTTTGCATTTGTGATCCGCCATGTTGGATCCGCCATCTTGGATTCTCGAATTTCGACTACAGACTTGTAATCAACGAACCCGAAAACCCCCGAGTACCAACTTTTGCTTTTATCAAATAATTTTTGCATTTGTGGTCCGCCATGTTGCATCCGCCATCTTGGATTTTCGAATTTTGATTACAGATTTGTAATCAGCGAACCCGAAAACCCCTGTGTAACAACTTCTGCCTTCATGTTTCACGTAAAGATAAATTAAACGATTTTACTCGAAGCCTTTTACTTGATAAAAATTAATTCAGAGCATTTCGAATAGTTAGTTAATAAAAAAACATTCGATTTTGAAAAATATCCTGAACTTTTTCTGAGTTGATTAACAAAATTAATATCTCGCATTATTATAATCATCGTTGTTGATAATGTTATAATTATTATCATCATGACCAAGTTATTTTTATTCGTTCCATATTATTATTATTATTAGTTTTTTTGTTGTTGTTATTCTAGTCGTTGGTCTACTGAAAATAATAATTTTTTTATTGCTTTACAACATTTGATAAAAAAATGTGTTTTACGAGCTTTTCTTCCCGATGCATTATTCTAAACAGAATTATTATGCATCCTTCTGAACGGCGCATTACTTTTTTCCTGGCCGAAAATTTTTTCAATCGAGCAACGCAAAATCACGAGCCCTGGGCAACCGAACCTCGCATGTGACAGCTCCGAAAGCTGACAGCGATTGGAAGTGCAAACAGCGGCGGTCCGATGTTCGGTTCACGGCTCGTTCCATTCTATTGTTTCTCCGTTCACGTCCCGAATGGACTGATTTTGTCAATTTTCAATCTTATTTTTCTCAGCAACAAAAAATTCCAAACAACTTTATGACGGGTGTTTTGTTTTCAGAAAAATACGTTCTATTCTTTTATTCAGGGCCATGTACCATTTTTAAAATTTTTTAAACAATTTTTTTCTTCCCCTGCAAAACCTATGCGAGCTATGATTCTGGGGTATTTTTTTTCGAAGAAAGCAAAAAAAACCGTTGAAAAAATACCCCCGAAACATCCCGATATCGGCCCGCAAACGGCCGTAAAAAAGCCTGTCCATCCCTAAATTGTCACCCTATCGAAAATGCAGCATGGTTTGCATAGAGGTGGAGGCGGCATACCAGAGTATAAAGTGACGGGGGCTACATATGTTCACTGGGATGATCCAAACGAGCTAGTGGATCGTCTTCGAATACTGCTTGCGTCGCAAGCTGCTGGAAACTCCGCTCATTCCAACGAAATTATTTCCATAATTGAGGAATCGCGTGAAGCTAAAATCATTTATTAAGCAGCCGAAGCCAAGTTTTTCATACATTCTCAGAATGACTGTCGATGTGTTTCGACGCTCATTGAATACTAGTGCTTCGGCGGGTCCTCCCGGCAAACTTGGAGTTGGATTTAAGACTACTGCAGACGGCCAGTATGATATAGAGGCAAAACGGGTGTGTAACGTTGGTGATGCAACAGAACTTTACGACGCCATCAACTTGTTTGTGTTAAAACACTATATGAACAATATCACCATAAAATTACATGGTTCAACCATTGAATACTGTGAATCGAGGATATTTCCTCTCGAAAATCGACTGCGAGCCGAGATCGCTTCGCTTCGTGAAGAAGTGCAGAGTATGAAGAATGGCGAACCAAAGCGAAAAGTTCCGAAGCCCACTCCAAGCCCCCCACTCCGAAAAAATATCTTCAATTCTCTGCTGAAGCATATAGAAAAAACGGCAGAAGCAGGGAGTACAACTGACCCAGAGTCCACGCTGCAAGAGAAAGACAAATATCAAGCGGGAAAGAAGAAATGAGTGCGAAGAAACGTGCTGTGGTGGAGGAGTTGCATAAACCAGCTCGACGAAATTATCCGCGTCGACATGTGGATATTCGTGGTCTGGATGAGACGTGGCAAGCTGATCTCGTCGATATGTCATCTTATGGACATTACAACTCTAATCACAAATTTCTCCTCACCGTCATCGATATTTTCTCCAAACTCGCCTGGGCCAAACCATTGAAGACGAAGAGTGGTAAAGATGTTACTGCTGCAATGGAGTCGATACTCGCCGAGGGACGCCGACCGAAAAACCTTCATGTTGATCGCGGAAAAGAATTTTATAATTCCAACTTTAAGGCATTGATGAAAAAATTTAATATTCACATGTATTCTGTAATATCGAAAATGAGAATTTCCCTTTCCCAAATCTACGTAAGGAAGGTGGGAGCTGAGCGACATGACCAGTGGTCATCGGCACGCCTATATAAACGACCCCGTACAGCTCTCATCTCTCTTACGTCTCGTTTCTGTCATTTTAAATACAAGTCCTGTTCGTACGAAGCAAGAAAGAAATTCTCCGTCAATATCGTCGAGAGACCAGGCCTGGCATTCAGGAAGAATTTCAACTAGGCTGAGTACAACGCAAATATTAATTATTGTATATTGAAATTGAATGGTCCAAAAAACATTTAAAGGGACACTTGAATTAAAATAAACGAACGACGTAAAATTTAAAAAGAAATATTACATTTGGCGCCCAACCCGCTGGCCCGAATTACGTAGCCGTGACATATAACACATGAATATATGTTTGTATTTGTAAAGTCGGTATATATACATAAATTGAAGAAAATCAGGTTATACAAAATTGAAACAAAATATTTATCTGTATGAGCTGCCAGTGACTAATGTATCGGTATCAACTGCCGTTGGAAAAAAATCAAGCACGGTCAAGAAGCAGATTTTATGCGAAGCCGAAATCGGTGACCATATAGTACAACACGTTTTCCTTGTCATTCCTTTCTTAACATCCACATGTATTTTGGGCAGCGATTGGCTCAACGCAAACAGAGGCATCATAAATTATGACAATCGAACAATTAGCATACAGGGAAGCAAGTTTAGACCCGATTTGGTGACGTTCGATGGGAATTTTGCGGAGAGGCTCCAAGTAAACAAAAGTAAAGGACAAACTCATATCAACATTATTCAAATTGAAGAAAACAGCATAATTGAGGATGGAGGAGCAAGTCGAAATACAATTATACGTGAGCCTTTAAGCGAGGAAATATGTAAAAATGAAAATCGAAATAATCGCGAAACAGAAAATAACGAAAATAATTTGAATACGATAAACGCGAGAAGCATCCATGGAATGAAGGAAAATGATACAAACAAGTATACAATGAAAGATTTAACCAACGTAAACTTCATAAATATTGATCATAAAAACGATGGAAATAATGAAAACGATTCAATCGTATCGGCAAAATCAAAGAAGGTCACGACTCAGTCTAGTGAGGAAGTTATAAGTGACGTCAGAAAAAACAATAATATTAAAGAAATTGCAGAAAAAAGTATTACAAAATCTTGCGAATCTATCTGTAAATTATCACAAAATCAAGTCTGCATAAAAAACAACGGCGAACTAGAACAAAACAATGAAGAAAATCAATGGATCCAATCCATAGATTCCCAATCGCGCTCTTTAACGTCACTGAACGAGGAACAAGCGATGGCTATTTTAAATTTAATTCACAAATATAAAACGGTTTTCTCGGAAAAACCGGGTTTAACGACAATTTATGAACACAAAATCAAATTAATAGAAAAAAAAACCATATCTTATCACTCGTACCCGGTTCCGATTCATTTGAGGGACGCGGTTAAAGAGGAAATAAGAACGATGTGTGATTCAGGAATAATCGAAAGGGCTGTTAGTTCATATTGCAACCCATTGCGAGTAGTCAGGAAGAAGGACGGACGAGTCAGAGTATGCCTCGATGCGCGATACCTTAATGCAATAATTGAGGGAGATAACGAATCTCCACCGATTATCACCGAGGTAATGCAAAAACATAGGGGAAAGAATTGGCTCTCGACTCTGGATTTAACGCACGGATACTGGCAAATACCACTTTCGGAGGAATCAAGAAAATACACAGCATTTTTATTTGACGGAAAATTATATCAATTTAAAGTTGTTCCGTTCGGTTTAAAAACTTCCGGGAGCGGTTTTATTCGTGCGTTGAGTCGGGTTTTTCGGGACGATTTTTCGGAGTTTTTGACATATTACATCGACGATTTGCTTATCGCGTCGAAGGATTTTGCGGAACATATAATACACCTCGAAAAAGTATTCGAAAGATTAAACAAATACAATCTGACTCTGCGTCTTGACAAGGCATCTTTATGCAAACACTCGGTTCCATTTTTGGGATTTATTCTCTCTCCAAGCGGAATAACGCCAGATCCGCATAAAATTGATGCAATAATCAACTTCGAAGAACCTAAAAACAAACAACAACTGCAAAGGTTTCTAGGGGTGTGCAACTATTATAGGCAATTTAGTTTAAAACATGCCGATTATGTCGAGCCATTAAGATCATTATTAAAAAAGGATTCTCGTTGGATTTGGGCCGAAGAGCATTCGAGAGCGTACAAAAATCTCAAAGACAATTTCAAACGTAAAGTAGAACTGGCACATTATGACATAAATAATACATTCTATTTGCAAACTGACGCATCCGACAAAGGGATTAGCGGGATTCTTTTTCAATTGGATACGAACGGGGACCAAAAGATTATTTCCGTGGTAAGTCGAGGACTTGTGCAAGCAGAATTGAACTATACAACGACAGAGAAAGAGCTTCTTGCCGTTGTGTATTCAATGATGAAATTTCGCATATATCTACTCGAACGCCCATTTGTTATCATAACCGATCACCAAGCTCTCACTTTTATTAACAAAACACCGTTTCAGACAGCGCGCATTTGTCGGTGGCTTTTGTTAATACAAGAATATTCGTTTACGGTGAAATATTGTAAAGGCCGAGATAACATCGTGGCTGACTTCTTCAGCCGAAATCCCCGCGGAAAATTTGAAACAGAAGATCCCGAGAGACTGATCATATCGAGTTTCATGTTGGGTGAAGTCGATGACTTACACGAAATAACTGATGACGCTCTGACTATGATCAGCCAGCTCGAGTTGGACCCATATTTCAAAAAAGAACTGAAAGATTTAGGTCGATTGCAAAGCGAGGATGTCTCTGTAATTGAATCGATAAAAAAATTTGAGAGTAAGCATCCCAACGACATCCAGAAATATAATAACATATGGTTTTGTCGAAGTTCGAAATCTCCGCATTGGAACATTATTATACCTCAAAAATTGAAAAATCTCGTGGTTCAATCCGAACACGATCGAATGGGACACCCAGGTGTGTGTAAAACTTTGTCGCATTTGAAAAGATTTTTCTATTGGCGAGGGATGAACGTCGATGTCAAACGGTATGTCGTTGGTTGCGATCTCTGTCAACGCGTCAAATATTTGCAACGAACTATGGAGGGTGAATACTGTCAGGTAAAATCAGATCGTCCGGGTGATCTCGCAACAGTAGACTTTTACGGACCTTTGCCAAAGTCCGTCGGAGGCGTGCAGTATATTTTCGTGGTAATGGACGCGTTTTCCAAGCTCGTAAAATTATACCCAGTCAAAAAAGCAACCGCGAGAGTCGTAGTAAAGAAAATCATAGAAGACTATTGTCCCAAAATCGGAAAACCGCGTAGAATTCTCTCGGATAACGGATCGCAATTTACATCTAAAATATGGAAAGAGGAATTGAACAAAGAAGATATTAAGGTGGTATTTTCATCGATTCGCCACCCTCAGTCAAACCCAACCGAACGCGTGATGCGTGAATTGGGAAAGCTTTTTCGAACATTTTGTTCGGAGCAGCATACGCGATGGGCAAAACACATCCCGCGAATAGAAGCTTTGCTTAATCACACAACACATACCAGCACGGGCTTTATCCCACTGGAGTTGCATTGGGGCTCGAAAGCGCAAGACGAAATTAATAAACTTTTTGAATTCCCCAAAGAAACGGATCAAACCCACGATTGGAGGGTTTTCTTGGCTAAGAACCGATTGCGTAAGGGTTTCGAAAGCAGAAAAACAAAACAAAAGAATATTTCAAAAATACCGTTGAATATTGGAGATAAAGTGTTGCTCAAGGTTCCTCACATATCAAGCAATAGCGATAGAGTAATAAGCAAATTTTTTCACATATACGAAGGTCCATACAAAATAATCGCGGCAAAAGGACCCAACGCTTTTGTCCTTTCAGAGCTCCTAAATGATAAAAAAATCAAAGGAACTTATAATCGAGCAAGTTTGAGGAAGTATCACGAGCCCATCGATCAATGTAACCAAAAGACTCATGTGTGAAACGATTATCGAACTACAAAGTATCGATTTGTCATAGTTTGTTATGTATTTTATATATTTTTCATATTATCGTGTTAATGTATGTGCGTAAATTTTAAGTTTGACAGGAAATTGTATAGATTTCGACCATTCGGAGTAAGTGCGAGTGATATCGTATTCAAGATAATCTGTGATATGAAATTATGAAGAAAATGATTTGACGTGTATATCTCCAGAGTCTGCTAAGCGAATGAGTGATTTTTCAAACATGTTAGGACGAGATCTTTAGCGAGATGGAGTCATGAATGAATGGTATGTAGTATGGGATATGAATGACGATTGTGATGATTTAAGAATTTTGTATTCACCTTTTTACAAGTCAACCCAAAATTCGGGGGATAATGTAATATCGAAAATGAGAATTTCCCTTTCCCAAATCTACGTAAGGAAGGTGGGAGCTGAGCGACATGACCAGTGGTCATCGGCACGCCTATATAAACGACCCCGTACAGCTCTCATCTCTCTTACGTCTCGTTTCTGTCATTTTAAATACAAGTCCTGTTCGTACGAAGCAAGAAAGAAATTCTCCGTCAATATCGTCGAGGGACCAGGCCTGGCATTCAGGAAGAATTTCAACTAGGCTGAGTACAACGCAAATATTAATTATTGTATATTGAAATTGAATGGTCCAAAAAACATTTAAAGGGACACTTGAATTAAAATAAACGAACGACGTAAAATTTAAAAAGAAATATTACAATTCTACGTATAGCAATATGAAAGCATCAATTTGTGAACGCTTCAATCGCTCTCTAAAGAATAAAATGTGGATGCAATTTAGTCTTCGTGGAAGCTGGAAATGGATTAATATTCTCGACATGTTAATCACCGAGTATAATGACCAACTATTAAAAAATCGCAACCTCAGTTGGAAAATAACGACTCAATTTTATTCTTGATATCACTTTGCAATGAAACACTTTTGATTTACTATATTCATGTATTTTACTTTTTCTTCACTGCGAACAATCTTTTGACCTTCATAAATATCTTTTCAAAAATTTTCAAACTCAATTGAGACAAAAAAAAATGAAATCATTGCAATATAGCCAAGAATTCATAAATGAGTGGCAAAATTTCACAGACGAACGTGCGCCCTCGACACATTCGGTTCAAGGGTTTCCCCATTTCGGAGGATTCCAGCATGATTATCCCGAATATTATGATGACTTCATGCTAGCTAAAGATCATGAATGTACGTACAATACAATTCCACGGGGAACGAAACATAAAAAAGGGCACGTTTGCGTACAAGGGCACGCGTACACGTACACGTACTTACCGGACGAATTCACTGAAAAGATTATACAAAAACTTGGCGTGCATGGTTTTCAAAAATAATTTCGGGAAGACAAAAGATAATTGAATGTACCAGTTTAATGATCATCTCGTTTCCGTCTATGATAGAAGAATTTTCATTTTTAGATGGCATGTGTCACTTTGTATTAAAGACAAACTATACGGGATAAACGACAGTATTTTCTAGTTGAATTTCGCGAACTCTCCCCCAATTGAATATCGCCCGCTGAACCCCCTGCTGCGAAGTATTCTATGCACCGAGGAAGGACAGTCCTCATCTCCGCCTCGCGCGCTTGGCTACGACTCGTCCTGAAAACACCGCGTTCGGCGTTAAATGTGCCATTTTAGGCCTAGTTCCACGACTCGAGGTTAAACGCGAGATTTAATAACCGAACGTTGAATCTAACCGCTGCTCTAACAAGCGATTTATCGCAGTTGCGTTCCACAGTGCACTTTTAACCGGGGTTTTTGGAAACCTATATTCCATTAGAAATAACTCCAACCGAGCGCTTATTCCTTTTCAAATATCTTCGATGATTGGCTTTCTGGAATGGGACAGTGTGGAAGGGATACGTTGAATATTCTTTTCGATGCTCCAGTTCATGACGTATTTGCTGCAGGACTTCAAAAACATTTGCATTCGATAAGCGAAGTCGAGCGGGTAAATCGATGTCATAAAATTCATCAAAATTCGTTTTTTCACAACTTTTGGTCTTCCATGTTAAAAAAATCTTTGAGTTCTGACTGAAGACGATAATAGAGCATCGATAATTCGTCTGCCTGCTATGTTTTGGCAACATTATTATTTGTGTGTCCACTCGAATTACTGTTAACCCTCCGTAAACACACAGTACAATTAGTGCACCGTCCTAGACACACATGGGTCAGGCGCCCTACTGCTTTTTTACTGTACTTTTGGACTTGTTGAGAAAATCTGAAAAATTCAGGAAAGTAGTTTTCGATATATGGGAAAAGAGCCTGCAGTGTGGGTGATGGATAAAAATTCTTTTTAATTTTTGTTATATATTTAATGGTAATATATACGAAAAAGGAGAAATTAATGGCATTCGCTGAATGTGCTGGACACCCAACACCCATATGTGTCTACTGAGGGTTAATACACATTACACAGAGAGAAACAGGAAGTTATAGGTTGAGAAATGAGATTTCGCAAGCAGCGAGCGAGCTGTCAGTTGGCACATACACATCACTCATACACCCATAACCTATATATGACTGATGTTTAGCCCGTTAAACGCCCAATCTCGGCCGGTTATATTTGACCGACGAAACTGTGGCTTAAGCGTGGATTAAGGAGTTGCGGAACGCGCGTTTTTCATTAAACCCTGTTTACCAACTTCACCGAGAGTTATGGAACCGGGCCTTAGTCGTGTTCTTTAGGGTTAGAAGTGATCCACACAGTGTAGAACTGATCCGCTCGCGCATGCGTAGACGGAGTTGTCCATCTCGCTTTTTGCTGTCTACGCTCACGTGAGCGGATCAGTTCTACACTGTTTGGATCACTTCGAACTTTTGTCTCTTTGTTAATCGATCACCTTGTTTTCCGTCTATGATGAGAGAATTTTCATCTTCGGATAGCATAAGTCAGTTTGTATTGAAGACGAGCTATGCTATGAGATTCGCGAACTCTCCCCCAATTGAATATCGCCCGCTGAACCCCCTGCTGCGGAGTATCCTATGCACCGAAGAAGGACAGTCAACGCCGAACGCGGTGTTAAATGTGCCATTTTGTCTCTTTGTTTCTTAATGTATCCCGTCTGTTCCCACCCCCCTCTCAGCGGCTACCCCAGTACGGGTAAACATGGATGAGGAATTCCTTCGCCGAAATTATTTTTGAAAACCATGCACGCCAAGTTTTTGTATAATCTTTTCAGTGAATTCGTCCGGTAAGTACGTGTACGTGTACGCGTGCCCTTGTACGCAAACGTGCCCTTTTTTATGTTTCGTTCCCCGTGGAATTGTATTGTACGTACATTCATGATCTTTAGCTAGCATGAAGTCATCATAATATTCGGGATAATCATGCTCGAATCCTCCGAAATGGGGAAACCCTTGTACCGAATGTGTCGAGGGCGCACGTTCGTCTGTGAAATTTTGCCACTCATTTATGAATTCTTGGCTATATTGCAATGATTTCATTTTTTTTTGTCTCAATTGAGTTTGAAAATTTTTGAGAAGATTTTTATGAAGGTCAAAAGATTGTTCGCAGTGAAGAAAAAGTAAAATACATGAATATAGTAAATCAAAAGTGTTTCATTGCAAAGTGATATCAAGAATAAAATTGAGTCGTTATTTTCCAACTGAGGTTGCGATTTTTTAATAGTTGGCGTTCTTTTTTTACTTTTCTAGAGTATTTTTCCACGGATTTCCTTCCTTTTTGGGAAGGGCCATATTTATCAAAATTTAAATGATGGGGAAATTTTTATACAAAGTAATATAAAGATAATTGAGTCATAATTTTCCAACTGAGGTTACACTTTTTTAATACTTGGCGTCTTTTTTTTACTTTTATAAAGTATTTTTCCACGGATTTCACTTCTTTTTGGAAAGTAGGATATTCATCAACATTTTTTTTAATAATAGAGGGATTATTCCTTCTGGTTGGTTGTTCAGGAGAGAAGACAAATCTCTTCAATAACTTTCATCGACAGCGCTGGTAAATCTCTTAAAATATCTCGAAAAGAGACATGATCAATCGCTTGAAAAACTCTCGTACAGACTCTCGTTTAATCTCTTAAAGAAACATCGAAGAGACTCGTGGTCAATCCCTTAAAGAAACCTAAGTGACCCCCTCAGTCAATCCCTTGAAAAAATTCCGTCGCGACCCCTGAAAAATCCCGTCCAGACTCTTGGCCAATCTGTTAAAAAAACCTCGTCGAGACTCTTAGTCGACACCTAAAAAAATCCCGTCCAGACGCTTGGCCAACCCTTTGAAGAAGTCTCGGCAGGATTTTTGGTCGATCGGCTGAAATGAGCCTTGACGAGAATCTGGATAAATCTCTTAAAAAAGCCGCGGTGAGACTCTTTAGGAATCCCATGAAAAACGTCTCCGTAACGGTCCTACTTTATCCCTCAGAAAACTTCCGTCCATACCCCTTCCGTCAATCACTTCCGAAAATCTCAGCGACAGACATGATCAACCCCTTAAAAAATCCCGTCCAGACTCTCGGCCTATCTGTTGAAATAACAGCGTCGAGACGCTTAGTCTAACCCTTAAAAAATCCCGTCCAGACTCTTGGGCAATCCCTTGTAAAAGTCCCGGCGAGATTCTTGATTAATCTTTTGAAAACTCCCATTCAGATTCTTGGTCAACCCCTTAAAAAATCCCATCCAGACTCTTCGCTAATCCCTCAAAAAAGTCCTGGCGGAATTTCTCCCTACATCCTCCCGCCCTTCTCCGTCATTCTCCCGTTTTTTTATTGTTTCGTCGCATTTTCGACTAATTTTTTTACTCCGAGCAAAATTGTTCCGGGCTCACGTGATTCTGCATTAAAAAACGAAAAGAATGAACCCAAGTTGAACCCTTTTTGTTTCATTTTACCAGAGATATGAATTTTCCAAAATTGGGGTCATTCATGACCCTACGTTACAGGAATAGGAAGAATAAAATAAGGTTACCGTTCTAGGGTCGAAAAACTTCCGTTGAGACCGCCGTTCAACCCCCTAAAAAATCCCGTTCAGACTCTTGACTGATCCTTTATAAAAGGCCCGGCAAGATTGTTGATCAATCCCATAAAAACTTCAACTGAGATCTTATTGTCAACCCTTTAAAAAAAAAACCCCGTCAGGACTCTCGGGTGATCCCTTAGAAACCCCGCGATAACACTCTGAGTCGGTCCCTTTAAGACCTTCCGTCGGGAACGCTGGTCGAGCCCTGAAAGAAGACATCGCAAACCATTCAGCGGTTGACCTAGACAGCGGAAACTATGGAGAAATATACCTAGACAACGAAAACCATGGAGAAATATACATAGACAACGAAAACCATGGACAAATATACCTAGACATCGAAAACCATAGAGAAATATACCTGGACATTGGAAACTATGCAGAAATATACCTAGACATCGAAAACCATGGAGGAATATACCTAGACAAAAAAAACCATGGAGCCGTCGACCTGGACATCGAAAACCATGGAGGAATATACCTGGACAACGAAAACGATGGAGTCGTCGACCTAGACAACGAAAACCATGGAGAAATATACCTAGACATCGGAAACCATAGAGAAATATACCTGGACCGATGTCCAGGTATATTTCTCCATGGTTTTTGATGTCTAGGCATAGTTCTCCATGGTTTTCGTTGTCTATGTACATTTTTCCATGGTTTTCGTTGTCTAGCAAGAAAAGTCTTTCCGCTGACCTCCTTCAATTTTGATGAAATTGAAATATGTTATTCTTCATCAAAATCTAAGAGACACGTATTTTTTTTTATCGGCGGAAAAACGTTTCTAAGGGGTGAAAATATCCCCTAAAGTTGAGACCTCCGAGGGGTAGTTTTCAGGTTTCGCCTATTTTCACTCGAGATAAGCGAATGCACCCAAATGGATAATCAACTTAATGATAAACGATGGAAAATGCAACTGGTTTCATATCGGGGGGTTGCACAGGAAAAAAGTCATAGGGGTTGAAATTCACAAAATCGTTATAACAAAAAAACTATAGCACCTATCTCGATGGTTTTAATTGCATTTTGAAGAGGGCAAAAAAGTAGTAGATACGGGTTTTTGCGTTTTTCCCGCAAATGAAGTTAAGGGGGTGAACTACCCCTATATATGTCTACAGTAAATCTCAATAAAACGGCAGTATTTCTTTGTTTTCTTATTTCTTCTCCTTGTGATACGTGTTTTCTTCCAATTTTCAACGTCTACATCTCAAACGATGGATAGATTTTTCTGGAAATAGCATTTTCATAACTGGTGAAAGCGATAGAACCAAAAGTGTGCGTCCAATCTTAATAAGTTGTTTTTTATTTGAAGGCAATTTAAGACACTAGTTTTACTTAAAAGATTTAATTTTAAATGTATTTAAGCAATGAATTTTACCTAATTGAGCAAGGAAATTTCGAAACAATAAAATTTCCCTCTGAAAATTCTACCACTCTATCAATTTTTTATTTCTTGTCACTTTTTACGGTATCCATACCAATCACATCCGTAGTTTCAAAGAATTTTCTTATTCATTTATTTTCGCCGAAAATTACATATGGGTTAATTTTTACGGATCACCATTTTTTTTATTAGTCAATATTGAATAAGCCAGAAGATGAATTCCAAAAATATCTACACCTTATGATCTCACGAAAATTTAGTAAATATTGACGCATTTTCATAGTTATCATAACTCCCCTCTTTCTTAACGGTGTTATCTGGGAATCACTTCTGTTCAATTTGTGACTCGCTCTCAAAATTAGATTTCACATACGACGTAGAAGCAGTAACAAAACAATGATCGCGGCATATATCCACCACAGTCGGCTATTTTTCTTTTACACGAAAGCAGTCACTTGTAATTCGAGACTATTTAAAACGAAATTGTAAATATTAATCAAAATGAAGATAAATCCTTTGAACGTTATTAGAATGCTTCTCGCAACTTTTGAAGTTATGCATTTACCGGATTCACCAGTAAATAACGATGAAATACAATTGAAAGAAAACTTTGAAAATATTTTGTTGACTGCAATGAACGAATACAGAGGTTTCGAAATGGTGGAAGAAAATTCTTTGCATTTTGAAGAACCGTTCAAGGATTGGGAAATGGAAATTGTTGAAGATAAAGAATGGTCAAACGCCCTGTATGAACCAGAATTTCCGCCTGATACATGCACTCGTGATGACGAAGGCTTATCTTACGAGTACAAATTAAAGGCCGTTGAGTATTGGCGCAGCGGGAAGAAAGGAAATTTAGGTTTGGGCAGTGTTAAACAAAAGTTCAAGTGAGTGCAATCTATAAGACAGTTGCGGCGGTGGGCGCACAATTTGAACAAAGGGGGCACGTACAAAGAAAAATTAGCACGTATTTGTGCTTACACTTTGGAAAATTTCAAAGTTGCTGTGGATGCTGGTTTGATAGTGCACGATTCCGATTTGAAAAGATGGGCCTTACATGCTCAAAGAGAAATAGGGCATACCGATTTTCGTTGCAATGCATCTCGTACGTGGATAATCTCATTCAAAGCAGCTCATCGTATCGTATCGAGAAAAATAAATAAATTCGTTACATCTAAAACAATTGAAGATGGAACAGTGTTGGAACAACAAATTCGAAAATTTGTCGATGACGTAAAACAAAATATTAAAACTTACGGATTGTCAAATACATTCAATGCAGATCAGAGTGGCTTCCAACTAGAAATGCATTCCGGAAGAACTTTAGCAGTCGAAGGAGAAAAGCAAATACAATGTCTTGTACAATCAGTCTCTTCTATGACCCACAGTTACAGTATTCAACCGACTATATCAGCTGATGGTAAGCTGTTATCTCCTCTATTTTTGGTTTTAAAAGAACCAACTGGCAAGATTGGTCCAATAGTGGAAAAGACGCTTTTCAGACCGGATAATGTGTAATAGAAGTATCCAAGTCTGCGAAGCTTACTTCAGGTATAAATTACACACCCACTGTTTTTGTATAGATATTTTTTCGAATGATGAAAATACGTTTTTCTTTTTTCAGGTCATTTCAAAACTTGGTTACAACATGTATTGTTCCCGAAAATTGGTCAAAAATCTTTATTACTGATTGATTCTTGGACTGGACACTGTCCCCAAGCTGTTCTTGATGTGAAACCTTCAAATAGAGATGTCAAAGTAATGATTATACCTAAAGGAACTACCGGAAAAATTCAACCCCTCGATGTTTTTGGATTCCGAGTATGAAAAAATTTTGTTAGACATTTTTCTGATCATTGTCTTTCGATGGATATGATATTGATTTGCATTTGAGAAACAATATCATAAAGCTGCAGTCACTCGTGCATAACCAACTGTCGTCACCGCGTTATATCGATCTTTTCAAATATTCTTGGTACAAAAGTGGTTACATAGAAGAAAAATCAGCGAATTTTTAAAATCCTGTAGATTTTGCATTTGGAGATTCCTGCAACTCACATCGTGAAGTTCCAGGATGTGAAAATGTTGCTATTATTCGCTGCTCCCGGTGTAAAAAGTCGCTATGTTTCAAACATTTTTTTGATGACTATCATTACTGCAGTACTTACAACGGCTAGAATGGCCTGCGATTATATATTCGCTTCTATCTATCGCTACAGTGATTATTTTGTTAGACTGTTTACCTATCATCAATAAAAGATAAAAGCATGTTGCACGTTTTCGTTTTTTTTCGTTGACTACACAGTTTTTCTATGTGACATCCCGAAACTTTGTCTATCTACCGAAACGAATATGTGTAAGCGCTTATCGTACGCCTATATTATCTCATTGCCAAATATAGATCAATCGGAATTATCGATAAGCCATATATGTATACTTTTTCATCGAAAAATCGATCTATAAATAAGTTGGCTTCTAGATAATACCGTTCATTTAATGATATATACGTGGCACGGTTATTGTAAATTTGAAGAAAATACGTATCACGAGGAGAAGAAATAAGAAAACAAAGAAATACTGCCGTTTTATTGAGATTTACTGTAGACATATATAGGGGTAGTTCACCCCCTTAACTTCATTTGCGGGAAAAACGCAAAAATCCGTATCTACTACTTTTTTGCCCTCTTCAAAATGCAATTGAAACCATCGAGATAGGTGCTATAGTTTTTTTGTTATAACGATTTTGTGAATTTCAACCCCTATAACTTTTTTCCTGTGCAACCCCCCGATATGAAACCAGTTGCATTTTCCATCGTTTATCATTAAGTTGATTGTCCATTTGTGTGCATTCGCTTATCTCGAGTGAAAATAGGCGAAACCTGAAAATTACCCCTCGGAGGTCTCAACTTTAGGGGATATTTTCACCCCTTAGAAACGTTTTTTCACCGATAAAAAAAAAATACGTGTCTCTTAGATTTTGATAAAGAATAACATATTTCAATTTCATCAAAATTGAAGGAGGTCAGCGGAAAGACTTTCTTTTAGGTATATTTCTGCATCGTTTTCCATGTCGAGGTATATTTCTCCATGGTTTTTGTTGTCTAGGTTTGTTTTCTAGGTATGTTGTGGTAGGTATGTTTCTCCATGATTTTCGATGTCTAGGTATATTTCTGCATAGTTTCATCGGAAACTAGACATGGAGAAATATACCTCGACATCGAAAACTATGCAGAAATATACCTAGACAACGAAAACCATGGAGAAATATACATAGACAACGAAAACCATGGACAAATATACCTAGACATCGAAAACCATGGAGGAATATACCTAGACAAAAAAAACCATGGAGCCGTCGACCTGGACATCGAAAACCATGGAGGAATATACCTGGACAACGAAAACGATGGAGTCGTCGACCTAGACAACGAAAACCATGGAGAAATATACCTAGACATCAAAAACCATGGAGAAATATACCTGGACATCGGTCCAGGTATATTTCTCTATGGTTTCCGATGTCTAGGTATATTTCTCCATGGTTTTCGTTGTCTATGTACATTTTTCCATGGTTTTCGTTGTCTAGGTATATTTCTGCATCGTTTTCGATGTCGAGGTATATTTCTCCATGGTTTTTGTTGTCTAGGTATATTTCTCCATGATTTTCGATGTCTAGGTATATTTCTGCATAATTTCATCGGAAACTAGACAACAAAAACCATGGAGCCGTGGACCTAGACATCGAAAACCATGGAGCCGTCGACCTGGACATCGAAAACCATCGAGAAATATACCTGGACAACAAAAATGATGGAGTCGTCGACCTAGAGAGCGAAAACTATGTAGAAATATACCTAGACAACGAAATCCATGGAAAAATGTACATAGACAACGAAAACCATGGAGAACTATACCTAGACATCAAAAATCATGGAGAAATATACCTGGACAACGAAAACGATGGAGTCGTCGCTCTAGAGAGCGAAAACTATGGAGAAATATACCTAGACAATGGAAACCATGGAAAAATGTACATAGAAAACGAAAACCATGGAGAACTATACCTAGACATCGAAAACCATAGAGAAATATACCTCGACAACGAAAACCATGGAGAAAAATACATAGACAACGAAAACCATGGAGAAATATACCTAGACATCGAAAACCATGGGGAAATATACCTGGACAACGAAAACGATGGAGTCGTCGACCTAGAGAGTGAAAACTATGGAGAAATATACCTAAACAACGAAAACCATGGAAAAATATACATAGACAACGAAAACCATGGACAAATATACCTAGACATCGAAAACCATAGAGAAATATACCTGGACATTGGAAACTATGCAGAAATATACCTAGACATCGAAAACCATGGAGGAATATACCTAGACAAAAAAAACCATGGAGCCGTCGACCTAGACAACGAAAACCATGGAGAAATATACCTAGACATCGGAAACCATAGAGAAATATACCTGGACATCGGAAACTATGCAGTAATATACCTAGACATCGAAAATCATGGAGAAATATACCTAGACAAAAAAAACCATGGAGCCGTGGACCGCGACATCGAAAACCACGGAGCCGTCGACCTGGACATCGAAAACCATCGAGAAATATACCTGGACAACGAAAACGATGGAGTCGTCGACCTAGAGACCAAAAACTATGTAGAAATATACCTAGACAACGAAAACCGTGGAAAAATGTTCATAGACAACGAAAACCATGGAGAACTATACCTAGACATCAAAAACCATGGAGAAATATACCTGGACAACGAAAACGATGGAGTCGTCGCCCTAGAAAGCGAAAACTATGGAGAAATATGCCTAGACAATGAAAACCATGGAAAAATGTACATAGACAACGAAAACCATGGAGAACTATACCTAGACATCGAAAACCATAGAGAA
Source organism: Hyposoter dolosus (assembly GCA_963921915.1). Lineage (NCBI taxonomy): Eukaryota > Metazoa > Arthropoda > Insecta > Hymenoptera > Ichneumonidae > Hyposoter > Hyposoter dolosus. Next base: position 1,489,303 of record OY998134.1, read on the forward strand.
ATATACCTTGACAACGAAAACCATGGAGAAAAATACATAGACAACGAAAACCATGGAGAAATATACTTAGACATCGAAAACCATGGGGAAATATACCTGGACAACGAAAACGATGGAGTCGTCGACCTAGAGAGTGAAAACTATGAAGAAATATACCTAGACAATGAAAACCATGGAAAAATGTACATAGACATCGAAAACCATAGAGAAATATACCTAGACAACGAAAACCATGGAGAAAAATACATAGACAACGAAAACCATGGAGAAATATACTTAGACAACGAAAACCATGGAGAAATATACCTAGACAAAAAAAAACCATGGAGCCGTGGACCTAGACATCGAAAACCATGGAGCCGTCGACCTAGACATGGAAAACCATGGTACCTAGACAATGAAAACCATACGGAAAGAGAGGCCCGATATAGTCTGTCTCTCTCGCTCAGTGGCGCGTGAAGAGTGGGGATACCGCGTTCAGCGGAGCGCGTGACGTCACGGGCCGAAAATGTCCACCAGACGCGTAAGGGCGTATGTCCAAGCGCCTGCGCGGACAACTTACGCCTTTCTGACTCCAAGAAACAGAAAACATCCCAAACCTCGCGTCCAAAATCTTCAATATCAGATTTCTCTGGATTGGCTGAACGGATTCTTTTCTACCAAGGACCATTCGAAAGATAAAAAATCATAGAAAATTCGAGTCTAATATGAGATTTTTCCCTCAACCCGTTCTCCTGTGAGAACGATTTAAAGTTGCTGTGACGTCATAAAACGCCTATTTTACTGTATATAAGAGTACGGCAGCTCTCGCGCTACGCTTTCTTTTTAATACTTGGCGTCGAGCCGCTGCCGCGTCTCTTGAGACTAAACATCATACTATCAAAATGAGACCGAAAAATGTTAATGCTAATAATGAAAAACAATTGCTCCACGATGTTTTCGATAGATGTAAAGTGGCGAGAAAAAAGCCAAAATTTAAAATTGGTGATAAAGTGTGCGTCAGTAAATTTAAAAATGTATTTGAAAAAGGTTATACGCCAAACTGGACGACGGAAATATTTACTATATACTGTGACGTAACTTCCGGTCACGTCACTCGTACGAAGGGCCGTCGACCAGTGGACCGAGTTTACGGTCCAGCATTTCGGTCGCCACTCGTCGTTTCAGGAGAAGGCGTCGGCGGAGACTCACCGCGGTATCCTAGGATAAGATTAATTATAAGCTCGTATTATTGTTTCGTGCCCTCCGCGGTTTTGTATGATAAAAAGAAAGTAATGTCCTGTCAAGTAAAGTAAAGTAATGTTTGTTAAAAATCACAATCGACCCCGAAGTATCACCGCGTTTTGCCGTCGAGTTTTCCTCCCGGGTACCGAGCTCAACTTTCGATTTCCGTGCATCGCCGTTGAGATTACCTTGTCGCTTGGATTGCCGAGAGCCGCGGGAGCTACCTTTTCCTTTCAGTTTGGCCATCCATCTTGTCGCGTTTCTCGCGCGACCTCGCCGCCGCTTGTTCCTCGCGAGTAGACTAACTTTTGCCTCGTACCTTGCCTTTTCGCTCCGTTCTCTTTAGGGATCGTCGCCTCTGTCGAACGTTTTAAGTCGAGACCAACGTGGCTTGTCGTGGGCGGTCGGAGGTGCACGCTGGTTCCGTGGCCATTCGATGATGCCCCCCGTGACCTCCTCGCGGTTGCAACCGAGTAGTTGCTGCGCCCCACGGCTGTAACCTCGGGTACCACGGTCCGCTAACCCCGGCGCCTCATCGTAGCGGGATTCGGGAAATACCAGGGGTGGAGGTTCTGTTTGCCATGGTGGCGAGTGGGCCCACCGCGGCTCGCACTGATCCGCGAGTCGCGACGGAGGCCTCCCCTTCTCCCCGTCATGGACTTCGCCCGAATCCCCGGAGGAAGCGTGCCCGAGGCACGGCCGACATAGACGTAGGGGGTGGCAATCCTGGGAGAGACGGCAGGCGGAAAGGTACAGGAGTCACTCGAAAATTGCTTTGCGTATCGTCGATCTGATCAATCGGCGGTACGCGCGGTTCAAATAACCCGTTAAACATCGCGCGGCGCGGCGACGCCTAGCTGGCGCCTAGAGCGCGCTAGAGCTGCCTCGCACGGGACTGGTGGTGGTGGGGAGAGCGCGAGAACGGGAGAGGTAGGTTTGCGCGCTACGCAAATCAGTCTCCTGCCGGCGTCCGACCAGAGTGGTGACACCTTCGTTCCTTTCCGTTATCTTGGCCGTTTCGTTACCTTCTGCCTTTGTTCGAGCTGTTCGGGACCTTCTGGACGCGCAGGTTTCTCGGTAAGCCCGATCCTTTTTCTCTTCAACTCGCGTTACGGGGGTTTGCTCGTTAAAATCAATTCTAGCATACGATCACCGGCATGGCGAACATTGTCGGCCATTCCGGGAGATCTTTTCGTAAAGTCTCTTTGTCGCTGCAGGGGGGAAGCGGGTTGACAATTTTCGGGCACTTGGCCACCCGTCCCCGGCTCGCCCGCCTGTATTTCTTTGATTAATTTCGTTGTCGTAATCGAGAACCGAGCAAATCGCCCGAGTCGCAATTCGAGGGCGTCTCAACAATTTTCCTTGGCATGTCGTAACTCTCGCTTCCGTATTCAGTAAAGTTGTTTCCTTTAGTCGTGATTTCGATTTATTTCGCGAAAGTGAGCTCGGTAATTTATTGAACGAGGTTCTTCGAGCGACGAAATCTTTAGTCTTATTTCGTTGCCTTTTCGTCGCCGCTCGAAGGATCCCCTTTGTCGCGCGTGGCCTCGAACAAGCCGGCCCGCGCGAAGTTTGTTTTCGCTCGTTCTCTCTCGCTCTCGTACGTAAGCCGCTCGGGCTACGGCGAGGCGTAGAGTCGCTTGTTTGCGTGCGCGCGGTGTTATGTTCGGTGGTTCGGTCGTGATTATCTTTTGCCTTTCGTGAACTATGTTTTCGTTTGCTATGAAATATCTTTTGCCTTTCGTGAACTATGTTTTCGTTTGCTATGAAATATCTTTTGCCTTTCGTGAACTATTGTTTCGTTTGCTGTGAAATATTATTTTGCCTTTCGTGGTTTCGTTTGCTGCGAAATATTATTTTGCCTTTCGTGGTTTCGTTTCGCATTCCGGGAAATATTATTTTGCCTTTCGTGTATTATTCGTTGCTTCTAGTTACGTTATCTGCGTGTTGTTTCGCGAGTTATTTCCTACTATATTTTATCGTGCCAACATTGTCGAGCCCTTCGGTGGCTTTACTATTTTCGCGTTACCTAATTGCATTGTATTCGAGCTTTTTTTGTTTGAGCGACTAACTTAGAGTTTCGTTGCGTGAATCCTTCCGATCGTTGCGCTGCCCTTTTGGCTATCTTTCACTCATCCTACATTTTTGTAACCGGGAGCGCTGTCTCCGCGCCCCGACTGACGATCTCGAGCCCGCGAATAGAATCTTACTCCGCCGTCCGATGCCCGGGTCCGCTTCGGTGGCCTGGCCTGATTCCGCCGCCACCTCGCGTCTAGGGCCGATTACTTTTTGCCTTCGGAGTCGCTCTGGTCTGGTTACCTTGACCACGGCGATCTGTGAGTTTGATGGCGCCTTACCTTGCACTACCTTGCCTTGCCTTCTCGGCGCGGCGCCACAAACAGAGCAGTCGCCTGGCCGCAGCCAGGGTCTGATTCCGGGGTAGCTCACTCGGCCCTTGCCTTGCTTCGCGATTTTGCATCGGACCGGGAAAACCCTCGCGGCTAGGGACGATTACCTTTGCCTTCGACGCCGCTCTGGTCTGGTTACCTTGGCTGGGGCGTTCTGTGAGTCTGATGACGTCTTACCTTGCATTACCTTGCCTCGCCTTCTTGGCGCGGCGTCACAAACGGATCAGACGCCCAGCCGCCGTCAGAGCGTCGTTCGACTACGTTTCCCTTCGCCCTGCCGCTCGGGATAATTAGTCCAATCGATCGTCAGTCGAGTACCGCGCCTAACGACAGCTCTCGCGGAAGTTATATTATTTTCATTTATTGTCATCTTCGCTAACTATTTGTTTCGCGAGGCGGGCCGGCCGTGGGCCGCCCCGACCTCTTAATCAACCATTTGCTTTTGTATCGCTGCTCATCCCTTTTGCCTGAATAAACGACTTGTTAAAACGCTAATTTCCGTGTTTTCGCGTATTTGATTTCGTGTCGTGTGTTCCCTCCGCCTGTTACTCTCTCGCCAAAGAATTCCCCCCTCTACCTTTTCGTACCTCAGCTGTGGAGCTGAGTAGCCGGACCGCCTCGGTCGTCTCGTTCCTGGCGCTACCCGGCCCAACCCGATCGTCGAGGGCGGGCGAATCAAAAGTCGACGTGGTCGGCGGCACGTCGTGCCTGGCGCCCTGCCCGTCCTCGCGGCCGCGGGTCGGCGGGAGGAGCGGTACGAGCCGGGAAGGGACGAGATGGACCCCGATAGGAAAATCTCCGTTACAATACCAAGTGAGAAAAACCAATCCTGTAACGTACAGTTTGAAAGATTGTAAAGATGAGGCGATCGCGGGAGGCTTTTATGAGCAAGAGCTCCTTCGAGTCAAATACCCCGACATTTATCTTATAGAGAAAGTTTTGAGAAAACGTAGGCAGAAACTATTTGTAAAATGGCTCGGGTTCGACAATACCCACAATAGTTGGATAAGTAAGGACGATTTGTGAACAATAAAGCAGTGTGAAAGAAAAACCTTGAGTGATTTTTTTGCATGACCCCGACCACAGCAGGTCTCTGAAAAAAAAACTCTGAATGATTTTTGACCTCGTAGACCACAGCAGGTCTCTGAAAAAAAAAACTGAATGAACGCCGTAGACCGCGTTAGGTCTCTGAAAAACGGAAGGAAGGAAGGAAAAAAAGGGTGCAGCTGTAGAGTAAAAAAAGAATTTTATTTGACTTCCGGTTACATTTTTTTTTGTACAGACTTTCACTCACCTAGGAATTCTGTAGTGACCCCACGGAAGGGTTTCCACAGTTCCAGGTATAATGTAGCGCTTGTCGTCGTGCGGGCTAAGGGCAATTTTCGTTTCCGAAATGGTGTACACCTGATGCAACGTGGAACGAATGGACGATTGACAGCGTGTAACTTCAACCTCTTCATTCAAGCATTTCAGGTAGTCGTCAAAGTCAATAGTCTTTGAAACTACATTGCCCTTAACACCCTTGGCCCTTTTCACATATTTTTTTCCCACCACCCGCGTCGCATACATTTTCGATCTTAATCCTACAAACTCGGTCATGATGGCTCCATTATTTTCATCTTTCATGAGACCGGGAACCTTTTTGTTCACACGCGGAATATTATATACATTGTCTATAGGGTAATCGCTCGTGTCGAATTTATCTAAATTTTGTTTCATATCGCTATAAACATCATCACACTCGATGTGATATATTAAACTATCAGTATCAGTGTATGTAACCTTACATCTATCACCATACAATTGCATCATGAACTCGTGGTGAAATTTATACAAACAAGTTTTAGAAATATCTAAAATGGACATACCGACGTAAATAGGTTTGTCAAATTTAACTTCGAGATTGCGTAATTCTACAGCTATCAAGTTATCTGCAAATATGCTGCGACTATGAAAATTTTGTTTTGCAATTAGTGCTTCAGCACCATATCTCCCCGCCCATTCAGTCAACAATTTCACATTGCGGCGTTCACGCACATCTTCCATAGTTTTCCCGAAAACTGCATTATTCATTAATTTATACATCGTTTTATCAAAGTCGTTTGTGGCACGAGTCCTCAATTGCGTGTTCAAATCAATGTACTTTTCTAGCCAGGCTGACTCGTCAAACTGTAATATTCTATGAATTTTCTTCAATTTTAGTCCGTGTTGTATGCAATGTTGGAGGGTTCGATAGTGAATAACATAGCGTTCTTTATCCGAAACGGTTGCAAGCAATTTCTCTTGACGCTTACCCGGAGGTTTGCCGTGTTCTGGACAAAAAGGTAGATCCATGTGCTTATCGTGTAAATAAGCAGGATATTCTAGATCAACTTCAAGGATGTATCCTTTTGACGGATGGGGAGATTCGATGTTGAAACTCGAGACATCTTCAATCCATTCAAAATTTGCATATGGCAACGGTTGACTCATCGCCCATCCGTACAAGTTATTTACATCGTAGTACATCAAGTAAGATGATTCTTTCGATGAATCGAAGGACTCCATATACTTGTTGTTTGCACCTGCATACCTCTTCGAACATTGACTCAAACCTCCGCGTACGCCTCTTTCTATGAATAGCACCATATCGACGTCGGTGAGCAGTTCGAACTTGATCCGCGTATATTTCAACATAGCATCCCAGGTATATCCTGGGAGAGTGAAATAATGGGCAGGGTCAAGACCATAACTTTGCTGACATTTATCTCGAAAATTTTCGAATATGTCCGCCAACAGCAATACGTCCGTCTTCAGGTAAAGATCGCTATATTCTCCGAGCGTCTGTGAGGAAAACCGCTCCCATACAGTCTGAGCATGTTTGTAGTCTTCCTCGGAAATCGTCTCGTCGGTCAAGGAACTGTAAAAAGCATCCCGCGGTGGAAGGTGCGTTTCGTCCAACTTTTTGAAACTGTCGATGTACTCGTAGGGAAAAACCCCTTTGCGAGTTAACAGTTCGAAATCGTTTGGTGGTAGATTTTGAAATTGAGACTTTGCAATTTTTAGTTTGTCTGCTGAGAAGAGAGATGCTAACTTATCGAGACCCGTGTTTAAAAATTTGAATTTATCGATGAAGTGAAGTTTAATCTGTTTTTTATAGTTTTCTGAAGAAGACTGCACCGTCTTTGTGAATGAAATGTATTTTTCTTTTGTTATTGGGAGTAAATCGGTTTTCCCCGCAAACGCCGTAGCTACCTCTTTTATAATAAAATGTGCATCGTATCCGGACAAATTGTGAAAAATAATTGGAATGGCGTAATGATGTTGGAAATTTAAGTTACAATTGGAATGAGCTGGACCTCTGTACTGCCCCGTGAGATGACAGTGATCACGCACGCGATCTACATTGCCTTCAAGCGGTCTCTCGCAAATGTGACAGTCTTTAGCCTCTCGGAAAGTCTTCCACTCGTGCTGTGTCAATTCTTTCATCGGCACATTCTTTAGTAGTATTTTTTTTACGTTCAACGCCAACGTCTCGAGTTCCTTTACGAACAATTCTATGCAATCCTCTCCACGGCGGGTATGGTAGCCCGACAAGGAAGGGTTGTACGAGCAACTGACATAATAACCCACGCTGAAAACTCGATGGTGTTGATGCTGATTCTTTTCTCGTTCTTTCTCATTCGTTTTCTCCAAAACGCACTCAAGATCGGCATATACGACGAATGGAAGACGCTCCTTACGATCAAAGTTCTTGAATTCCAGCCATTTATTGCTTTCAGCCGGTAATGTTATGGCGCAGTCGTTCATCCGCCCACAGTCGACCTCGTGCACGTGCAGCCTTTCCTCCGTATTGAAATAGTCTAGAAACCTATGATTTTTTATACATTTTAGCAATTTCTGATATTTGTACATTAAATTTGTTTTTTTGCCAACTCACCGATCGCAAATAAATGCTCGTCTTTTGCCGTTCTTCAGTTGGGAGCTCACGAGACGCGACAGATCCTTGACGCAAAGAAAATGCGCGACATTATTTCCCCCTCCTTGCTCTTCAATCAACAATAAATTGGCGTACTTTGCTTTCTTATTCTTGCTGATGCGAATTGGTTGAATAGTGTCTTTCACTGGTGTATACACGTTTATCGAAATATTGTTTAATTTTTCAAACTTTTTAATTTGATTGAGCGTCATGGGGAAATTCAGCCCCTGAATATTGAACACTGTTTCATAATGCGGGTATGATGACTGTCGTTCAGTGTGATTTTCTGCTGGGTATAGCGCAGCAACCACCGCCCAGGCGAAACATGCATCATCATTTGTTTTAACATTAATTGTGGCTCGTTTTAACATTATTTTTCGCGGTAATTTAACATTGCACCCTACACGCATGGGATTATATTTATTTATATTGATAGTTAAATTTGCGATTGAAATTAATGTCCAGCCACTATCGCGATCCTGGAACTCATCGAGCGAAGCTAACGTTGGTTCAATCACTCGCTCTTCGTATCACTCATTAAGATTAGACGTTTCGAAAAGTGCCACATTTGCTGTATTGAAACTTTTATGCATACGCTGATCACCCGCTGCAAACTCTGCATTAAACTCCGTATTCACTTTAACACTATTATGTTTCTCGATACAGTTTGTCACATGTTTCAAAACTAATTCACTCGCATCTTGTAAAAATTCGCGTGGAATAATGTGACTTTCATTAATTACTGCACCAGTACACATACGGTTATCAAAGGCAGCGTCAATTTCTCGCCATGTCAATCGAAGGTGGTTTAATTCGCCACCAATATGCACGAATCGTCGTCTCGTAGCCAACTTTAAACCTTCTAAACGAATTAATTGAGCATTTATCGAATGACGATATCCTATGCTTAATCGAATACGTTTCGATGACGCTTGTTCTTCCAAACTGTCAATCAATTCATCACACTGTTGCTCCCACGAAAAATATTCCGCCAAGTTACTCAACAACACTGCCTGCTCACGCAGGAATTCTTCTGCGGCAATATTCGTAGTACGCGACATCGTTCGATGTGAACTCTGAAGTATCTTTACTCAAAATGCATTGATTTTCGAAATGCACTAGGAACCTATTGGGTTTTATATGCTGTGTGGGATGGGATGTGGGTGTTTGGTGGGGGGGGGAAATTCCTATAACTTGGGAAAATTCTGATTTCCAAAATGTCGGCATTCCTTTGATGTTGAGGGTGGAACATTTGCTCTATTGTTGTCGGGATAATTTATTACATTCGGTCTATTGTTATCGGGATAATTTATTACATCCGGTCTATTGTTGTCGGGATAATTTATTACATCCGGTCTATTGTGATAACATCTGCTCTATTGTTCTCGCGACATCCGGTCTATTGTTGTTTGGATAACAAAGCAAATAATGGACTGCCATAAATTATCTCGACAACAATAGAGCAGGTGTTCTAACAATAGGCCGGATGTCTCGACAACAATAGAGCAGGTGTTCCAACAATAGACCGGATGTAATAAATTATCTCAACAACAATAGAGCAGGTGTTCCACCCTCAACATCAAAGAGATGCCGACACAAAAGAAATCCCCCCTCCTTCCCAACATCAAAGAACACCGACATCCCAAAATTACCTCCCCCACTTTCTCATCGATTCCGGGAAGTGGATTGGTATCCACATAGCCCCTATACTTGTCGGTGGTAATGCCAGCTGCAAGTTAGCATTTGAGAGGTTATGACGAGTTGTCAAAGCTGTAAGCACAGTATTCACGTTTATCGTTCATAACCCTGCATTCTCGAAAAAATAAATGGTTAGCCAACGTTTGTTGTTCGACAAGGAACAAATTTGCAACTGTTATTTTCTCGAAAATACCAACGGCGTGAAAGAAAAATGTAAACCTATTTCAGCTATCTCTCTCACACTCACAATCATATGGGCCGTTGAAATATTGATGATGATTTTTTCATCGCGATCAGCTGACGTTTTTCGCCCGCTCGTCTGCACTGTTTGTGTGTCATCGGTCGCGACCAATCAGAAACACGCCAGCGCCGCGAGGCCTTTCTCTGTGTCGTATAAATACACGCACGCACACTTCGATCATCGCATAATTTTGCCTGTGCAAAGTTTTTTTTCAGCAATTACGGCATCAATCGGGTTGATTTATGGCTCGATCCAAGGGGGATAACTTAATTAGTTTACAGTCCAAATTTCAGATCATGAGATTACCCCTTGGCTTCGTAATTCAAGAAAGAGTCTACCCCCACCGTCGAAATCGCTTTATTCAGAGATAATATACTCGGGTAAGTCTCGGGCAAGCAGACGACACTGTCAAATGTACTTGTCCCGAGACTCTGCCGAGTCTCTTGATTTGCGTGATTATTGCGTATCGAACCGAACAACCCATTACCGTAAGTCGCGAAGAGAAGAGCGATTATTTAAGAATGACCGACCGAGAAACATGTGGCGGCTAATCGGAAGTTCCCTCAAGTTTACTGCCTTTATTATTTCGCGTTTCCGACTCTTTCCTCCCTCGCCCTTGTCTTCCGCGGGGAAGCATTGCCTTTTACCTCGGCTCTCCCCTTTCTTTTCTCGCGAGGCTTTCGTCCCCATATGGCATTGGAGCCGAGAATATCTTGACTCGCTCGTGGACGGTCGGAGGTCAACGCTGGATTTGTGGCCATTGAATGAACGCCCCCCTGACCTCCTCGCCGTAGCAGCCGAGTGTCTCCACCGTCCACAGCTGTACTCTCGGGTGCCGCCGTCCGGTTCATCCCGGCGCCTCATTCGAGTTGGGATCTGGGGTTAGCGAAGGGTGGAGGTGCTGTTAGCCTGGTGGCGTGTGGGCACACCGCCGCCTACCTGATCCTCGGGCGGTGAGGGAGGCCGCCCCTTCACCCTGTCAGTTCATCGCCTGGATCCTCCAGAGGTAGGTGCCCGAGACACGGCTGAGTAGATGCCGGGTGCGATCGTCGAGCGGGAGAGTGAGGGTGGAAGGCTGGAGGACAATTGCGAGTTGCAATGCGCCGCAGATCTGATCAATCTGCGACGCGCTCAATTCGAATTTACCGCGAAACACCGCGTGGCGCCGTCTTGGCTAGTCTCGCCTAGAGCGAGCTAGCGCTGCCCCGCGAGGGACTTGGCGTGGTGGGGAGAGCACGGAGATTTTCGGGAAGACGATCGATTTGCGAGTAATTGCAAATCAGTCTACGTCGAGCGTCTTCCCGAGGAGACAACCACCTTACCTGCCCTAGTGGCCCTGCCTACCTTAGCTGCCTTCTTGCGTGCCTGCCTTAGTTGCCTTTTGATTGCCTACCTTAGTTGCCTATTGTTTAATTACCTGATTTTCGTTGCCATTATCTCCTGCGATGTGGAGGATTCTGATTGCCCAGCTGAATACAAGTTTCTCGGTGAGCCCGTTCCTTTTGTTCTCTTTTAATTATTCGTGGAAGTGTTCGGCCTTTTTGTAGTATTAATAAGGTCTCCGGAACAACGGAAATTGGCGGTTGTTCCGAGAGCGTGAATCAATTTTAGTGTTGCGAGGAAATTGGACGAGTGAGACTTTGCGGGCATTATTGGCCCATCTCTCCTCGACCATTTCCTAATTTTGTAGAGCCGAATAATTCAACGAATGATTCCAATGATTTTGGTCTCGTCTTAGTCCTTTCGCGTTGTATTATTTTTCGCTTGATTCTTGCTTATTTCGATTGCCTAAAAATTACTTGATTGCCTTCTGCTGTGGGAACGGGTCGGATTTTGATATATTATTTCATTGAGTATTATGTGACGAAAACTCTCGCGAGCGACGCACAAAATATTGTCTTTCGTTGTGCCTTCGCATCGTCGCTCGGAGAGTCCCTTTTGTTTCGCGCTTGGCTTCGAGCGCGCGTTGTTTGCCTGCTATCGCTCTCGCTCTCGCGTTGACGATACGGCCGCTTCGGCGAGCCATGAAACCTATTGTATCGCGACTTTATTTTTCGATTATTGAGTGTTCGTGTTCGATTTCGCGTGCGTATTATTTTGCCGTTCTCTCTTCTCTCTAATATTTGTCGAGTCGATCTCGCACCGCGAATTCTACGATGACCGAATTACCTACGTTTCATTATGTCAAATGACCTGCCTGACGACATTAGCTCACTGCCTTCCATGTCGAATTACCTTCCGCTGCCTTCATGATTTCCCGTGCCTCCGGCATTTTTGGGATCATTGATTTATCTCGCGTCATGAAGCGGAGTGTTTCGACCTCGGGCGAATGACCAGCGTTGCTGCTGAACTGCTTCCCTTGACTAGGCTTGGCGGTAGGTTGGGTGATGCCTTACCTTCTTGGCCGTGGCGTCACAAACCATGCCGTCACCTAGTCGTAGTCAGAGCAAACGCTGGGATTCCATTACCTCCACCCTTCTACCTGTGAGGAAGATTGCCGCTCCATGATCGGGCCAGTTTCTAACGTTCGAGCTTCGCTCTTACTTACCTTGGCGATAACTCCGTTATCTTGCCTGTTTCGACCATGAATCGTCAGGCAAAGTCATTCAAGGTTGAGAGCATTCGCGGGATCGACGCCACGATTTGTTTAAGTTAATCTTTCATAAATTCCCTTGTTTATGGTAATTCTCTGCTATTTAATAAAACCAATTTGTTGCCAATTCAAATTCACGTTGTCTTGCTTTCGTTATTTTGTCCGAGTTCCGTAAGTCAAACTGTTACTCTTCCCGAAAAAATCACCCCCCCTACCGTTTGTATCTCAGCTATAGAGCTGAGTAGCCGGACCACCTCGGTAACCATCGTTTCTCGCGTACCCCGGTCCATTAAGTCTGGTGAGAGTGGGCGAATAAGAAAGTCGAAATTATTTTGGCGATACTTTGTATCTGGCGCCCAGTCCACTCTCGCGACCGTTGGGAGTGCGCGAGGGGCGAGGTGAGCCGAGAAGGGACAAGATGGACCCTCCGGGGAAAATCTTCGTTACAGCATAAATCCAAGTATCAGCGTTAGTTGACTATTTCTAGGACGCCGATGGCTCACAGAAATAACTGCGGTCAAAACTAGATTCACTTGGTTTTCGTTCCAGTATGGTTGTCTCTCTTACGAGACTATTTACGAAATAGCAAGACATGAAGAATTTTTCTATATGCCAATCCAAACGAATCCACCTATGACAGACGTCATCTTTGGTAATGAAAAGTCGAAGCCATCGATCTTATCATCTGTTGCCTTGGATTCATTTGGAAAAGCAGTAAATTCAATATTTCATCCGTAGCTATTGAAAATTCGAATGGTTAGAAATGAAACGGGTAGCAATTTGTTATCGAGTTCAATTTTATCAATCTCCGGATGAATCTAATTGTAGAAGCAGGTGGACAGGGTTTGGAACCTGGTGACTTTGAAGAAACGAGTGACCCCAAGATTGGACTGATTTATTTTTTGGTCACAGTTTACTCGTTACATGATTGAACTGGTCAACGAGCTTTTGAGGGATGAGATTTTTTGCGATGCTCCAAGCCAGATGGTTCCACCAATAAGTGTAGACATTTTGAAAAAAAAACAGTCCAAGTAGCTGCAGGATGCCATTATTCATTCTGGATTCATCCGGACAATGAAGAATTCGATAGTTTCTCATTTGTCGGTCGAGGATTGCAATATCTCCGGGACGGAAGTAATTCGATTTGATGTGGAAGGTATTTTTTTAAGCTGCGCATTAATCCAAGCACCAGCGTCACTTGACTGTTTTAAGGATGCCGGTCGCTAACAGGAATAACTGCGCTTAACATTGGATTCACTTGGTTTTCGTTTCAATACGATTGTCTCGTTTCCGTGACTACCTTCAAATTAGCACAATACGCATAATTTTTCACGGTGCCCGGGCAGACGATTCCACCTACGATGGACGTTGTCTTGGGCGATGAACAGTCAAAGCAATTGCATCCTATCATCTGTAGCCTCGGATTCATCTGGAAAAGCAGTACGTTCAATATTTCATCCGTAGCTATTGAAAATTCGAATGTTTAGAAATGAAACGGGTAGCAATCTATTATCGAGTTCAATTTTATCAACCTCCGGATGAATCTAATTGTAGAAGCAGGTGGACAGGGTTTGGAACCTGGTGACTTTGAAGAAACGAGTGACCCCAAGATTGGACTGATTTATTTTTTGGTCACAGTTTACTCGTTATATGATTCAACTGGTCAACGAGCTTTGGAGCAATGAGATTTTTTGCGATGCCCTAAGCCAGATGATTCCACCATTTAGCGTAGGCATTTTGAAAAGAAAACAGCCCAAGTAGCTGCGAGATCTCGTCATTCATTCTGGAATCATCCGGACAATCCAGAATTGGTTATTTGTCGATCCAGAATCGCAATATCTCTTGGACAGAAGTAATTACATCTGGTTTGGAAGCAATTTTCTTCAAGCTGCGCATGAATCCAAGCACCAGTGTCGGTTGACTATTTCAGGGACGCCGGTGGCTAACGGGAATAACTGCGTTCAACATTTGATTTACTTGGTTTTCGTTTCAATCTGATTGTCTCTCTTACGAGACTACCTTCAAAATAGCACAACATGCATAATTTTTATTGTGACTAGACAGACGATTCCACCAATGATGGACGTTGTCTTGGGCAATAAACAGTCAAAGCAATTGCATCGCATCATGTTTTGCGTTGGATTCATCTCGCAAAGCAGTAAATTCAATATTTCATCCGTAGCTATTTGAAATTCGAATGTTTAGAAATGGAACGGGTAGCAATCTGTTATCGAGTTTAATTTTATCAATCTCCGGATGAATCCAATTGTAGAAGCAGGTGGACAGGGTTTGAAAACTGATGACTTTGAAGAAACGAGTGACCCCAAGATTGGACTGATTAATTTTTTGGTCACAGTTTACTCGTTACATGATTGAACTGGTCAACGAGCTTTTGAGGGATGAGATTTTTTGCGCTTACTCGACCACTAAACCAAGTGAAAAAGAAATTTGTGTCAAAATTTTCACCGCAACTGCCACAATTTCTTTTATTTTGAGATAACATCCTCGGCAAACCTTGGGCCAGCAAACAACAGAGACTTGACGATGTATACTTCTTCCGAGACTCTGCCCAGTCGCGTGATATCTCCGAAAACGGTTCTCTTCTGCTATCTGTAATCGTTTCTCAAGCTGGTTTCATTTCCACATCTCGACTCATTTTTACTTACTAGATAACATGAATTTTTACTTCGGTGCCATTACAAAATGCAGACAAACATAATGCTTATTATTTTTTTTATTTATGTTCAATATTTTGCATGCATGTTCCAAAGCGAAAATTTCTTAGTACGGGATCCATGATCCGTTGTTCTCGATGACAGACTGCATGCGGATTGGCATCGAATTGACGAGATTGAGGCAAAGGTCTGCCTGGATATCTTGCCAAACCCGTTCCACGTGTGCTACGAGAGCATCCCGGTCCCTATCTTAGCCAGACTTCCACTCACGAACCATAATGCCTATAGAAAGTGAAACATTTTCATTACAATGAATTCATTCAGTTTAGTCCAAATAATAAGTCTCGCGTATTTAACGATCCCCTCCACAAACAGCTACGCAAATAGAATTGAATTCTGATGAAACAAACTCCACAAGTTTTCAATCGGGTTGAGATCTGGAGACTGGCTAGGCCAATTTATCATGGTGACCTCCGGATGCTCGTCAAAACATCTCATTCTTGATCCTGCATGAATTTTATGCGTGGATACCTATCGACCGGAAAACGAGCTCTGGCAGCAGGGAGCATGGTGTTCTTTAAAACGTTCACATAATCCCCGAAATTCATTCTTGCGGGGATTTCACACAGGGTCATCGCTCCAGCCGCGGACATGCAGCCCCAAAACCCAACGGTTATCTGACCGCTCCATTGTTTTTCTACTACATAACGGTCGTCCAGCAGAAATTCTCGCGGCCGAGGGCGCTATACGTGTCGTCGACCATCATCGGTGGACCTGGACACCTGCAAGGGGGCAAGAAAGGGGGGAGGCTGATAATTTTACTGTCAAAACCAACATTACTAGGACTAAATCGGAAACAATATCGACCTAAAAGCGACTCATAGATTGGTGTAAACTCCCATTTTAACCAGCGGAAACACCCCCATTTTAGGTGTTGCTCTGATATTCACTATATTCTTACATCAGACTCGGAATTAGCATCGGAAAATATATTAAAAAGCAATATCTGCATTTCTGAACCAATTTGATTTCCCGACAAAAAGAGTCGTCAGACGCCACTATAGTGGGGTCCGTTTTACAGGGTCAGTTCTACAGGTTCCTGTAGAAGATGTTGATGGTAGTTCTTACTTGGAAAATAATTCTACTGCACGAAAAACTCGTATGTTGATGACTCGAAATTGGTATCTAGAAAAATCGCCCACTGGTGACGAATTTTCATCAAAATAAGAATACGTCAACAGTAATACAACTTTCTACTCAGAAGGTTCGTTCGTGAGAGTAATTTAAAATCAATGTGACGTTACGAAGCCGGGATATTCGAGCGTATAGGAGTTTTATTTGGCGTCGAGCTGCTGCCATAGCTTTCGGTTATGAATTATCGAAGTACAATACCTTTTCGTCTGACCACACAACAGACGCCCACTGTTGGGGGGTCCACCCGAGGTGCTGTTGGGCGAAAAGGAGCCGCTGTTGCCGATGATCTTCCGTGAGTGGCATTTTTTTCACTGGCCGATGAGCAGTTAGTCCCACATCTTTCAATCGTCGTCTTGCAGTGCTCACACTGATTGGAATTCCCGTCTCATCGAGCGCTGAGGCAATTGTTCTGAACGGCGTCTCTTCAAAGGCTTGACAAAGCCTAACATCTTCCTCCGGCGTAGTCTATAGTGGACGTTTATTATTTTTCCTATGGTCTTTCAGAGCTTGGTCGCCACCTCTGTTGAACTTGTTGATCCACAAATTCACCGTTTTAATGTTATAGCCAATCTCTTGACGAATTCTTTCGCGGGACCAGCCAGCCCGATGGAGGCCAACAATTTGTCCACGAACGGAGGAATCGTAATTCGAGAAAATATTTCGCTCTTCTTCATCGCCATCTGCCATGTTTGATTACACGTTGAAGACAGATAAGAAGGAAATATTGACATAAACAAAATACAACGCAATCATACGGTTTGAAACTATGCGATACACAACATAAGAAAATGTATCAATTGCACCCTCTTATCGAACGGACTAAATAATTGCGTGGCATAATTTTCTCAATAGAATCTCATCGCACCATCGCTCGTAGATCAGTTCGATACATGGAATGAGAAAGCTCAGACCAAAAAAATAATCAATCCAATCTTCGGGACGATGATTTCTACGACTTGACCGTTTTCTAAATCTGGAGGATCTTGGATCTTTTTTTCACATCAATGAGAAACTCGGCAGCATACGAAAACTCATTCTTTTTTTAAACATTCGAACTTCCAATAGCTACGTATGAAATATCGAATTTACTGCTTTTCCAGATGAATCCAATTCAAAAGATGATGAGATGCAATTGCTTTGACTGTTTGTTGCCCAAGACAACGTCCATCATAGGTGGAATCGTCTGTCCAGCCACAATAAAAAATTATGCATGTTGTGCTATTTTGAAGGTAGTCTCGTAAGAGAGATAATCATATTGAAATGAAAACAAAGTGAATCCAATGTTGAACACAGTTATTCCCGTTAGCCATCGGCGTCCTTGAAATAGTCAACAGACGCTGGTGGTTGGATTCATGCGCAGCTTGAAGAAAATTGCTTCCAAACCAGATCCAATTACTTCCGTCCAAGAGGTATTACTATTTTCGATTGACAAAGAACCAATTCTGGATTGTCCGGATGATTCCAGAATGGATGACGAGATCTCGCAGCTACTTGGGCTTTTTACTTTTCAAAATGCTTACGCTAAATGGTGGAATCATGTGGCTTACAAGGAAGGTCACCTTACTGTACCCCTACAACCTGGGTCAAAAAAATTATATTTTGTAGTTCACACCAAAGTATAAACCCTCACAAAAAATTAGCGGCCCACTCGCATATTTAAGGGGTGAAATTAATTCTCAAAAATCGGTGGTTTTTTCGTTTTTCGCTGATATCTTCGAAACAAAAATAGATACGCCAAAAGTTTAAATAGCAAAGTTGTTCATTTTTCAGTGCTCTACAATAACATGTAATCGAAAATTGGAATTTTTTTTTTTTTATTTGAAAAAAACGTCTTTTTACATACATTTTTCGTCATTTGATCACTGAAAAAGTTCTTATTTCGCCTGAAAATTAAACAAGGTTGACAAATCCGTCAAATGGAATATGTTCATATTTATATATAGGTTTATTAAATCTACAGATATGCTGCTCCATCCTTATCGTAGAATACTCATAAATCTTTTACATCTAGCTTAGTTTTGTGCATCCATTTTAGTACAAGCGAATAACTATCACATGATATTTTTTTAATTTATATAAAACTTTATTTAAAATCCATGTCGTTTTTTTATTTACTAGAAACCTTTAATTCATATATAGCTATGAAAATGTCTGGTACTCATGACAGGAAAAAAAGCAGACAATGCACTTATCAGTTTCTTCGCTTCGTATTATGGAATGTATTCATTGCAATAATGATACTCCTCAAAGAAGTGTTTGAGACATAAAGGTTTTTTGCACCACGAACATGTTATAACAGCTAAATCACCACAAATGTGACATCGTGGTTCCGAATTATCTCCAAAACCAAACGTCACCGGATTGATGAACTCAGGGGGTGTTTTTTCTATGTACCCGCTTTTGTACCATGCATATTTAAGCATATCAATATAACGTGGGGAAGACAGTTGATTGTGATACATGCAGATTTATATCGCTACCGGAAAGAATTACTATATCTGAAAAATGCCGAACAAAATTTTTCCATATTCGAAAACCAAACACATCTAATGGTTGTATTTGTCCTGTTGTTCCTTTTGGAATTCTTTTTAATGCAATTTTTTTGTTAGGAGGAGTTACTACATCAACTACTTCTGAACAGTGTCCACTCCAGGAGTCGATTAAAAGCGCACTGTTGTCGCCAACATTCGGAAAATAGATTTCGGTTAGCCACTGTTTGAAATGATCTGTCGAAAAAACGAAAGGAATATTTAATTTGATTTGGTTTGCAATATTTAATAGCCACAAGAATGTAAAATTTAAATAGTTCTTACCTGACGTTAACTTTCCAGATTTCGATGCCGAAACAAAAACGTTTGAGGGTATGAATAACGTCTTTTCTATGCGTGGGCCAAAGTCACCACCGATTTCTTTTAATACAAGATATAACGGTGAAAGTAATTTTCCATCGGCGGATATCGTTGGTTGAATGGTATAAGAATGAGTTGTTGAAGATATTGATTGAACAACGCATTCAATTTCTTTTGATCCTTGGTTTGCAAGAGTGCGACCAGAATGCATTTCAAATTGAAATCCACTTTGATCTGAATTGTAAACGTTTTCCGGACCAAGGTCGTTGATAACAGATTTCACGTTATTTGTAAACTCTTCAGCCATTTTTTTAAGATCTTTTGAGTCTTCTAAAGTTTTCCGGGTAATAAATTTTGTAATTTTCCGAGACGTAATGCGATGTGCTCTTTTGAACTTATTCACCCATTTTTTTGACGCTTTGAATCGTGCATCGGAATTCATGAAATTTTTATGTGCGATCAAAGCCCATCGTCGCAAATCAATATCGTGTACTATCTTGCCACATTCAGTTGCTTCAATAAAGCGATTTAAAGTATATTGAGATATCTCATTTAATTTTTCTTTATGAGTCCCACCTTTATTGATTTGATGAGCCCAACGCTTCAATTGTGTTTTAGAAATAACTTTTTTAAAACGGTGTGCAACTGTATGAATATTTAATTTTTTTGTTTTTCCACTTCTCCAAAACTCCACAGCTTTTTTCTTGTAATCGAATGAAATCTCATCTTCATTTTTTGTACATTGAGAGTTATCTGCCTCATCAGATGAAATTGAATCCCATTCCAATTCACTGTCTTCTATACTTTTAGGCTCATGGTGTTTGAATTGTTCTTGAAAATCCAAGCTTTCGTCTTCTTCAATTTCGATTCTCGTGTATGTGTTTATGCTTTCAATTAAAAACTCTTTAATTGTATCTGCTAATTTCATTTCACTTTCATTCACTGGTGTTTCGGGCAAATTCATCATCATAAAATAAGTCGACAAAATATTTATGACATTCACGGGATTGATATACATTTTTGAAAACATCCACAGTATTCAATACGTTCTTGATAATGCACTCCTATAACTACAGAACTTTGATGAACGGAAACCGTCAATGCTAACTTAAATGTGGCAAGAGTCGGTTTATATAGAGCCTCATTTTTTACTGATATGACGGTTTTAAACATCTCAAATAGGATATCATGAAAAAATATAACGTATTTCAAACAGTCGAACTCACAGTTTGATTATGATAAGGAAATGTAATCAGTCCAAATCTATAAAAGATTTTGCGTTTGAAAAAAATAACTTTCCGGTTCCATAATCTCTTGAGACGTAAAACACAAATGTAGATTGATATCATTAAATGTGGAGTCGGAACAATTACGTTTTATTATGAAAAGATAGAGAAAGATGTGTAAAAAAACCCGTTTTTTTATGAAAATGAAAAAAAAAATTCTATATAATTTTCGACTACATATTATTGCAGAGCACTGAAAAATGAACAACTTTGCTATTTAAACTTTTGGCGTATCTATTTTTGTTTCACAGATATCAGCGAAAAACGATAAAACCACCGATTTTTGAGGATTAATTACACCCCTTAAATATGCGAGTGGGCCGCTAATTTTTTGTAAGGGTTTATACTTTGGTGTGAACTACAAAATATAATTTTTTTGGCCCAGGTTGTGGGGGTACAGTAAGGTGACCTTCCTTATTAGAGTTGCTCTAAACACACCCAATAATAGTATTGATATTCGGGGAATTCAATTCGGAATAGAGAAACCCTTAAACCGAATGCCTTCAGGGTGTACATTTCCCTGTAAAATTCATTCATTTATGAATTCTTGGCTATGTTGCAATGATTTCATTTTTTTGTTGTGTCAATTGAGTTTTACAATTTGTGAGATTTTTATCAAGGTTCAAAGATGGTTCGCAGTGAAGAAAAACTTTCCAACTGAGGTTGCGACTTTTTAATACTTGGCGTCTTTTTTTTTACTTTTATGAAGTATTTTTCCACGGATTTCACTTCTTTTTGGGAAGCAGAATATTTATCAAAATTTTTCTTAATAATAGAGGGATTATTTGTTCTGGTTGATTGTTCTGGAGAGAACAAATCTCTTCAAAAAATTCCGTCGACAGCCGTGGTAAATGTCTTCAAATATCTCGGCGAGATTAACCCCTTAAAAAATCAAGTCCAGCCTCTTGGCCAATCTGTTTAAACAACCTCGGCGAAACTCTTACGCTACCCCTTAAAAAATCCCGTCCGGATTCTCAGCCAATCTGTTATAACAAACGCGTAAAGACGCTTAGTCTAGCCCTTAAAAAATCCCGTCCAGACTCTTGGGCAATCCCTTATGAAAGTCTCGGCGAGATTCTTGATTACTCCCTTAAAAACTGCCATTGAGATCCTTGTTCAATTCCTTAAAAATCCTAAAGATATCTCGATGGAACTCTGAATAGATCCCTTAAAAAACTTCCATCGAGATCCCTCGACAACCCTCTAAAGAATCCCGTCCAGACTCTCCGCTAATCCCTTAAAAATCACCGGTTTCTCAAGTCCTAGCGGGATTTCTCCGTTCTTCCTTCGTTCTCCCGTTTTTTTATTGTCTCGTCACATTTTTAACTAATTTTTTTACTCCGAGAAATATTGCTACGGGCTCACGTGATTCTGCATTAAAAAAACAAAAAAAATGAGCCTAAGCTCAACCCTTTTCGATAAATTTTACCAGAGATATGAATTTTTCAAAACTGGGGTTATTTATGACCCCACGTTACCGGAATAGGACACATAAAATAAAGTTGCCGTTCTAGAGTCAAAAAACTTCCGTCGAGACCGCCGGTCCACCCCTTAAAAATCATTTAAAGATATTTCGATCGAACAATGAATCGATTCCGTAAAAACGTTCCGTCGAGATCCCCGGTCAACCCCTTCAAAGATCCCGTCCGGACGCCTCGCAGATCCCTCAAAAACGTCCCGGCGAGATTTTTCCGTTCCTCCTCGCACCCTTCTCCCTTCGTTCTCCCGTTTTTATTTATCGTTTCATCGTATTTTCGACTACTTTTGTCATTCCGAGCAAAATTGCCGCAGGCTCACGTGATTCTGCATTGAAAAACGAAAAGAATGAGCCCAAGTTGAACCCGTTTCGTTAAATTTTACGAAAATATGATTTTTTGCCCTCCGGCCGGAAAGCGGCAACTTTCGGGCCGCTGCGCTAAACGAAGTTGCCACATTCCGGCTACGTCGGGCAAAAAAATAGTATACACACCTCGGCCAGAAAAAAGTAAAGCCTCAGACCACATGTGATCTGAGACTTTCCTTATTTTTCTGGCCTAGGTATGTAATATACTATTTTTCAGAATTGGGGTCATTTATGACCCCAATACCGGAATAGGACACATAAAATAAAGTTACCGTTCTAGGGTCAAAAAAGTTCCGTCGAGATCCAGGGTCAACCCCTTAAGAAATCCCTTTCAGACTCTTCGCCAATCCCTCAAAAACGTCCCGGCGAGATATTTCCGTTCTTCGTCGCGCCTTTCTCCCTTCGTACTCTCGTTTTTTTTATCGTTCGATCGCATTTTCGACCAAATTTTTTACTCCTAGCAAAATTGCTCCGGGCTTACGTGATTCTGCATTAGAAAACGCAAAGAATGAGCGAAAGTTGAACCCTTTTCGTTTAATTTTACCAGAGATATGAATTGTTCGAAACTGGGGTCATTTATGATCCCACGTTACCGGAATAGAACAAATAAAATGAAGTGACCGTTCTAGACTCGAAAAACTTCCGTCGCGACCGCCGGTCAACCCCTTAAAAATTCTCGTTCAGACTCGTGGCAAATGCCTTAAAAAAGTCCTGGCAAGATCCTTGATTAATCCCTTAAAAAATCCCGTCCAGACTTTTCGGCAATCGCTTAAAAAAGTCCCGGCGAGATTTCACCCTTCTCCCTTCGTTCTCCTATTTTTTTACGGCTTCATCGCATTTTGCACTATTTCTTTTATTCGGAGCAAAATCGCCCCAGGCTCACATGATTCTGCATTAAAAAACGAAAAGAATGAGCCCAAGTTGAACCCTTTTCGTTAAATTTTACCAGAAATATGAATTTTTCAAAATTAGGGTCATTTACGACCCCACGTTACGTTACGTTATGACCCCCGGTTAACCCCTTAAAGATTCTGGATCAATCGGTTGAATAAAATCCCGGCGCTATTGGACAAATATAATGTTTTTATTAATTTTATAATTTTAAATTAAAATAAATCCAAAGAATAGAGTGAACGTGGTAGAGCGAGAAAGATAGCACGATGCGCCGACGCGGTAGAGGGAAAGAGAAAGCGCTATAGACGCGCCGGCGGTAGAGGCAAAGAGAAACCCGATATAGCCTGTCTCTCTCGCTCCGTGGCGCGCGGAGAGTGGGGGTAGCCGCGTTCAGTGGAGTGCGTGACATCACAGGCCGAAAATGTCCACCAGTCTCGCAAAGGGCGTATGTCCAAGCGTCAACAAGCGCGACTTACGCCTCTCGACTCTGAGAAAACAGAAAGCGTACCGGATCTCGCGCCCAAAATCTTTAATATCAGATTATTCTGGATTGGCTGGTCGGATTCTCTTCTACCAAGGACCATTCGAAAGATAAAAAATCAAAGAAAATTCAATTCTAATATGAAATTTTTCTGTCGCCCCGTTTTTCCGTAAAAACGATTCAAAGTTTCTGTGACGTCAGAAAACCCCTATTTTACTGGATATAAGAGTGCGGCCGGCTCGCACTACGCTTTTTTTTAATACTTGGCGTCGAGCCGCTGCCGCGTCTCTTGATTAGACATTTTTGATAAAATTTTTTTTTTTTAAACGATTTTCAGGCCGCCGTCAAAATATACACGATTGCTAGCGGAATTTAAGGTTATGATTTTTTTATTTCGCCAAGGCTGACTTTCGAATGTTATCTATATTTATCACCGCGAATTTAACGACACATGTATGAAGATGTATTCGTGAACTGGCAACCAACAGCTTTTCCTCGAATGGGAACGGATGGATATGTCGTCAGTCGCGACCAATCAGAAAGACGATAGGAACATCGCGCCCTTTCTCCGTGTCGTATACATACACGCACGCACACTTCGAACGGCACATAATTTTGCCTGTGCAAAGTTTTTTCTGAGCGATTACGGCATCAATCGCGTTGATTTATGGCTCACTCGAGGGGGGATAACGTAATTGGTCTCCAGTTCAAATTTCAGATCATGAAATTACCCCTGAGCTTCGTAATTCAAGAAAGCGTCTACCCCCACCGGCGAAATTGCTTTTCTTAGAGATAATATACTCGAGTGAGTCTCGGGCCAGCAGACGACGCTGTCAAATGTACTTATCCCGAGACTATGCCGAGTCTCTGAATAAACAACGTAAACCATCGATAAATATACCTAAACATCGAAAACTATAGAGAAATTTACCTGGACATCGGAAATCATGCTAAATTATACCCAGACATCGAAAACGATGGAGAAACATAACTAGACAAAAAAAATGGACCCGTGGACCTAGACATCGAAAACCATGAAGAAATATACATAGACAACGTAAACCATCGAGAAATATACCTGGACATAGAAAACCATGGGAAAATATACCTAGACAACAAAAACCATGGAGCCGTGGACCTAGACATCGAAAACCATGGAGCAATATGCCTAGACATCGAAAACCATGGAGAAATATACCTGGACATCGGAAACTATGCAAAAATATATATAGAGAACGAAAACCATGGAGAAATATACCTAGACAAAAAAACCATGGAGCCGTGGACCTAGACATCGAAAACCATGGAACCGTCGTCCTAGACAACGAAAACCATGGAGCCGTTGACCTAGACATCGAAAACCATGGAGAAATATACCTAGACAACAAAAACCATGGAGTCGTGGACCTAGACATCGAAAACCATATAGAAATTTACCTGGACATCGGAAACTATGCAACATTATACCTAGACATCAAAAACCATGGAGAAATTCACCTAGACAAAAAAAACCATGGGCCCGTGGACCTAGACATCGAAAACCATGAAGAAATATACCTAGACAACAAAAACCATGGAGCCGTGGACCTAGACATGGAAAACCATGGAGAAATATACCTAGACAACAAAAACCATGGAGCCGTGGACCTAGACATCGAAAACCATGGAAAAATATACCAAGACATCGAAAACCATAGAGACATATACCTGGACATCGGAAACTATGCAAAAATATACATAGACATCGAAAACCATGGAGAAATATACCTAGACATCAAAAACCATGGACCCGTGGACCTAGACATAAAAAACCATGAAGAAATATGCATAAACAACGTGAACCATCGAGAAATATACCTAGACATCGAAAACCATGAAAAAATATACCTAGACAACAAAAACCATGCAGCCGTGGACCTAGACATCGAAAACCATATAGAAATGTACCTGCACATCGGATACTATGCAAAATTTTACCTAGACTTCGAAAACCATGGAGAAATATACCTAGACATCGAAAACCATGGACCCGTGGACCTAGACATAAAAAACCATGAAGAAATATGTATAGACAACGTGAACCATCGAGAAATATACCTAGACATCGAAAACCATGGAGAAATATACCTAGACATCGAAAGCCATGGACGCGTGGACCTAGACATCGAAAACCATGGAAAAATATACCTAGACATCGAAAACCATGTAGAAATATACCTGGACATTGTAAACTATGCAAAAATATACATAGACATCGAAAACCATGGAGAAATATACTTAGACAACAAAAACCATGGAGCCGTGGACCTAGACACCGAGAACCATGGAGAAATATACCTGGACATCGGAAACTATGCAAAATTATACCTAGACATCAAAAACCATGGAGAAATTCACCTAGACAACAAAAACCATGGAGCCGTGGACCTAGACATCGAAAACCATGACAAAATATACCAAGACATCGAAAACCATACAGATATATACCTGGACATCGGAAACTATGCAAAAATATACATAGACATCGAAAACCATGAAGATATATACCTAGACAACAAAAACCATGGAGCCGTGGACCTAGACACAGAAAACCATGGAGAAATATACCTAGACAACAAAAACCATGGAGCCGTGGACCTAGACATCGAAAACCATGAAGAAATATACCTAGACAACAAAAACCATGGAGCCGTGGACCTAGACATAGAAAACCATGGAGAAATATTCCTAGACAACAAAAACCATGGAGCCGTGGACCTAGACATCGAAAACCATGGCAAAATATACCAAGACATCGAAAACCATAGAGATATATACCTGGACATCGGAAACTATGCAAAAATATACATAGACATCGAAAACCATGAAGATATATACCTAGACAACAAAAACCATGGAGCCGTGGACCTAGACATCGAAAACCATGAAGAAATATACCTAGACAACAAAAACCATGGAGCCGTGGACCTAGACATAGAAAACCATGGAGAAATATTCCTAGACAACAAAAACCATGGAGCCGTGGACCTAGACATCGAAAACCATGGCAAAATATACCAAGACATCGAAAACCATAGAGATATATACCTGGACATCGGAAACTATGCAAAAATATACATAGACATCGAAAACCATGAAGATATATACCTAGACAACAAAAACCATGGAGCCGTGGACCTAGACACAGAAAACCATGGAGAAATATACCTAGACAACAAAAACCATGGAGCCGTGGACCTTGTAGGATCAGTTTTCAAAACTTCGCGCCTGTCTTGCAATTCCCCCACGTGTGGAATAATTTCGAAATTATAATCATTATCGATTTAACGAGAGAGCTGAAATCGTTGGCTCTTCCTCTTTCGTTCTGGGGCCGTCTACCGAGCAACACCATCGAAAGGACCACGTCGCCTACGATTCCCGAATTGTTCTGGCCAATCGATTCGTCAAAGGGAATTTCAAGGAAACTTTATATTTCTGTACACTCGAGGCCCTGGAACAGAGGAAAGAGCCACCGAGGAAGCCTGTTGCGACAAGATAAGCAAAAATATTTATATAAAAATTATAACAAAAATTTGAACTCGAGAATAAATTTATAAATTTGTCAAGATAAAATAATGTCTGAACTTACAAAAATGGCGCCCAACAATGAGGCACGATATCGTGACTGATGAAATTGTTCGATCTAATCAGTGACGTATATCGCGAATTAATAATATTTCTTATCATGGAAAAAGCATTATAATACAAAAACAAAAAATATTTCTATTATTTGAAAGTGTGAATGGAAGAATGAATGTAATTATATTATCGTTTGTGTAAAAAATATTTTTCTTAATGCTTTCTGATTTTCGTTTTAATGTGTGAGTGAGTGATTAATACGATCGAAAATAAGTTTATGGTGTATGGAGAATAATAGCAGTGAGAATTACGTGACGAAATCAGGAAGAGTGATAAAGAGAAAATTCACTAGTTATAATTTTACAGAAAAAAGAAATCGACAAAAGACGGCAAATATGCCGATGATTGTGCGAGAAGATGATCGAAGAGTGGGAGATGACGGCGAGCAAGCTCGGGGAATAGATTTGGAGCGAGACGAATTGAATAGGCAGAGGATCGAGCTTGAGCGTTTGCGAGCTGAATTAGAAGAGGAAAAAATCGCCCTTCAGGAACGCCAACAGAGGCAACAGATAAATCCCGTACGAAATGAAACGAGGGATCAGACAGTGGACAAAATTGCGGAGATAACGACGATTGTGAGTAATGTGCAAAATTTTCAGGATATCAAAATGCCCAAATTTAATAATGAAGTCGAGAAAAATCCGGTAGAGTTCCTTGAGGAGATCGAAAGATTTTTTAAATTGAAAAATATCAAAGATGACAGGAAGATGGTTACGGTTGAGCACGCGTTAGATGGAAAGGCTGCCCTTTGGTTTGAGCTTAAAGGATTTTTCGGGAATTTTCAAGAATTTAAAGATCAATTTTTAGGAGAATTTTACTCGATTCCAATTAGGGTTAGATTTAAAAATAAATGGATGAAAAACAAATGCAATTTAAAAGATGAAACGTTGATAACGTATTATTATAGTCAAGTAAAAAACGCGCGTTATTTTATTCCAAAAATGACGGCTTATGAGGTTAATTATTATATCATTCAGCAATACCCGATATGGGTGAGGGAAACATTAGCTACCATAAATTATAATGACGACGCCCTGATCAGTCAAACATTAGCAAATCTAGACAGCATTCGAACTGACCGAAATAAAATGAGAGAATATAAATCTTTCAATAACACTGACCAAACGAGATATCAAGATGCTAGAGTGAGGCAAATAAACATAGAGTCTCGTAATAATAATCAAACATACAGAAATAATAACAGACGAGGCTCTGGTCGAAGGCAAAATTATAATTATCAACGTTGCGACCGAAATAACTCTAATCCCCAACAGTCTCAAAATAATTTCCAATTACCTGATACGCGTTTCCCACCACCTGGTACAAATCCTCAAAATCAAAACAATCCGGTAAACTAGACTGCGGCGCGTTGTATGAAGGTCCGTTCACGCGTCGGGGGGACTTCGATTTCGTAGAAGATTTGGCGTATGGAATCGACGGTTCCAAGGACCAAAATAAGAACGTATGTGTACGATCACTCGCAAAATGTCCTCATTTAAAGACTCATATTTTGGGAAGGCAGAAAGCGGTGTTGCTTGATTCGGGAAGTCAAGTCACGGCCATATCTGAGGAATTTTACAAGGAGCTCGTGTTGGATAGAAAAATTGAGATTTTGCCCGTGACAAACTTGTCAGTCACAACAGCTGTTGGAAAAAAAACGACGACGATAAAAAATCAGGCTTGGATCGAGATAAATTTAGAGAGTCGTACTTTTAAACACCCTTTTTTAATTATTCCGTATTTAACGTCGCATGTGATTTTGGGTAATGATTGGATGCTTCGTAATGAAGTGATACTGAATTATAAAAATCATACTATTGAAGTAGCTGGGAAAATCCTTTTTGATTCAACGGTAATTTTTGAAAAAAGAGCTCCAGAAACGATCGTGTGTGTCCAAAAAGGTGATAGAACTTGTGTTTATATTATTAATTTGGAAGCGATTTTCGCCGATGAAATAATATTAACGCAAGAAAGTTCATTAGAAAGAAATTGCGCGATTGAATCAAAAGAGGAAAATGAAACGCCCGAAAAGAAAAACAATGAAAAGAACGTAACATTCGACGACTGACAGTTACAAGATGAACATGGTACCGAGGAAAACAAGACGGGGGGTGAAAATATTTACGAAATACGAAACATAATTGAGAAAATCATCGAGTCGGATAATAATGTAGGAACGATACAGAAATCAAACAAAGAGGTAGATCGAGACGCAAACAGCCACGACCTAACTATTATATTTGAGTCAATCGTACACAATCTCACGTCACTTGACAATTATAAAAAAAATACTCTTCTTGAAACATTAAAACGAGCTTACATGTTGTTCTCGAATAAACCAGGCTGTGCGAGAGGGTATCAACATAAATTAAAATTGTTAACGGACAAACCAAGCATTCGACATACATATCCAATTCCAATCCACCTTCGAGAACCAACGAGCAGGGCAATAGATAAAATGAGAGAAGATGGAGTGATAGAGAGAGCAATAAGCCAATATTGTAATCCCTTGAGAATTGTAAAAAAAGAAGATGATACAGTAAGAGTATGTTTAGACGCGAGGTTTGTGAACAAAATTATCGAGGATGATCACGAGTCACCACCGTTGATTAATGAACTTTTACAAAAATTCCATGGAGCAAAATGGTTCACCAAGCTTGACCTGACTCAAGGTTACTGGCAAGTGCCTCTCCATCCCGATTCTCGACAATATACCGCTTTCCTATTCGATACAAAATTGTATCAATTTTGCAGAATACCTTTTGGTCTTAAAACTGCAGGGAGCGGGTTTATTAGGGCATTAAACTATGCACTAGGAGATGAAATGAATTCTTGGATCTCGTGCTATATCGACGATATATTAATTGGAACTTCAACTTTCGAAGAGCATATTAGAGTTCTGAAATTTATTTTTGAGCGTCTGATGACGGCGAATTTCACTCTAAAAATATCAAAATGTAGTTTTTTGCAAGAGCAAGTGCCATTTTTGGGTTTTATAATTTCGGGACAAGGCATAACACCTGAGCCACGAAAACTTGAACCAATTCTCAATTTTGAAAGCCCTAAGAATAAAAAACATCTACAACAATTCTTAGGTCTTTGCAATTACTATCGACAATTTAATATTAAGCATAGTAAATCCGTTGACCAATTGAGAGATTTATTAACGAAAGAAAAACCTTGGGAATGGACCGCGAGACACGAACAGGCGTTTTACAAATTGAAAAACGATTTTACTAACTGCATAGTTTTGAAGCATGTAATCCCGGATGCTCCGTTCAAATTGCAGACGGATGCAAGTGACCGTGGAATCAGCGGAATATTATATCAAATTAATAGTGAAGGAAATCATAACGTAATCGGAATAGTGAGTCGTTGTTTATCGCGGGCGGAGGTAAATTACACTACAACGGAAAAAGAGTTGTTAGCAATAGTGTACGCGGTAGACAAGTTTCGTGTTTATTTGATTGGAGTTCCCTTTGAGATAATAACTGACCATGAAAGTTTGACTTTTCTGAGAACAACTATTTTTCAAAATGCTCGAATCACAAGATGGAACTTGCTGTTGCAACAATACTCATTTTCCATTACTCATTGTCGAGGTATAGATAACGTGGTAGCCGATTTTTTTAGTCGCAACCCGGAAGGAAAATTCGTGGAAGACGATGAGAATAGAATCGTGATTTCATCCTTACATAAATGTTTTCTCCCGAATGTAAAGTGTGCAAAGGATTGCTCATTATTGTACGTTACTTTGCTGAAATGCGATTCCGAGGTTAAACGGAGTTTCAGGAGGCTGAGTGAGCTGCAAAATGAGGATCCAAAAATTCGAGAAAGCATTGAAAAATGTGGTTTGAATGGCGATGATACCCGATCGTATATCTATAACGACATTTTGTTCCATAAAGAGAAAGATAACGATACTTGGAAAATAGTGATCCCGGAATCCTTGCAAACAAAATTGACAGAAACGATACATGAAAAATTGGGTCATCCAGGGGTTTATAAGACTCTAACTTATTTAAAAAAATTTTATTATTGGAGAGGAATGTCTGATCAGGTGAAAAAATTTGTGACGCGATGTGATATGTGTCAAAGGGTAAAATATTTGTCTGTCTCGATGGAAGGGGAATTTGATTTCGTCTCGGCGACTAAACCCAACGATCTAGTTACCGTCGATTTTTATGGACCCTTACCAATGGCTAGGGGGGGAGTTCAGTATATTTTTGTAATGCTAGATGCATTTTCAAAATATGTGAGTCTCTATCCAATGAAAAAGGCCACGGTGAAAATGACGCTGAACAGGATTTTTACTAAATTTATTTCTAAATTCGGAAAGCCAAATCGCATTCTGTCTGACCATGGGACGCAATTTACGTCCCATTTGTGGAAAACAGAATTGGAAAAAAATAACGTGCGGGTTTTATTCAGTTCAATTAGACATCCTCAATCTAACCCAACGGAGCGAGTAATGCGTGAATTAGGGCGACTTTTTAGAACCCTGTGCTCCGATAAACATACAAAATGGGTCGATTTCGTACCCCAAATTGAGAGTATTTTGAATGTCACGGTTCATCAGAGCACTGGATTGTCCCCACATGAACTTCATTTTGGAGCATCGGTTCAAGATGAACTTCATAAAATTATAAAGTTTCCGGAGTCGCGTGTTCAATCTCATGATTATTTGATAACGATGGCTAAAGATAATATGCAAAAAAGTTTTGAAAGGCGCAAGAAGGGCCAAACATCCATTTCAAAAATACCTCTGTCAGTAGGAGATTTTGTACTTCTCAGAGTACGTCATTTATCGAATGCTTTCGATCACGTAATAAAAAAGTTTTTCCATTTATACGAGGGACCCTACCGGATACTTAAAGAGATTGGGAACAATGCGTTTCTGTTGTCCGATCCAAAAAATAATGAGAAAGAAATAGGAATTTATAATCGTCTAAATCTCCGTAAATATTATCAATAAAAAGTTAATGTTAACTTATTTCGGCACAGTAATGAAGAAGCTCAAAATGTCTATTCAAATCGTCTAGCTCGTTATAGGCGTAATTTAATTAATTGAAGCATGCGTGTGTTTTCTAATTTGTAGTTTGTTAACGATCAACGGTGTGTGTGATGAAAAATGTATTGTATGACGAAATCCGCATTCTGCTTTGTGTGTGTGATGAAAAATGTATTGTATGACGAAATCCACATTCTGCTTTTTGTGTGGATAAGAATTTATAGTATGACGAACTCAACATCATATGTTCTCTATGCGTTTAAAATATGTATAAATGATCTAACGAAATATGCGAGTTTATAAGGAATGCACGTTCTCTGAATAATGTTGAGAGTGAATGTTTATCCAATCATTGTATTTATAATGCGAATTTTTTCTTTTTATTGTCTTACTCCGAATTCAACTTTAAAGAAAAAGGGGAGGATTGTAGGATCAGTTTTCAAAACTTCGCGCCTGTCTTGCAATTCCCCCACGTGTGGAATAATTTCGAAATTATAATCATTATCGATTTAACGAGAGAGCTGAAATCGTTGGCTCTTCCTCTTTCGTTCTGGGGCCGTCTACCGAGCAACACCATCGAAAGGACCACGTCGCCTACGATTCCCGAATTGTTCTGGCCAATCGATTCGTCAAAGGGAATTTCAAGGAAACTTTATATTTCTGTACACTCGAGGTCCT
The DNA here is from genome assembly GCA_963921915.1 of Hyposoter dolosus. Taxonomy (NCBI): domain Eukaryota; kingdom Metazoa; phylum Arthropoda; class Insecta; order Hymenoptera; family Ichneumonidae; genus Hyposoter; species Hyposoter dolosus. The sequence continues at coordinate 1,522,014 of OY998134.1, forward strand.
GGAACAGAGGAAAGAGCCACCGAGGAAGCCTGTTGCGACAAGATAAGCAAAAATATTTATATAAAAATTATAACAAAAATTTGAACTCGAGAATAAATTTATAAATTTGTCAAGATAAAATAATGTCTGAACTTACAACCTAGACATCGAAAACCATGGAAAAATATAGCAAGCGTCGAAAACCATAGAGACATATACCTGGACATCGGAAACTATGCAAAAATATACATTGTGACGGGCTCGACACAATCGCTAGGGAAAAGGGACAAAAGATGGGAAAAATAAATCGTACAAAGGGTTATAAAAATAACAAAATAATTCGTGGTTTATTGCTGAGAAAGAATACAAACAAAAAAAAAGGAAGAAGGGCGCCAGCTGGTTTATTCGGTCCAGCAACCGGTACAAGATCTATTCCAAAAATGGTCAAAGAAAAAGAAAGAACAATGTTAAAGAATTTAATTCGTGAAATAATCCAAAGTAATTAATCGGGCTGGCTCAGGGAGAAACGAGAAAATCTTAAACGCAGGGACCGCGGGTCCCTGAAACTCAGGCGTCTTATTATACCAGTGACGTTCGAACAAAAATGAGGAACGAGCCAGCGAGCCACGCGGTGGAGCGAACCACGCGGACACTCGAATCGAGTTCGGCCGGCGAAACCCGATTGACCGAACGAAGCAAGGTCTCGTTCGATCCACGCACAAAAATCCAATAACGGGACTCACTAATCGAAAAGGGGAACACGGGGTGGGCGATCGACGAGGGGGATTGACAAAAAATGTAATGACGGGGCTCGAAAACGCGGTGGAAAGTCCGAAAACTGAAGGGGCGAGAAACAAAGGGGAATGGCGAGAAAAAAGGCAAAGTGACTTCGCGGGGGTGGACGGGGAAACGACTCGAGGCACAACACTCGTCGCGTCGACTGACCGATGAAAGAAACTCTTTCTCGAACGAAAAGTTCGAGAAAGCAAACGAAAACTTGATCGGGAATTTGGGAAAGCACGAGGGGATAATGGCGTCGCACGCCCGGCAAGAATCGAAGGACTTACTTGTCTTCTCGGTTTTACCGAATAAAACGCGAGAATGCGGTGCCGAAATATTCCAAAACTGTCCAGAGAGTGGTCCTTCGGGAAGCCGGGTCGTCGTTAATTTTAATCTCACTATTTTTCACAAAAGAACTCGAAAAAAGAGGAAAGGAAAATTTGTGTGCCTCTGCGTGTCGTCGTGTCCAGAGCGGAAGTGTGGCGCTCCGGGCTCTCCTCGAGCTCCCAGCCGCGTGATAGCGGCTGGTTCGAGGCTTTTCGAGGCCCGGGAGCGCCAGCAGCCAATCAGGCTGCGGCGTTGTAGTCGGCCGTCGTTCGATCGAATATCGAGCGCCGGCCTCGCGAGATCGCGCACCGATGGCGCCACGCTGTCTGCCTCGCGAGACCGAGGCTCGATAAAAGATGGCGGCGCCCACGGCTGTCAAAACGGCCGTGGCGCGATCGTATCGACGGCCTCGCCTCGACGCCGCGGAACCCGCTGTTCCCCTCCGACCTGACGGACAAGCCTATTGTCGGAGGGACGATGACGGACACGAGCTCCGCGACTCGACGATGTCGACAGGGCTAAGGGGGGGTCGGGCTGAGGGGGGGAACATAAAATATTACACGCGGGGGAGGGAGGGAAAAACCAATTAAAGAGGGCAACGCAGTTTTCGTGATCGCTCGATCGGTGGGTCGCTCGCCCGCGCTCGCGTGAGTAATCGCAGTCGAGATGCTGGTCCAGCGACGGTCGTCAGCCACGTTCGGTCCTCCTCGGTCTGCGGGAGCTGGAAAATAAGAAAAAAGAGCCGGTCCCTTTCGGGGGTCCGGCGACTCCCGCTGCGGCTCGACGCTGGCAGAAAAAAAAGGGGACAAAGAAAAATGTGACAACGTCACAACATAGACATCGAAAACCATCGAGAAATATACCTAGACATCGAAAACCATGAAGAAATATACCTAGACAACAAAAACCATGCAGTCGTGGACCTAGACATCGAAAACCATATAGAAATATACCTGGACATCGGAAACTATGCAAAATTATACCTAGACATCGAAAACCATGGAGAAATTCACCTAGACAAAAAAAACCATGGACCCGTGGACTTAGACATCGAAAACCATGGAGAAATATACCTAGACAATAAAAAACCATGGACCTGTGGACTTAGACATCGAAAAGCATGAAGAAATATAGATAGACAACGTAAACCATCGAGAAATATACCTAGACATCGAAAACCATGGAGAAATATGCCTAGACAGCAAAAACCATGGAGCCGTGGACCCAGACATCGAAAACTATGGAGAAATATACCTAGACATCGAAAACCATAGAGACATATACCCGGACATCGGAAACTATGTATAAAAATATACCGAGACATCGAAAACCATGGAGAAATATACCTAGACAAAAAAAAACCACGGAGCCGTCGTACTAGACATCGAAAACCATGGAGCCGCCGACCTAGACATCGAAAACCATGGAGCCGTCGACCTAGACATCGAAAACAGTGGAGCCGTTGACCTAGACATCGATAACCATGGAGAAATTTACCTTGACAACGAAAACCATAGAGCCGTCGACCTAGAGAGCGGAAACTATAGAGACCTAGACAACAAAAACCATGGTACCTAGACAACGAAATCCATACGGAAAGAGAGGCCCGATATAGTTTGTCTCTCTCGCTCAGTGGCGCGTGAAGAGTGGGGATACCGCGTTCAGCGGAGCGCGTGACGTCAGGGGCCGAAAATGTTCACCAGACGCGTAAGGGCGTATGTCCAAGCGCCTGCGCGGACAACTTACGCCTTTCTGACTCCAAGAAACAGAAAATATCCCAAACCTCGCGTCCAAAATCTTGAATATCAGATTTCTCTGGATTGGCTGAACGGATTCTGTTCTACCAAGAACCATTTGAAAGATAAAAAATCATAGAAAATTCGAGTCTAATATGCGATTTTTCCCTCAACCCGTTCTCCTGTGAGAACGATTTAAAGTTGCTGTGACGTCACAAAACACCTATTTTACTGTATATAAGAGTACGGCAGCTCTCGCGCTACGCTTTTCTTTTAATACTTGGCGTCAAGCCGCTGCCGCGTCTCTTGATCAGCTTTCAGAATCCGTGGTTAAAAATTACAAAATATGCCACCCACCGAAGTTGTATTTGTTGATTTAAAAAAAAAAAAAACACGTTTTTTGCCTGCTTTTTTTTTCAATCGACCTTTTCGTATCGGAAATCGATGAGGATGTTTCCGGAAGGTCAAGCTAAGGTGTCCATGGACCCTAATCACTAAAATCCATTAGAAAAAATTTCCATATTCAAGATGGAGGAGTCCAATTGAGGCTGAAAATTTATTTGTGCTTTTTTCTCACCCAGACAAAACTATTTTTTTTCAACGGGATTCACATGTGCAACTGTATCCAAGGGTTTTTGGAGTCGCTGATTACGAATCCGTTATCAGATTTGCCACATTCAAAATGGCGGATACAAAATGGCGGATATAAATCGACGGATTTCGTTTATTTTCGTGAAAACTTATAGGCGGGGGTTTCCGAGGGCGCTGATTACGAAACCGTTATCAGATTTAACAAATTCAAAATGGCGGATCCAAAATGATGAATACCAATCGACAGATTCCGTATTTTTTCGTGAAAATTTATAGGCGGGGGTTATAGAGGGCGCTGATACGGATTCGTACTAAGCGTTCTTGGACCCCCCCCCCCCCATAAATTTTCACGAACAAACCGGAATTTGTCGATTCTTTTGCGCCATTTCGAATTTGATAAATCTGATAACGGATTCGTAATCAGCGCCCTCGAGAATCCCCACCTATAAGATTTCACGAAAAAAAACGGAAATCGTCGATTTGTGTCCGTCATTTTGGATCCGTCATTTTGAATTTGGCAAATCTGATCACGGATTCGTAATCAGCGACCCCAAAAACCCTTGGATACAGCTAAACATGTAAATCCCGCGGGAAAAAAATAGTTTTGTCAGGGTGAGAGAAAAGCGCGAAAAGTTTTTCAGCCTCAAACCGCCATATTGGACTCCTCCATCTTGAATATGGAAATTTTCACCAAGGCATTTTATGGATTGGGGTCTATGGACACCCTAGCTTAATCTCCTGGAAGGGTCCTCATCGATTTCTGATACGAAAAGGTCGATTGAAAAAAAATGCAGCCAAAAAACGTGTTTTTTTTTTAAATAAACAAATACAATTTCATCGGGTGACGACATAGTTTGCAAATTTCAATCACAGATTCTGAAAGCTGATAAAATTTTCGCTGTGGCTATTCGCACCCCTTTTTTCGTACGTTTAAGCGTGCGTCGTACGTTTAAGCGTGCATATTATGCATAAACGTTTAAGCGTGTACCGTACGTATAAGCGTGCGTCGTACGTTTAAGCGTGCATCTTACGCATAAACGATTAAGCGTGTACCGTACGTGTAAGCGTGCGTCGTACGTTTAAGAGTGTGTCGTACGTTTAATCGTGCTTCGTACGTTGCTAAGCCCGATACACTATTAATGCGATTAATTAAGATTTCACGTTATGCTTATGCATGCAACTAAATACGAAAATCGTTGCACAAACATGGTTATGAGATTTTCGGAGTAACATGTACTTTCGTTGTCTGTATTATCGACCAACGGCAAACGACCAATTGCTAATTCCGTGACAACTCCCTCTCTCTTACAGGCGACAAATATTTTATTTTTTTGAAACCGCCAAACCATGGTTATACACCATGCATTATGCATTGATTGTCCATCGCACAAGGTAGATATAAAACTACGAATTCTTGTTACCGACGATTGTCTATACTGCCCCATCCACCCCTTCATAAATGTGCATAGTCCGCGCACAGACACACACACACACACACACACATGAAAGTCCGTAAGAAATGGAGAAGGTACTTACCTACGCACATGCACGCATAAATAAAGAATTGAGAACAAAAGTTACACGATCATGGATAATATAAGTTTTTCTATATTTAAGGGTATTTTATGACGTCTTTATTGAGATATATGCTTGTGTATTATAACATTGAAAAAAAAAAAACTGTTTAACGAACAAAAAACGAAAAAACTATGTGTATTATAACATTAAAAAAAAGAAGCTGTTTATTAAATTCGACATAACGAAAACGAACAAAAAACGAAAAAACTTTCGTTTTTATTGTTTTTTGCACTGAGGGCAAAACCACGAGCTCGCTCTCGGTGCTCGTTTCAACCCCGCGCATTCAAAATGATACCATAGCAAGCAGTGGTCGCACAACACACACTTGTCTTCTGCGCCCTCCTTACAAGTCCCACACGTGAAGACACCGGTATTTTTTTCTGCTTAATGGCTTTCGTGAGGGAAATAAAAGTTTTTTTTTCAAAATATGGCTCGACCAATTTCATGTCGACCGATTCGTGGACGAGGGAGTCGCGCAAATGAAGGAGGTCGATATCCTTCTCTAAAATGGCGTATTCGCCCTCTCGTGCAGCTTCTATTTTATCTTCATCGAGTGATAAAAACTTGAGGAGATTGAGCGTTTGTTCATACTTGTCCTTATTTTTAAATTCGGCTGTATTTATTCGCTTCTTCACTGCCCCCGTTTTACTCGCACTGGTTGCCAAGTGCCCCGACGGTCGACCAATCAGTTTTGTAGGAGTCGGCATTTGTATTTGCGATAAGCGACATTCGATGTCTGTTCCGTGAACTAGGGCTGTTGAAGAACATTCACTTCCGCCGATATTTCCTTCGTCCTTTGGTTCGAATTCCGTAAGGTCATTTACCCTAAGAATTTTCACTTCACGTCCTTCGCTCCAAGATTGGCAAATGGTCTTCAAAATGTCCATCCTGCTGTCGAACCGAGGACCACATGCATTGCTCGCCAAATCGATTAACTGTTTTGCGAACCGGGTTATTGTTCTCCTTTTGTCTTGAACGGAAACGGGCTTTTTCAATATTACGGTGTGTACCGCCGGTGCCGGGGAGTCGACAGTTTTTTGAAATTTTACTCCCGACTGGTTAAAAGATCGATGATGTTCCATTACGTATTCTCTCGTCCATCGTTGATTGCACAATTCTTCAGCGAATAGCGACATACCAAAGTGTTTGCGAACAGCGAAGATATGACGACACGGTAGAAGAGAGGATGTCCAGACTTCGCAGTTACATGCCGCATCGCTTGCTTCAAGACGCGTTCGATTTGATTTTATGATGCATTTTTTTTCTGTTTCATCAATGCATTCGTTTATTTGTACATATTTTACTTTTTCCAATTCAGCGGGAACGATAGGAAAAACAAATGGCATCAAATATCTTTTGAATTTGTACTCGTCGCTCTCCGCGCTGTAGGGTTCAACCGGAACTTTCAAGAAAGCTTTTGCCAATTTCGCATTTGCCTCGAAATTATGCGAGCGGAGCCAAGAAAAAAACTTTTTAATGAATTCCACCAATGAACTATTTTTTTGGACGACTTGTTTGATTTTTCCGTTCATGGACTCCAGTCGGTTGTTAGTCATGTTTTTTAAATTTCCGTTTGTCATGCTATAAGCTGTCCAATCCTCCCGGATCTCGTGCCAGTTTTTTTCAAAATAATGTAAAGCTTGGTCTGGAGCTATTTCGCGAAACTGGGCGTACAATTTATCATATTCCTGTTCTGATGAACTATACACCATTCGCTCCAGCAGTTTCAGACACTCGACTTTTTTAGTTCCAGCAATTTCGGTCGAGATAGCTCTTTTAAATGTTCTCAACGTGTGGAACCGACAAATGTAGATTGGAACACACGGAAAAATTTCTTTCAATACGTCGCGCTCCAGAAGATCTTTGTCTCCCATTATGCACCGGATTCTGGAGCAAGCTTCAGTATTAGCGTCCTTAAAAGTTTGCAGAAACCACTCGAAAGTTTGGCGATCTTCGTAGGCGAGCAATCCAACTCCGACGACTTCGGTGAAACCATTACTATTTTCTACCACGAGAAGCATCACCGTGAGACGTGTTTTGAGGAGCATATATGTGCCGTCGATAAATACAATGTCGGGCCACGCCGACATGTAGTTTTTCATATCCTCGGTAATGAAAAACAAGCCCTTGAAATTCCTCTCTTCTTCCAGCACATTGACCGTTGCGCCGCCAAACATTATAACACGATAATGAGCTGTTCAGAATACATTGAGGAGGTTCTATCGCCATAATCATAATAAAATAGTCACAAAGTGACGGCAAAATTCAACTTGAACTTACCATAGTCTTTTTCTAACAGCGTGACAGCTTTCGAAAGATTTTCGTCGTCCGAGCACTTGAGTTTTGCTCGTATGTTCGACAAATCTTTCAAAGTTACGTGTTTTTTTTTTTCATCGATAACTTTATTCTGCAACAATTTACGATTGCAGCCCATTTCTATAAATTTTTCAACCTCGGTGCGACTTCCTGGTGATAATCTTCGGTTTTCCGGAAGTGTATCAAAAAAGACCTATAGAAATATTATATAAAATCACAATATGTTTTTTTTAGAGTGAATACCAAAAAATCATGCTCCTTTTTTTTCCTGGTAACACAATAAGTGTAGACGATATTTCCGGAGTTATATGCATATTGTTACAATTCGAAATATTCTGTTCATAAATGAACCCATTATTCAATTAAAAACAGAACGCAAATATTTTTTTTTGTAGCCGTGAAATCTCAAAACGTATTTCATCGATCAGTTCCAGATTTTTCAGGCTTATGCCCCATGAAGGATTTTTTTTTCGATTTTCACGTTTAGTGAAAACAGTGGTTTACAGAGAAATAAATTTATTTCTTCCTGAAGATGAACCTTGTTTTTCTTGATGCAGCAGCTTTCGTTGATTTCTTTATCCTCCATGTGCCAAATGAGCCTACACAATTAAAGCTAGTCGTCGGTAACATATTTTTTGTGATACTTCATAAAGTATCACATAAAGTATGTAAAGGCTTAAGCCTTCGGCTCATGCGGCAACTACACGCGCGATGTAATTCATCGCTTTCCGCACTTGTTGCTTGAAATACTATTTTGTGATTTCATAGGCACAAAAAAAAAACTAGCGGTTACAAACAACTGGTATTTTTCAACTCAAACATTTTCTTTCATATCTACCATTCATTGTTCAATTGAAAATAAAATATGATTAAAACTACAAGGATTCAACTCGATTTATGATTTTTCCGGGATGACTTTTAAATATAGCAATGTACAACGATTGTACGAACAAGTTTTTTGTCTGCAACCTTGAGATTTCACATATTATTTTACCGAACCGCTCTTAATTGTTCAGACTCGTGATACTAATCAGAAACAAACGAAAGAATGAATAAGTATTTGCAATTTAATCCGTTGAGAAACACGAGAATTTTGCGTATAATGAACAAAATATTTTTTTGACGCAATTATGGTTATCTCAGTGAGCATGAAAATCCTGCATCTATTCGATTGTCTCTCATGCGAATAATGACCCTGAATAATTGAAAGCATATCGGCTGAACAATTCCGGAGATTCCATGGTCAAAGAAAAAAACGTTGAGTTTTACGCAATTGTCATTTGTCAATTTGAAGAATTTTTGTCATAATATGAATCCATTATTAACTTTAATTTGCAACTTTATTTATTACGAATATTGAACTCAATTTATCGTTTTTTTGGAGCATGCATTTTCATATTTACGCTGCACAGCCATTCTTCGAACAATTTTTTTTCTCTGACTATGACAGACCTCCAAAATTATTCTACCGAACAATAAATCAGGAACAAAAGAAAGAATGAAATATTCTTTGCAATTTTCATGTTTACCACGGTGACAGTGGTATCAGAAAAACAAATTTATTTGTCCTTCAAGAACTAGTTCCCAGGTAATAATCTATAAATTACGGTATCTATGAATAGAATAATTCGGTCATGAACGTTTTATATGAATACCTTTGATGTTGGGTGATTTGAATGGTTGCAATTAATTGTTTTGATCTCCAACCACTGACGATCCATTGTAGCTCGTACTGTCATCGAAAAAGGACATCCTTGTTTGTAGGTACTATATAGAAAAGCAATGTTTTAAGTACATTCCACCTGCCAGAGATCAGTATGAGAGATTCTCTTACATTCTTCTATGTGTTGAATATCTGCAAATCTTTTTTGTCGCAAATTTTTTTATTTTTCGAATTTTGGCGGGAGTATTCAACCATAATCGCAACAGCAATTTATAGATAGTTATATTCGAATAATTAATTTTAAAAAATGCGATTTAAATAGTTCAGTTACACATGTTTTCATATATGTATACTTTAATCAATGTTTACGATTTAAAAATAGTGGATAAATCTTCGTAACAATTTTTCTCCTATGCTACAATTAATTGATATTTACCTGCTTTGCCGATAACCCTTCGCCTCTGTTCGGCAATTACCACCAAACTTGCAGCCATAGTGGATTTTTTTATACTTTATCAATTCGTGATTTTTTTCGTCGGGTTTGAGACGTTCGCTATTCCTCGTTGTTATTACCTGTCTCTGACCGTGCTCGTATTGTTGCAAGAATTTTTTCAATTCTTCAAAGCTTTCGAATTTTTTTCCTACGCTTTCCTCGGACAAATCCATTATTCGAATACACTACGAAAATAATATAATAAAAAAAAGTGTAGTGCCAACAAAAATGTTGCATACGTAACAAAGCTGGGTTCACTTAACAGAATTATTGGCAAAAAATATGTTTTTAATGATGAATATTGCGCAGAGAATCGTGTTTAAAAATCGTTTGCCATTCAAAAACGCAGATATAATTTCTTACCTTTTTTACGCGAATTGATGCAAAAACATTTTAATTGGTTCAATCACGATAATCAAATTGCTGGCACTGAATCACTGTCGTATGCGTTCGATTCGAAGATAATCCGGAAATATATAGCGACCGACCGACCATCCACCGAAACAAAACTAACCATAGCGCATGCGGTGTTTTGTGTTGAGCAACGCGCAAAGGAAAGAGACAGCTATATGTTTGTTTTGTATCTCATACGCCACACGGTTTGTTCGATCGTGCTTCGGTTTGTGCTTGCAATTCTTTTTTTTTCGCATCATCCAGTTACCCTCTTCATTTTGAAAGGTGAGTGAAGAAAGTATTAGTTTATTTACTGACTGAACGTTCGTAAAAACAAAGGATTAACAAATAAAATACGAGAAATCATAATTTTGGTAACGAACGAAAACGGACGAATGCTAATCCATGTCAAAATCATAGAAAATCTCAAAAAATTCAGAATTTTATAAAATTTGGCGACGTATTCGTTCATATTAAATTCGACGATACAAGTTTTTTCTGTTTTTTCTTCTACAGAGTTATCGTGTAATTGAATACGAAAGTTTACATGCGTAAGCCTACATATATATTCCGGGCATAAGAATTGGTTGATTTTTTTGAATGTTTATTAATTTTTTTCGAATTTTCTTCTCAAAATCTCTGTTGTTAAATTTTTGTAACAGCCGTATTTATTCATCTTTTTGTTCAATATCATTCAAAGAGAACGGTGATCCTGATGTTTAAAGAATATTTCGAAAAACGTTCCCTATTTTTACAGATGACTGACAAAGTAATCTTCGAAAAAGATGAATCGTTCTCGAGTTTCGCGGAATTCGAAGAAAAATTGCACCAATACCAATCCGACAGTCGACAATTATTCACAAAAAAAACAGCAGATTGGCTACGTCGGAGGACGAACTAATCTACCAGGAAGTGAAATTTGTTTGTAAATATGGCGGCATTTTCAAACCAAGCGGACAAAATATTCGACAGACAAGGTATTATTCTAAGTTAATGTTTTTGTGCTATCCATCTGTGTTTTATTTTAATACAATTATTGTCATTTTCAGCTCTCAAAAAATAGGCTGCCCGGCAACGATAAAAATTCGTGCAGATAAAAGGCGCAAAAAACTGGTGATAGTTGAAATGGAATTGCAACATAATCACGATGAATGGGAGGTGAGAAATAAATATATATTGAAGGTCGACTCGCAAGTTCAATCGTCGACTGTTGAATCGTCAACAGGAAAATGTAGCATTTTTCAGTATAAATAAATAATAAATAAATAAATCATTAACAATAAGTATAAATGTCATTTCATATTTTTTTCAGATTGAAGAGATAGAGTCCGCAATGTCCCAATTGAAAAAAAAACCGAAGGAGAGAAAACGAATCACCAAAAAACCTCGTCCAGCCACCAACGTCGAAAATGATCCTCGCCCAGCCACAACCGTCGAAAATGAACATCGCCCAGCCACCACCGTCGAAACTACGAAGACCGAACTGCACCAGGTTATACAACCGGTTCTAGATAGTTTCATCGACAGCCTCTTCGACAGGTCAACACAAGAGCAGGTACAAAAAAACCTCGAAAATGTGATCGATCTCTTGAAGGGATTTCAAGAATCACATATGCAGCACGACATTGGCGTCGAGGTGATAGCCGACATCAACATCGCCGACTTACCAGCAATTACCGAGTTTGAACTCGAGAAATATTCCACGGCGGATGACCAAAATGGCAAAGAAATCGAAACCGATAATATCCGGAGAACGGAGGATGAGCGCGGTGGTGAGTTACCGGAAGGCGCTGCTTCAACGGGAACCGGGCCGGAGTTGGAATTCGAGACGAATTCAACGGTGGATCATCAAGGTGGAACATCAAAAAACGATGATACGAGGACAACGGAGGATGAGCGCGGTGATACACTTGACTTCGCTGAAATAATAATGCCGAAAGTGCAAGCGAAAGGTCGACCAAAAGGTCCTTCTTTAACGGCAATCAGGCTACCACGTCAATCAGATGCCCCGAAGAAGTTTTCTGCTCAGCACGTCGAGAAAAAAAGAAGAAATATTTTGAAATTTTTATCTGTCGACGAAAATAAAGTAGAAGCGGCACGACAGGGCGAATACGCCATTTTAGAGAAGGATATCGATCTCCTTCATTTGCGCGACTCCCTCGTCGACAAATCGGTCGACATAAAATTAGTCGAGTCATATTTTGAAAAAAAAACTTTCATTTCCCTCACGAAAGCCATTAAGCAGAAAAAAAATACCGGTGTCTTCACGTGTGGGACTTGTAAGGAGGGCGCAGAAGACAAGTGTGTGTTGTGCGACCACTGCTTGCTATGGTATCATTTTGAATGCGCGGGGTTGAAACGAGCACCGAGAGCGAGCTCGTGGTTTTGCCCTCAGTGCAAAAAACAATAAAAACGAAAGTTTTTTCGTTTTTTGTTCGTTTTCGTTATGTCGAATTTAATAAACAGCTTCTTTTTTTTAATGTTATAATACACATAGTTTTTTCGTTTTTTGTTCGTTAAACAGTTTTTTTTTTTTCAATGTTATAATACACAAGCATATATCTCAATAAAGACGTCATAAAATACCCTTAAATATAGAAAAACTTATATTATCCATGATCGTGTAACTTTTGTTCTCAATTCTTTATTTATGCGTGCATGTGCGTAGGTAAGTACCTTCTCCATTTCTTACGGACTTTCATGTGTGTGTGTGTGTGTGTGTGTGTCTGTGCGCGGACTATGCACATTTATGAAGGGGTGGATGGGGCAGTATAGACAATCGTCGGTAACAAGAATTCGTAGTTTTATATCTACCTTGTGCGATGGACAATCAATGCATAATGCATGGTGTATAACCATGGTTTGGCGGTTTCAAAAAAATAAAATATTTGTCGCCTGTAAGAGAGAGGGAGTTGTCACGGAATTAGCAATTGGTCGTTTGCCGTTGGTCGATAATACAGACAACGAAAGTACATGTTACTCCGAAAATCTCATAACCATGTTTGTGCAACGATTTTCGTATTTAGTTGCATGCATAAGCATAACGTGAAATCTTAATTAATCGCATTAATAGTGTATCGGGCTTAGCAACGTACGAAGCACGATTAAACGTACGACACACTCTTAAACGTACGACGCACGCTTACACGTACGGTACACGCTTAATCGTTTATGCGTAAGATGCACGCTTAAACGTACGACGCACGCTTATACGTACGGTACACGCTTAAACGTTTATGCATAATATGCACGCTTAAACGTACGACGCACGCTTAAACGTACGACGCACGCTTAAACGTACGACGCACGCTTAAACGTACGAAAAAAGGGGTGTGAATAGCCACAGCGTAAAATTTTACCTCGGATATGGCTATGCCTGATTTTTTTCAAAATTGGTTTCACGGAAGAAACCGCCGCTGAAAATCGCATAAAAAAAGCGTCCGTTTGGGACTTAATGGGTTAAATCAACTTTCAGTTACGCAGTTGGTCGAGTTATCGCCACATTTATAAACCTTGGTCGATTTATGGCCATGTTCGAAAGCTCTCTTGAAACCATCTTAAATCATTATTTCGGTTAAATTCACTTTCATTTACGCAGTCGGTCAAGTTATCGCCACACTTATAAGCCTTGGTCGCGTTATCGGAACATTTATAAACCTTGATCGAGTTACTGCCACATTTATAAACCTTGGTCGAGTTATCGCTATGGTTGGAAGCTCTGTTGAAACCACCTTAATTCATTGTTTCAGTTAAATCGACTTTTAGTTACGCAGTTGGTCGGGTTATCGCCACATTTATAAACCTTGGTCGAGGTTATCACCGCGTTTGAAAGCTCTGTTGGAACTACGTGAATTTATTATTTCAGTTAAATTCACTTTCAGTTATCCAGTTGGTCGAGTAATCGCCACATTTATAAACCTTGGTCGAGATATCGCCACTCTGTACTAATTAAAATGCTATTATTATTTTTCTCTTGTAATCATGACTTTTATTGGTCAAGCGGTGATAATAGATTTACCATTTGAGAGAGTTATTGAAGTTTCAATTTCATTTCATTTAGTGAGTTTTCATTACATCTCTTGCTTCTTTGGGCGAGTTATCGCCACTTTTAGAAAAATTCCCACTTCACAAGGGTATCAAAACAAATTGTTATCTTGTGACATAGTAGAAATAAATATTGTTTGTAATGTGACGAGGCACGGTCCAGCAATAATGAGCGAATAAAAAGGTGATCGGAGTGGGACTCGATCCCGGGAGCCGCGGAGTCGGAGTCCGCAGCGCTAACCACTGCGCTAGGGCTACCTCTATTCTTTCCATTATTGCCAGACCGTCACGGTAACATAAATTGTAAGTATTTTTGTTGAATTCGATTAAAAAAACATGCAACTGTACATAAACTTGGAAATGTAAAATTACAAATAAAACGGATAATCAAAACGGTTTTCTGACATCCCGGAACATCGTTGTTATTTATTCTTTTATTGCTATTTAATTCGTGCATTCTCTTGAAACTCATATTTCGATATTTAGAAATATTTTGCTGCTCGATTCGTTTGTATGGAGCATTGCAAAAACTTCCGCTGCTCGATACTTTTAAATCAAGTATCGCAAACCTTTTTGTTCCGCGGTCTTTTTAAATGAAGTATCGCGCAATTTTTCATTGAGCGATATTTCCGTATCGAATATCACGAAATTTTCCACCACGCGATACTTTTGCATCAAGAGATCAAAATGTAGTTCCTGTCACTTTCCTCATGTTCGCCACAAGTTTTAAAGCAAAACTTTATTTCTGGCTATGGGTTGCATAGCAACCTGTCCCGTTGTTTATTCTCATTTTTTAAAGCTCTATTTTCTAAGCCGTAACTGATATACTTCGGGTATCTCATACGAGATTAATGAGTAGGCGGGACTGATCTCTTCGGAAGAGGCGCTCATACAATCACGATTGAACTTCACTTAGGTAAGTTCGTTTAATCGTTAATTGTATGTAGCTGTGTAAAGCGAGTTACGGCTGATGAGAAAACTGTTATATTTATTTTTAAAACATTTTTATAACATTTGAAACACAATAAAACGCAATAATGCAAGAATATTCAAACAATATTTTGCCGTGGATATTTCAGGAATTCAATAAGGTCGTAAACAGAAAACCTCAATCTCTGTTACCGAGAATACCTTCCGCAAATTGGACTTCATTCGTCAAAACCTCTCGGTCGTAGAATCGCCCGAAGGTTGCGGACTCCTCTGTCCAACCCGCCATTTTTCGTATTAAATTGACGCTTACGCCAGCCCGTTTTGCTGCTGAGGTGGCGGCGTGACGCGTACTATACGCCGAAAAAAGGTTAACATCCACGCCGCTTATAGACAAAATCTTTTTAACCCAGCGGGATAACGTCAGAGACGTAACCGCCTTATACGGTTTTTTGAAAGAAATGAAAAGAGTTAAAGTCGCGTTACGTAAATCTTTTGTTTTTTCTAAGTAATTTTCAAGAGCCGACGCTAAACATATCGATTTATCCTCTGTGAAAAACGGTAAGCGCAATACCGGTTGCTTTTTGGTTGGAGCCGAAGTTTTTATTCGGTCCGGAATTTTTATTTCGTACGATTTTTCGTCGACTTTTCGGATATTTCGAATATCTATTAGCGAAAAAGTTTGCAGCCGATGGCCTGTCATTAACGGTAGTAGTGTAATTAGTTTCATAGAAAGTCGCTCCAACGAAAGTTCTTCATTTGAACCCCAGCTTGAAAGTAATTGTAACAGAATTTTTGGGTCCCACGTCGAATCGTACCGGGGCGCAGAAGGCCTTAATTTTGAAACCCCTTTAAAAAATCGTGTTACCCTCTCATCTTCTCCCAAATCTGAAGCAAGAATAAGTGAGAGCGCTGATCGATAACAATTGAGCGACCCATATGACGCGTTGTTGTTGAATTCTCTTGTATGAAACGATATAACGTCCATTGGCCAGCCCCTTAATGGGTCGAGATCGGTGGTTGCACAGAAACGCCACCATTTTCTTAACCCACAATCATACTGCCGGATAGTTGCGTCTGTTAAAGACGCAATGATAATGTCGATTGACTCCGGTGGGGCTTGTTTCAAGATGAACGCTTCCCTGATAGTTTGCCGGCAACCAGTATAAGTTGCTTCGACAGCGGGTAAGGGTGCCTGTTGGAAGAACGCGGCAGATTATCGTTTGGTTCGAAAAAAACAAGATCCCCAATGACTAACGGGGAGAAAAGGGGAAACCAAGGTTGACCTTCCTAATATGGAACAACAACAATTCCCTCTGCGCGATCCTGGTAAATTTTTCGCAAAACTATCGAAGGATTGAGAATGGCGGAAAAGCGTAAAAATACCATTGATTCCATTCTACGGTGAATGCATCAATCGCGAATGACTCGGGATCTCGGCGCCACGAAATATATCGCTCGCATTTCGTATTTGTTCGTGAGGCAAACGGGTCAATTCTTGGCTCACCCAACACTTTCACTATTTTTTGAAATGCATAATCCGCAAGTGCGAATTCCGTTTCTGGCTGTAATTTTCGCGACTCGTAATCTGCTTCTATGTTTTCTTCCGATATGATGTATCCCGCAACGATCCAAATATCTCTGGCTCGCACCAATCCTAAATTTGTTTCGTTATATCGCCAAGATTATCGTATCGGCTGTCTCGCATACGATTTATGTAAGCTATCGCGGTAGTGTTGTCGATACGAAGAAGCACGTTGCATTGTTTTTTATCGCTTACGAAACATTTTAGGCCGAAAAATGCGGCCACCAACTCGAGATGATTGATGTGGAACTTTAAATCGAACGTGCTCCAGTGTCCGTTCGCACGTCGACTCTCGCAAGCTGCTCCCCATCCTGTACGCGAAGCATCGGTAAAAATCTCGTAATCGGATACTGGCTCATTCAAAGGGGTGCTGGCTGAGGCTACATTTAGCGTCCACCAATCGATATCTTCTTTTAAATCCCCCGGAATGACCATAGTCATGTCATAATTATTATTGTTTGCTTTGAGCGCTAATAGTTTGACTTTTTTTAACTGTCTCATATGGATCATGCCATATTTCAGTGCTGGACAGCACGAGCCGAGAGTACCGATGCGGGATGCGAACTCACGAATCGAGCATTTTTTCATTTTCCTAATTTTTTTCAATAGATCGAGAGATTTTTTGATCTTATTTTCTGGCAATTCGATCGTCATTCTATCAGAGTCGAAAATAAGTCCTAGATATTTGCATCGTTTGGCGGGAATCCTACGATTTTTTTTGTGATTGATTATGAACCCGAGTTCTTCTAAAATAGCCGCCGTAGCTCGAAAGTTTTTTGTACACTCTTCGTATGATTTTCCGATAAGCAAAATATCATATAAATAGAAAACGGATCTACAGCCTTGTCTTCTTAAATATGCTGCCACTGGTTTGAGTATTTTTGTAAATACGAAAGGTGCGACATT
This sequence comes from Hyposoter dolosus, assembly GCA_963921915.1. Lineage (NCBI taxonomy): Eukaryota > Metazoa > Arthropoda > Insecta > Hymenoptera > Ichneumonidae > Hyposoter > Hyposoter dolosus. The sequence continues at coordinate 1,539,332 of OY998134.1, forward strand.
TAAACCGAACGGTGAGTAATTAAATTCGTAAAATACGCCGCTATATTGGAATCGTAAATCCTTTCGAGAACTCTTTGCCATTGATGCGAGGTAATAGGCGTCCTTTACATCGATTGACGCCATAAAACAATCAGGCTCCATTAACGACTTCGCAACTCGCCAATCTTCTATCTTAAAACGTTCCGTATTTATGAATTCATTAAGATTTTTCAGGTTTAAAATGAATCGTTGCGTTCCGTCTGACTTGGGCACTAAAAAAATATTTGATAACAACTGGTCCGAAGACGGAGTAACCGTCTGTATCGCGCCGTTTTCTAATAATTTTTTGATTTCGCCCGCGATCGCAAATTTTTCGTTATTCGACCAAGTCGTTCTTTCCGAGATTCGACCCTGAACAGGAAGCGATGTGAAGGGAATTTTGAACCCTCTGGTCCATTCAATAATTTCTCGATCAGTCGATACTTTTGACCATGCCCGATAGAAAAACCGTAACCGACCCGCAGTTTTACCTACATTGGGAATTAACGGCGTCTGTCGGGGAACCGCGTCTTTCGAGGATATGTTTTTTTCGATCTCGAGCCGAATTTGTCGTTCGTCGGTTTCTTTGGCCCGCTCGACGTCCAATTCCTCTTATGCATCCACTGTCGCTGCGCCGGCGGACCCCTCAGGTTTTTTGAGTCCTTGTGTTTTTGTGGTTTTTCCTGTTGGACAAGGTCCTTTGCTGCACGCTCAATCGTCTTTGCAGTCTTTATTTTTTCCTCCAGATTCTCACCGAACTCGAAACCGTCGACTGTCGAGCACGTCAGGATTTCTCTGACGGATGAATTGAGATTTGTGAGGATTAAATTCCTACGAATTTCTGATTCCTCCTTCTGGAGAAACGCCAAGAGTCTTCCCATGTCACTCTGAATTTTGAGCAACTCAAGTTTTTCTTGACTGTCCGATTTTAGAATAATCGAGATAGCTTTTCCGTTGGCTGCCGTGCAAGCAGCAAAGCGCTTCTGTTTTTCGGCGATGCACTTGTCTCTTGTTTTGACATTTTCTTGTATCACGGCATTAACCTCTGAATTCCGCACCGGGGCAGCTATGAATCCGCAATTTTCCGGAATATTATATTTTTCCACGAGACTCTTGTTGCCCTCGTTGGAAATCCGTTTTTTAAAAATTTCCTTCCAACGAATAACAATATCCTTGTATAATGCCGGAGCCATCTTCTGGTCCGGTTCCAACCGCGGCCCCATAACGTTTAATACGTCGTCTTGAAGGTCAACTTCATGATCAACCTGTTGTTCCCTTTCGACCAGGGCTGTTGTTTCAGGCGCCAAGAGGCCTCCTGGCAACTGCTCGGTGACAATTTCCACCTCGTCATTTACCTGAGTCAATATGTGAGAGTCCGCTCGCTGTTCCTCGGACTCCTGCAAAAATTGTTGTGGATAATGGTCAATTTCTCGTGAGCAACTACGTCCTGAGCGACGAGAATGATCCGATCGACTACGCCATGAACGACGAGAATGCCCCGAGCGACTCCGCTCTGAGCGAGGAGAGTTATCTGAGCGACTACGCTCTGAGCGACGAAAGTTATCTGAGCGACTACGCTCTGAGCGACGAGAGTTATCTGAGCGACGAGAGTGACGTAAAGAGCTGCTCGAACGTCGTGATCGACTGATCTCGTATCGTGAGCGTTTTGAGGAGACCGGCTGCGACGATCTGATCTTCGTCTGCGTCCGCCGTTCCTCCTGTGACGGGTTCGAGAGCGATCCCGACGATGTAGTGAACTCGATCTATAACCTGAAAGGTAAATGGCCGTAATGCCAATACTTGCCTCACATCGTCTTTGGATTATTCAATTTTTCATTAAACGAAAAAATTTATTTCCGGGGGTCAGACCCATGGAAACTGAACAATGCATGTGTTGTATTCCTTCGTCAAACAAAGGTGTGCGCCTCGGTCAGACCGAAGGCATGCTGCCGAGCAATCAAATCACTGGCACAACAACACCTCCACTGAGATAGCCCCCTCAAGTTGACAATATTAATTTTTTTTTTACAAAATTCTTGGGGGTCGTTCAGTGGTTTATGGTGGCGCAATTAAATCGTTCAGCGGTCAACGATTTTTTCGAAAAAATCCATTTTAAAATCGATTACAATGCGCGATCCCGCATTTTTAATTTTTCTTATTTTTTCAAAAACGAATCGTTTGTGGGTAAAAAATTTTGCTCCAAAATAAATGACACTTTTTTGTAGTTGAAATTGCGTATAAAATTAAATCTGTAAAAAGAAAAATTCATAAGTTTTGACCAATTACACTACAAAAAGTTTGAAATTCGTGCACTCGGAAGATTTCGGGAAATTCGAGTAAAAATTTTTCCAGAAACGCAATCGAATAGAACTCTTCACGCGGACACGCAGGGAGACTTTCTCCATCACCTAGAATCGCTTGATCTCCGAAAACGCGTCATGGGGCCTCAGCTTCGGGATTGAAAATTTATTTATTTAGTTTTTTCCGAAAATGGTGTGTAAAAATTTTTCCAGAAACGCAATCGACTAGAACTCTTCACGAGGACACGCAGGGAGACTTTCTCCATCACCTAGAATCGCTAGATCTATGAAAACGCGTCATGGGGCTTCAGCTTCGGGATTGAAAATTTTTTTATTTAGTTTTTTCCGAAAATGGTGGGTAAAAAGTTTTCCAGAAACGCAATCGACTAGAACTCTTCACGCGGACTCGCAGGGAGACTTTCTCCATCACCCAGAATCGCTCGACCTACGAAAACTCGTCATGGAAATGAAATTTTTCATTTTTTTTTCTCTTGAAAGGGTGATTTGGGCCACCATAAACCACTGAACGACCCCCAACAGATTTGTAAAAAAAAAAATTAACATTGTCAATTTGAGGGGGCTAACTCAGGTGCTAAATTGAAAAAATTATTCTTTTTTTTCAGATCGTTGACAGCTCAACGGTTCAATTGCGCCACCATAAACCACTGAACGACCCCCAAGAGATTTGTAAAAAAAAATCTGATATTGTCAACTTGAGGGGGCTAACTCAGTGGAGGTCACAACAACGAGGTATCGAGACCAACAAATCTTTGTCGATAATTCAAGCACCGATTCCTGCTCTTTACAACCCACGCGATGAAACCAAATTACATTCTGATGGTAGCGCTCAGGGCTACGGTGGCGTTTTGCTTCAACGAAAGTCCGACGGTAAACTCCATCCTGTTTCCTACTTTTCCAAGCTCACAAGCGATTCAGAAAGCGATTATCATAGCTTCCAGTTGGAATCTTTGGCGATAATTTATGCTTTACGAAGATTTCGGGTCTATCTCCACGGAATTGAGTTCTAAATTGTGACGGACTGTCATTCCTTGAAGATGACCTTGAATAAGAAAGAAATCAATCAAAGAATTGCTAGATGGACTTTGGAACTGGAGAATTTCGATTACAAAGCGAAGCACCGTGCTGGCAGTAGAATGCAGCATGTCGACGCGCTTACCCGCCCGAAAATTATATTAGTTGTAGAGGAAATTAACCTTTCGAAATCAACCTTGCTATCAGTCAAGGCCGTGACCCTAAAATTAAAGAACTAAAAAATTTACTTGTAAAATCGGAGCATCGCTTTTTTGAAATGAGGAACGTGTTAGTATATAGAAAGGAGGGAGATGACCTGTTGTTTTATGCGCCACAAAATATGATTTCGCACGTGATAAGAAAATTCCACGAAGAGATGGGGCATTTATCATTCATTTATCTTTATTTAAAATGAAGGAAAGAGTTCAAATGCACATCAAAGATTGTTTAAAGTGCATCGCCATTGACCCAGTCACAGGGAAAGCCGAGGGCTTTTTACACACGCTTCCTAAAGGTAACGTGCCGTTCGCAACGGTGCACATAGATCACTACGGGTCAATAGAGAAAGCGCGAATGATAAAACGCTACATACTTGTCGTGATAGATTCTTTCACGAAATTTGTTCAGAGACTCAGCAGAGTCTCGGGCCAAGTACATTTGACGGCTCTGTCGTCTGCTGGCCCGAGACTCACTAGAGTATATTATCTCTGAATAAAGTGATTCCGGCGGAGGGGGTAGACATTTTCTTGAATTACGAAGCCCAGGGCTAATCTCATGATTTGAAAATTGAACTGGAGACTAATAAAAGTATCACCCCTCGATTGAGCTTTAACCCTTTCAGTCATACATTTTTTATCTGCACCGATTTCGATGAAAATTGGTACTCGGCGGTTTTCGGGGTCGCTGATTACGAATCCGGCATTAGGTTTTCAAAATTCAAAATGGCGTATCCAATATGGCGGACGTGAAATTCCAAATACTTCATAATTCTTCTAAAACTTTGTACTCAGGGGTTTTCGGGGTCGCTGATTACGAATCTGGCATTAGATTTTCAAAATTCAAAATGGCGGATCCAATATGGCGGACGTGAAATTCCAAATACTCATTAATTCTTCTAAAACTGTGTACTCAGGGGTTTTCGGGGTCGCTGATTACGAATCTGGCATTAGATTTTCAAAATTCAAAATGGCGTATCCAATATGGCGGACGTGAAATTCCAAATACTTCATAATTCTTCTAAAACTTTGTACTCAGGGGTTTTCGGGGTCGCTGATTACGAATCTGGCATTAGATTTTCAAAATTCAAAATGGCGGATCCAATATGGCGGACGTGAAATTCCAAATACTCATTAATTCTTCTAAAACTGTGTACTCAGGGGTTTTCGGGGTCGCTGATTACGAATCTGGCATTAGATTTTCAAAATTCAAAATGGCGGATCCAATATGGCGGACGTCAAGTTTTATATATCTTTCTGCTCAATATTTTTGCCTGAATTCAGTCATTTGGGGGACTTTGGAATAGCTGATCACGAATCTGAAGTCATAACTTTATAATTTCTAAATCCAAGATGGCAAATGCCATCTTATCTTTCTTTGTATATATTCGTGTCTCTCTCTTAGCGCTACCCGGAACTAACGACGAGGACGTGGAGAGCATCTAGTTCCACTTTTTTGTTTGTTTTTTTTTTGTTTTTTTCTGATTTTTTTTTGTTTTTTTCCTGTTTTTTGTATTTTTTTCTTCTATTTTTCATAGTTTCTAAATTTTTTTGAGTTTTTTTGTGTTTTTTTATTGTTTTTTTCTTCTACTTGTTTTTTTTTTTTTTTTTCAATATCCCTATTTATGATAGTCGGCAAAACAATTTTTGACATTATTGAGGCATAAGGGTACTTTACATATTGTACAATTCCAGTGCGATCTTTGTTCCGCGTTTTTAGTGCTACAATGAGCACAACGTTTTCGGTTGGAATCATACAGCGGCATATGTTTCGATTCGGCCTGTCTTTTATTTATTGATACTTGTGGTTTACGTCCGCCGCGCGCCTGGGGTTTTGAATGTCTGCCTTTCTTACATTCAATGGATGCCCCAACCAATGCATCTACTAGGCCTAACCTGAAAGTTTTGAGATTTAGATTATCTCTATTCCCCTGTTCTATATAAAGTATATACGCGTTCACAACAGCAGTATCCACAAGGTGCCAAAAAATCCGCTGCCACCACTTTTTCGATTTTCTGTCTCTCGCGTAAGTCGATTTCAACTGGTCTGCATTGTCAACATAGCCCATATGCTGGTTATAATCTCGAACAATTTTTGGGCATCTGATGCTTGTCGAAGAACCATCTTTTTCCTTTCGTTTTACAGTTGCCATTTCAAGTGGGTCGTGAAAATTCGATAGAAAGTAAACAGCTTTCTTATCCATCCATTTTAACCACACAAGACCATCAGGAGAAGTTTTGTATTCGCAGTCTCCTCTCTTCATGTCTTTGTCAGGTTTATGATTCTTCGGCAGATCTTTTCGATCTTTCCTGACAGTTCCACAGGCAAATATTTTTTCTTGTTTCAGGGACGTCAAGAGATTCACACTAGTAAAAAAATTATCGAAATAAACGCGATGATTACCCCCTACGATTTCTCGAGTCAAATCGATTACAACTCGCCCACCCAAATTGGTCTCTGGTGTTTTACCTACTTTACCCATATACACTTGAAATTCACAGACATAAGCTGTCTGATCGGCTCGGACCCATATTTTGAACCCACGTTTTATTGGTTTCATTGGATTGTACTGTTTCATACTACTCCTTCCTTTGAACTTGACTATCGATTCATCTATACTTTGATTCTTGTTGGGCTTGAAACAGTTTTTGAACGTTTCATTTAGGCATGTTATCATTGGACGGATTTTGTATAATTTATCGTAACATGGATCTCCCTTACGTGGTTCTTTGTCATTGTCATTGATATGTAAATGATTCATGATGAAGGAAAAACGATTGAACGTCATTATAGAACTGATATATTGATCGTTCAGTTGAGGATTTCTCGACCAGTAATCTCTGAAAGATGGAAGTTTTTTTACACCCATCAGGATATTTATGCCTAGAAAATTTAATAATTCTTGTTTTGTTATTAAACTTTCCTTTCTAATCTGCTGAGTGATATAGAGATTACTGTGAACAAGTATATGTTCCAAAAAATCTTCTGGAAATAAACAGAAAAATAAGTCGAGCGGCGAAGTTGCCTGATCTGGAACATTGGGACCACATTCCTTTGAAAATGGTTCGTCAGATCGGTGTTTAGATTTAGTTTCCCATTTGCCGTCCATTTTTTTTACCCTTTCGAATAAAGATATATCTTCAAAATCATACAAACTTTCGTCACATTCAGATTCAATACTGGAATTGAGGGTATTGCTCAGAATCGATTCATTTGAATCTGAGTTTTCGTCTGATCCATAACTGTCATCATATGACTCATCACTTGAAATTTGGTCAGACTTTTCCATTTTTTTTTTTACATACGCGTCTATTTTTTCGATCTAGGTTTGTCTCACATAAACATTCGAATACTTATATGCGTAAGGATTTTGATGCACAAAGAATTTTTTTTTTCTACGAAGAATGATTTCCCCATAAGAATATGAGAAAAATTAGCTTCAGATTATTATATATATAACAAAAGGCAGGTGCACATGGACTTTAGAATGCCGTTTACTTTTCGGAGTTTAGAATGCCCAAAGTGACCCCGTCGACTAAAGGAGTAATATCGCTATTACACATCGATCAGTGCAAAGTGTAGGTAGATAAAGAGGTATAGATGAAAAGCATGCACGCACATATATGTACATATATAATATCATTTATGCACTTCATATAGCACTTCATATATATATATATGAAGTGCATATCAATGATAAGGAACCATGGATTTTAATCATTTCAAATTTCATCTCAAATTAACTGAAACAGTTATTTATAATGTACATTTGAAGGAATATTCGTGATAAAGTAGGATTTTATGCGATTAAAATTTTTGTTGTCAAACTGCCCAATTAGATCGATTGTAGCGGATCCGCCATTTTGAATTTTCAAAATCTGACCTCATATTCGTGATCAGCGACTCAAAAAACCCCTATATACGTATTTTCAGAGGCTTTGGTTCAATATTAGAGCTCTGAAGTGATTTTTTACGAGGTGGGACCGTAGCGGTCCCACCATGACTGAAAGGGATAAATCAACCCGATTGATGCTGTAATTGCTGACAAAAAACTTTGCACAGCCAAAATTATGCAATGATCGAAGTGTGCGTGCGTGTATGTATACGACAGAGAAAAAGGCCTCGTGAAGCCTGGCGTGTTTCTGATTGGTCACATCTGACGACGTATCCCTCTGTTCCCATTTGACGAAAAGTCTTTCGATGCGAGTGACACGATATTTTTGGTTACGTCTTTCCTCTGTACCGACTTTTCGCCGCTAGGTACACGAGCTTTCTTCTTTACCGAGCGGACGAAAAGTTTTTGGTTAGTAGTGCAAACTTGCGATAACAAATGTACTTTGCCGGGCTTTTTCCCCGTGAAGGGAATTTGCCATGATTAAGTTATGTGCGACTAAAATGACATCAAGCAAAGGAACAATCGATTGTTTGAAACGCTTCTTCGTTGATTATAGCAGACCAAAATGTATTATCTCAGACCGCGGTACTAGTTTTACATCGCATGAATTCGACGAATTTCTCAAAGAAAATAATGTGAAACGCGCGCAAATCGCAACGGCCTCACCTAAGGCAAACGGCCGATGCGAAAGAGTCAATCGTGTATTGGGACCCATGATAGGCAAATTAATCGATAATTCATCCGCAATGTACTGGTATAAAATCCTAGACGAGGTTGAGTTTGCTCTAAACAATTCGGTACACAAATCAACAGGAGAGACACCGGCTAAACTTTTGTTCGGAATTAGTCAACAAGGAAAAATTTGGGATGAAGTGAAAGATTATGTCGAAGAGATCACAGCCCCCCCAGGATCGCAATTTAGAAATTTGTCGTGCAAAAGTAGCGGAAAAGATACAGAATTCTCAAAAATACGATCAAAAGTATTTCGACAAGAAACGGAAAGAACCGCATAAATACCAAATTGATGATTACGTAATGATCAAAAACTTTGAGAGCACAATAGGTGCCCCGCATAAAATAATCCCAAGGTTTGAAGGTCCCTATCGTGTATTGAAAGTTCTTCACAACGACCGATATGTGGCCGCAGACGGCGATAATCATCAAATAACGCAAAAGCCTTATTGTGGTACCTGGGAGGCTATGAATATGAGACCTTGGGGTTCTCACGACAGCGCGATGGACAAAAACAAATGTAAACGAACAACAACCACGTAATTAAGGAGCAGATTTAAGCGGAACGAAAACGGAATTGTACTCTGTAAACATTGTGACGTATATATAAATAATTATAGAAAAATAACGTCCGAGACGGACTTTCGTCAGGAAAGGCCGAACTGTGAGCGTTAGATTATAGTCGTGATAATAATAATAACGAGTTGGAGCTATAGCTTCGGTTGACGACGAGAGAGAGTCATTTACGAATTCGAGAATAATAAAAGCGAATTCAAAGAGTTCAGTTCGACGACAGGCCCCGTGCTGTGAACCTCGCGAAATAAAGTATTGACCGTCTCCAGCGAGAAATCTTTTATTTCAAACCCATCCCATCGACCCAAATGCACTAACTCCAATAATTTATACCCTTACAGTTCGGAAAAACCTGAATAATGACAGTTCGAACGAATGAATACTGAGTGACTTCTATCGACATAACGGCCGTGAGCAGTCAATTGACATCACCTCGAGTTTGATGATCAATTAAATTATGCAACGAATCAGCAGCGATCGTAATGCAAACTATAATCAGTTGAACTTTGATTTGAATGTTTATGGTAGAATCGGAAATTTGATGCTGGGTACAATTCTTCGGAAAAACTCATCACTGTTTTTCGTATTCCGCCATGAAGTGCACGTGACCATTAATCTTACAAATCTTGATGGCTTTTAGCTGGATCAGTAATATCGAGTTTATTCGTCATTCATGTTTCATTTGATTTGTCAATTCTGCAGATTAATTTGAGTGTTCGATCGTCTTATGTTCCTCTATAGATCGTAACATGCAATAATACGAGAGAGCTGTATTACAGACCTGTGACAAAAATCAGATTAACCCAAAAGTGCGGACTCGTGTGCGGCATTATAAAAATTATAACGCAAAAAGATAAATTTTCTTATAAAATATTTAAATGTATATTTCAAAATTTTATTTCATTTTCTGAGACTCACAGTAATGAACATTTCTACGGATATAGTTCCAACAGAGCACGCACTAAGAACAAATGGCTTGTTGTATGATATCATCATCAGAACGCTCGTCATAAGAGATTTCTCGCCCGAGCCTGGCCAGTCGATCGCGTAGATTGCCTCACAGAATTTTCCATTCTTTATGAATTGAGACATGAACGTTATTATTCGATGAAAATTAAATGCCAGTACTATTGAATCAATTCGACAAATGTATCGTAATAGAACGAAAAAATAAAAATAACGAAGCTACCAACTTCATTCTTGGTGCACCGCACAAATTTATATTTTTTGTCCAAATCTTGAAGACTATACCTCGGTAGTTAAAGTCGAGCCGACCCAACCATAGAAAAGCGTTTGAATGCCCTTCATGCTAATGAATACGATGGAGACGATGGCTTTTTTGGGGTCCACCTGCGCAACAGACTCGATACAGTTGATATTGGAAAAATGCGGTCTGTGTAGTGAATGAAAAATGTACTTACGTGAGTAGCCTGCCAAATCATGGCGCAAATAATGATGGCGTTGCTAACCGACAGGAAAAGAACGATCGGTCCATAAATTTGTTCGAGATGACCTCGACATCGGATCAAAATTTGATGTCTGCTTACGCACGCTTTTATTACTCTCTCATAGTCATCGTTCATTTTTAAATTCTTTAAGCGGTAAGATACCATTCGAAGTAATCCGGATATGTGGAAAATGTAATAACCGAAAAGAGCGTCAACCGATGCTGCTACACTGGTCATGCACGCACCAACGTAAATCTCGAAAATGTACAACATTGAGAAAAACCATTTGTTGGTCGGCGCGATGGACCAAGGATACGCGGTTGTAAAGGGGAGAATATATTTAATGCCAGTTGCACCATGGATTAGCTGTAAAACTATGACGATGATCGGTACGATTGCGTACAACGCACATAGTGTGTACGCAATGGATGAGAAGACCAACGAGGGTCTGTAATACGTTAGCAACGGAGAAAGTAAAATGGGTTGTAATTCTGGGTCCTCGAGGTCTTCGGAAAAAGATGCTTCCAAGCTCAGCTGTAAATCGAGCAACCGATCTCGATGAACCACTAAACAAATAATCTGCACAATAATCAATTGGATAAAATCATGATAATTCAATTATTGGAATTTATAGTGAGACTTGATTTTGAAGTTGAAATTACTTTTAAGACCCCTATGAGGAAGGACATTGCTAAACCGAGGCCCTTGATCAACATCTCGAAATCGTTGATATGCAGTCGAATAAAATTAAAAACCGCACAAATTGTCCAAAGTTCGGCCGTAATATGGACGTACGGGAGTAAACGATAAAAGACGCTTGGATCGGCGATCGGCAACAATCCAGCAAGGAACAACAATTTTTTTATTGTCCTTCCGTACCAACTATACATATCCATTTGATTCGTCATATCCTCGATCTACCTCGCAATCTACAAACACAACATTAATAATAATCACAAAAATGGTCGATTTTCAAGTATTTTAGAAATTTTAAAGAATTTGTATAGTTCAGATGTTGAAAATTTCAGATACGATTTTTTTCCAGCTCGATCAGATTTTTTCAATTGACTCGGCGAATCAACCGACACCAGGAATTACAATAAATCAACGCGAGCGTTCGCGAACAGCTGATAACCGAAAAATTGAATATTATGCAGCTGAGCTTTCGCGCGAGGAATCGATAATCATTCCCACCCTCTCTATTTTTCCCTTTCGCCACTTATCGAAAAAGTTTTTGAGGTGCCATCCATATTTCTATGGACCAACTGTCATTATGAAATTTCAGAACAAACACAATAATTTCACAATTATTGTTTCTCTACGACTTTGACACGCAATGCGCGCTGAGTGCAACGTCAGATTCGCCGGAAATGAAACAAGACTGCGATTTAATCAGTGAGTCATAAAACTTCGTATAATTGGAGTTCGAGTTTGCTTGATAAACAATTGTACACCCAAAATTCACGTGACTCTATATAAATATACGTGTGTTTATATTTCGGAATAAACAAATGATCACCTTAAAACTTGATGAACCTTACCGATCGAAAGGCCAGTACGGGGACTTAAATCTTTATTGAACTCGTGAGTCAGAATTCAATTTACTTTCTCAAGAAACGAAAGCGTTCGTAGATCGCAACACTACATTCCTTCCTGTTTCCTCTCACTATGGATACGAAAAAAATATTAAATAAGAAGACAAACGCGAGGAAAATCGTTTGTGAAGTGGAAATAGAACTCGACATTGTTTATGTTAATATGCAAATAAGTGTTCAAAATTGCATGGTTGCAGCAGTGACTTATATGTACATAATTCGAACAAGTGCATTACAAAGTTGATAAGTTGTACTAAATTGCTTTCCATTTATCTATACTTTGTACGTACATTACTGCAATGATAAAAAATTACAACTTACTGGAGACGTCGGTGGTTTTTATTTTTTTCTCGACGCGCTGTCCAGGGCAGATATTTTTTTCTGGTCGTTCTATCGTCACCAGTCGGTCTTCAGCTCTGATATCAATCGGATCTACTCTTCCTAAGGATCCCGAGGCGATTAATCCCGCAATGGCCGGAATACAATGAATCGTGTAATGCGGATGTGTGAAGTTCATTTTGTTCCTACAAACAACAACTTTTCATCTCACTGCAACAGAACGTTGACTGTCTTTTTTGGTATGTAATCGAACCGTTCAGCTGTACGCCCGTTTTTATTATTAATTCCATCGTTACCGTTTGGTAACGATAAAATTTTCTTCCATTGTACGTGAAAGCAACTATTCACATAACTGTATACGTAATATAAATCAACCATGAGAACAGAAACATGGAAATTCAGTAACAGGATTCTCGTTTTATCGAATTCTCCAGACTCTATTAAAATCGATATGTAGCATGAAAGTCTCGTTCCTCGCTCAGGACCTTTATGGATTTGGAACAGGGATTTTCGTTTGAACACGAAGGCACGATATATTTCTTGTACTTCTGTTTCCATGACATGCATTTTTTTTAAGACCTATATGCAGGGTACAACCTGTGGCTAGAACGGGAAAGGAAAAGCTATATGCTTCTCGCGAAATCACCGACACAAGAGAAAAGTATTGTGGAAATTCTTGCGAGCTTTCTTGTGTTAAACGAAACTCGCTCGAATCGCAGGATTTTAACTTCATCTTTGAGACGGGATTATGTTATTAAATCGTTCAAATTGTTTCTGGCCGTTTTTCAAAAGAAATTGTGGTATGTGAGAATGAGAAAGGCGTATATGAGAGAATGAGTGAGTGCGTGACGAGTATTCATAGAGAAAAAGGACGGAAGATAAAAAAAAAAAGAGGAAGGGAGATAGAGAGCTGGGTTGCCTGGGAAACGAAAAAAAAAAGAGTTAGTTGATATAGAGAAACGATTGAGAATAAACGCTTTTTCAACCATCCGTGTCGTCTACCATTTCAATTAGAATAATTGTAAAACATATTATTCTACAATTGGGGGCTCAGCCGGGATATACTGTAGGTAGAGGGACACGGATCAAAAAAAAAAAAAATTAGAAGTTTCTCGAAGCGCGAGGAAAGTAGTGGTGACGCCGCTTTAAAAATCGTGCGTGTGTGTAGAAAGACGGACCCAAAACTTAGTTAAAAACACGACGATACTCAGACGGAGTATCCGGCTTGGTAGAGTTTTGGATAAAAACGCAGGTTGACCGATATTCAGACGGGACGTCGGACAACGGATAGAAGTGCGCGAAAAAAAAACGGAGGAAAGCTTTCATGATAAATACAGGACGATTATCATGCCACAATTAGGTGATTTTTCGGCTTCGCAACTAAGAGAAAAGGCACGAACGCGAGGGTTGCCGATTGGTGGCACGAAAGCGGAAATCATCGCGCGACTTATGGAGTACGATCCAGACGGATCATGGATGGGAACACCAGGCGGAGAAAATGACGAAGGTATGACTGGTGGCGTCATTCAAAGCGCAGAGATCGCGGAAACTGTTTCTCAGCAAGGAAGCAGTTGTGAATCGCGACGTGCAAGAGAACTCACTGAACGTGAACGAGAAATGGAGCTTCTGAGAAGGGAACGTGAAATCGAATTTATACAGCGCGAAAAAGCATTAATGCAACGCGAACTCGAATTAGCACGTCGTGAAATTGAAGCGTTGCAACGACGTGAGCGGGTGCACACGGGAGAAGCTGAACCTCGAATGCAAGGAGAGGAAGAAGGACGTGCAGTAGAGACGGTACCAAATCTTTCTTCACACATGAATTTGAAAATGATCGCCGAATTAGTGAGTGAATTCGATGGTGCAGCCGACGGTTTTGACGTGTGGGAGAGACAGGTCAGATTTATGAGAACGACTTATCGACTCGCGGACGATGCCGCTAAAACACTCATTGGCATGAAGTTACGAAAAAAGGCGTTTGAGTGGCTGCATTCAAAAGCGGAGCACCTCGCGATGACTTTCGACGAATTAATGGATGAAATTGGACAAATGTATCGTCCAAAACAAAATAAGATCGATTTACGTAAGAAATTCGAAGCCCGTGTATGGAAACGAGGCGAAACGTTCCGAGAATATGCTCACGACAAAATTACTATCGGAAATCGTGTACCGATTGACGACGACGACATGCTCGATTACTTGATTGATGGGATTCCCGATAGATTATTGTGTAATCAAGCACGTATGCAATGTTTGACGACGAAAGAAGCTCTGATTAATGCGTTTGATAAAATTATGCTGAGGGAACAGTTTCTGGTAAATTCAGACCAACAGGAGAGAAAAAATAGTTCTTCAGGAAGAATGTCGCGAAATGGGAAGAATGCAAGCAGCGATAAAAGCGAGACAAACGACGAAAAACGAAAGATGGGTAATCGCAAGGGCTGTTATAACTGCGGTCAACCAGATCACGTGAGTTTGTCTTGTCCTGCGAAGAGACTTGGTCCCAAGTGCTATCAATGTGGAAAACACGGACACATTGCATCGAAATGTCAAGACAAAAAGAACGAAACAACAAAGGAAGTAAGAGCAGTAGCTTGCACTTCTCGCAAAAGATTTGTTAAAATGGTAAATATTATCGACCAGGAAATTGAAGCTCTGTTAGACACCGGAAGTGATCTAACTTTGATGTGCAATGATCAATACGTACAACTTGGATCACCGCCCCTCCGGTCGACCGATGTTTGTTTTTCAGGAGTAGGTTCGACCGCTCACGGGACACAAGGAGAGTTCTCGACGGAAATCACGATAGATGGACACCGATTCCCGATCCTCGTGCATGTTGTTGCGGACCATCTCTCGCGACAGAGATTGCTAATTGGAGCTGACTTTTTAACGCCAAGGGTTTTTACCTCAAAAAAGGGACAGTTGTTCATTGAAAAAGATGAGGATGACGAGAATCTGTCTGAGGTGTTACAGATTGACCTACTTGACGACGCAAAGGCGAAAGTCGATCTTTCTCATATCAATGACGCCGATATGAAAGAACAGATCACCATGGTGATTGACAAGTATAAACTGAACAAAGTCGTAGAGACGACGGTGAGTATGAAACTGGTGTTGAAAGACAATGAACCCGTATATCAAAAAGCGCGACGATTAGCGGTGAACGAGAGGGAAATTGTCAATACTCAGATCGAAGAGTGAATAGAGCAGGGTGTAATCAGACCTTCCTCGTCAGACTACGCGAGTCCAATCGTACTTGTAGGGAAGAAGGACGGTTCGCATCGACTGTGTATCGACTATCGCCTTCTCAACAAGAAAATCGTTCGAGATCGGTATCCGTTGCCATTGATCGAAGATCAGTTAGATCGTTTGCAGGGGACAAAGATTTACAGTACCCTAGACCTGAAAAATGGATTCTTCCATATTCCAATGGACCCAGCGAGTATCAGGTACACGGCATTTATCGTTCCGGACGGACAGTTCGAGTTCCTACGTGTGCCGTTTGGGCTCTGCAATTCGCCGTCGGTTTTCCAACGCTATATCAACGCAATATTCCGCGAAGCGATAAGGGACGGTAAAATGCTTACGTACATGGACGATCTAATTATCCTTTCCGATAACTACGAAGACGGGCTGAAAAAATTAAAGGACGTACTTGAGATTGCGAGCAAAGCTGGCTTGGAGATCAGCTGGAAAAAATGTTGCTTTTTAACGAGACGCGTGGAATTTTTAGGTCATATTATCGAAGATGGCACGGTCAAACCTTCGGAGCGAAAAACCGAAGCAGTTCAACGATTCAGCGAGCCTACAAATATCAAACAAGTACAGGCTTTCTTGGGATTGACAGGGTATTTCCGAAAATTTATTGCTGATTATTCAAGGATTGCGCGACCTTTGTCGAATCTATTGAGAACAGGCGTGACATTCAATTTTGGAGAGGCTGAACGCGAGGCTTTTAATTCATTAAAAAAATATCTCAGCCAACAACCGATTCTGAATCTGTATCGAACTGGAGCCGAGACGGAACTGCATACAGACGCTTCGAAATTGGGTTATGGGGCTATTCTGATGCAGCGTAATGGAGAAGACGGGCAGTTACATCCGGTGTATTTCGCCAGCGGGAAAACAACACCCGCGGAAGAAAAGTATTCTAGCTATGAGTTGGAAGTACTGGCGATAATACGAGCACTTCGACGGTTCCGGGTGTATCTGCTGGGTATCCGATTCAAAATTGTGACGGACTGTAAAGCTTTCACGATGACGATGAACAAAAAAGACCTTTGTGTCCGCGTGGCACGATGGGTCTTGCTCTTAGAGGAGTTCCAGTACACAATCGAGCATCGGGCTGGGAAGAGCATGAGGCACGTCGACGCCTTGAGCCGAAATCCTCTTCCGATGTGCTTGATTATTGACGAAAGCGACGACAGCTTGAGTGCAAGAATCCGGAAGGCTCAGCGGGACGATGCTGATCTCGGAGTAAAGATTGAGCGAGCGAAAAAAGGTGACATTAGTGGGTACAGCATACGAGGAGGATTGCTCTACAAAGACATTGGTGACGAGGCATTGCTGGTTGTTCCAAAAGCAATGCAGCTACAAATTATTCGACGAGCGCATGAACGAGGCCATTTCGGAATAAACAAGACAGAGACACTTGTTCGAAACGAGTATTGGATACCCGATCTAAGGGCAAAGACGGAGAAAATCATTAACAACTGCATCTCATGCATCTTGGCTGAAAGACAAAGAGGAAAACGTGAAGGATTCCTCAACCCGATCGAAAAAGGAAGCGTACCTTTCGACACGTTCCATGTCGACCACCTAGGTCCTCTGCCGTCAACAAAAAAGTCCTACGTGCATATTCTTGTCATAGTAGATGCGTTCACAAAGTTCGTATGGCTATACGCGACTAGATCAACGACGTCAGCGGAAGTAATTGACCGGTTGCGAAAGCAGTCATTCATTTTCGCCAATCCGAGAAGATTGATCTCTGATAGAGGTACGGGGTTCACCTCAAAAGAGTTTGAGGATTATTGCCAAGACGAAGGTATCGAACATACGCTGATCACGACGGGAATGCCGAGATCAAATGGTCAGGTAGAGAGGATCAATCGTACGCTGATTCCACTTTTGACAAAATTATCTGCTCCAAAACCAGGCGATTGGTACAAGTATCTGACAACGGTACAGAGACGTTTAAACGTGACACCGCATCGAAGTACGGGAACAACGCCTTTCCGACTAATGTTTGGAGTCGACGCACGTTTACCAGACGAACCAAAAATTAAGGAAATGCTGGATGAAGAACTCGCTGATTCGTTTGACAAGGAACGGGAGGAACTACGACAATATGCAAAAGAAAACATACAACGTGTCCAGCTTGCGAACAAGCAGAACTTTGATAAATCAAGAAAGAAACCGCATCATTATCAAGAAGGAGATCTTGTCGCAATCCTTCGAACGCAGCAAGGTCCGGGCACAAAATTTATGCACAAGTTTCTTGGGCCTTATGAGATCATCAAAGCATTAAGAAATTATCGCTATCTCGTACGACGAATCGGGGAAACAGAAGGGCCAAAACAAACTTCGACCGCTGTGGATTTCATGAAGCTTTGGGTTAGCGACGACGCGGAAGACAGTCTACTAAGTGACAACGAAGACGAACATTTCGAGGACAACGTTATTGATGATAAAGACCACGGCACCGAAAGCGACGACGATAACTAAAATAAATAAATAAATAATAGTAAAAGGGAAAAGTTATATTGAGAAACATTCGGGGCGAATGTCCAGTCAGGACGGCCGAGTGTGGTATGTGAGAATGAGAAAGGCGTATATGAGAGAATGAGTGAGTGCGTGACGAGTATTCATAGAGAAAAAGGACGGAAGATAAAAAAAGAAAAGAGGAAGGGAGATAGAGAGCTGGGTTGCCTGGGAAACGAAAAAAAAAGAGTTAGTTGATATAGAGAAACGATTGAGAATAAACGCTTTTTCAACCATCCGTGTCGTCTACCATTTCAATTAGAATAATTGTAAAACATATTATTCTACAATTGGGGGCTCAGCCGGGATATACTGTAGGTAGAGGGACACGGATCAAAAAAAAAAAAAATTAGAAGTTTCTCGAAGCGCGAGGAAAGTAGTGGTGACGCCGCTTTAAAAATCGTGCGTGTGTGTAGAAAGACGGACCCAAAACTTAGTTAAAAACACGACGATACTCAGACGGAGTATCCGGCTTGGTAGAGTTTTGGATAAAAACGCAGGTTGACCGATATTCAGACGGGACGTCGGACAACGGATAGAAGTGCGCGAAAAAAAAACGGAGGAAAGCTTTCATGATAAATACAGGACGATTATCATGCCACAATTAGGTGATTTTTCGGCTTCGCAACTAAGAGAAAAGGCACGAACGCGAGGGTTGCCGATTGGTGGCACGAAAGCGGAAATCATCGCGCGACTTATGGAGTACGATCCAGACGGATCATGGATGGGAACACCAGGCGGAGAAAATGACGAAGGTATGACTGGTGGCGTCATTCAAAGCGCAGAGATCGCGGAAACTGTTTCTCAGCAAGGAAGCAGTTGTGAATCGCGACGTGCAAGAGAACTCACTGAACGTGAACGAGAAATGGAGCTTCTGAGAAGGGAACGTGAAATCGAATTTATACAGCGCGAAAAAGCATTAATGCAACGCGAACTCGAATTAGCACGTCGTGAAATTGAAGCGTTGCAACGACGTGAGCGGGTGCACACGGGAGAAGCTGAACCTCGAATGCAAGGAGAGGAAGAAGGACGTGCAGTAGAGACGGTACCAAATCTTTCTTCACACATGAATTTGAAAATGATCGCCGAATTAGTGAGTGAATTCGATGGTGCAGCCGACGGTTTTGACGTGTGGGAGAGACAGGTCAGATTTATGAGAACGACTTATCGACTCGCGGACGATGCCGCTAAAACACTCATTGGCATGAAGTTACGAAAAAAGGCGTTTGAGTGGCTGCATTCAAAAGCGGAGCACCTCGCGATGACTTTCGACGAATTAATGGATGAAATTGGACAAATGTATCGTCCAAAACAAAATAAGATCGATTTACGTAAGAAATTCGAAGCCCGTGTATGGAAACGAGGCGAAACGTTCCGAGAATATGCTCACGACAAAATTACTATCGGAAATCGTGTACCGATTGACGACGACGACATGCTCGATTACTTGATTGATGGGATTCCCGATAGATTATTGTGTAATCAAGCACGTATGCAATGTTTGACGACGAAAGAAGCTCTGATTAATGCGTTTGATAAAATTATGCTGAGGGAACAGTTTCTGGTAAATTCAGACCAACAGGAGAGAAAAAATAGTTCTTCAGGAAGAATGTCGCGAAATGGGAAGAATGCAAGCAGCGATAAAAGCGAGACAAACGACGAAAAACGAAAGATGGGTAATCGCAAGGGCTGTTATAACTGCGGTCAACCAGATCACGTGAGTTTGTCTTGTCCTGCGAAGAGACTTGGTCCCAAGTGCTATCAATGTGGAAAACACGGACACATTGCATCGAAATGTCAAGACAAAAAGAACGAAACAACAAAGGAAGTAAGAGCAGTAGCTTGCACTTCTCGCAAAAGATTTGTTAAAATGGTAAATATTATCGACCAGGAAATTGAAGCTCTGTTAGACACCGGAAGTGATCTAACTTTGATGTGCAATGATCAATACGTACAACTTGGATCACCGCCCCTCCGGTCGACCGATGTTTGTTTTTCAGGAGTAGGTTCGACCGCTCACGGGACACAAGGAGAGTTCTCGACGGAAATCACGATAGATGGACACCGATTCCCGATCCTCGTGCATGTTGTTGCGGACCATCTCTCGCGACAGAGATTGCTAATTGGAGCTGACTTTTTAACGCCAAGGGTTTTTACCTCAAAAAAGGGACAGTTGTTCATTGAAAAAGATGAGGATGACGAGAATCTGTCTGAGGTGTTACAGATTGACCTACTTGACGACGCAAAGGCGAAAGTCGATCTTTCTCATATCAATGACGCCGATATGAAAGAACAGATCACCATGGTGATTGACAAGTATAAACTGAACAAAGTCGTAGAGACGACGGTGAGTATGAAACTGGTGTTGAAAGACAATGAACCCGTATATCAAAAAGCGCGACGATTAGCGGTGAACGAGAGGGAAATTGTCAATACTCAGATCGAAGAGTGAATAGAGCAGGGTGTAATCAGACCTTCCTCGTCAGACTACGCGAGTCCAATCGTACTTGTAGGGAAGAAGGACGGTTCGCATCGACTGTGTATCGACTATCGCCTTCTCAACAAGAAAATCGTTCGAGATCGGTATCCGTTGCCATTGATCGAAGATCAGTTAGATCGTTTGCAGGGGACAAAGATTTACAGTACCCTAGACCTGAAAAATGGATTCTTCCATATTCCAATGGACCCAGCGAGTATCAGGTACACGGCATTTATCGTTCCGGACGGACAGTTCGAGTTCCTACGTGTGCCGTTTGGGCTCTGCAATTCGCCGTCGGTTTTCCAACGCTATATCAACGCAATATTCCGCGAAGCGATAAGGGACGGTAAAATGCTTACGTACATGGACGATCTAATTATCCTTTCCGATAACTACGAAGACGGGCTGAAAAAATTAAAGGACGTACTTGAGATTGCGAGCAAAGCTGGCTTGGAGATCAGCTGGAAAAAATGTTGCTTTTTAACGAGACGCGTGGAATTTTTAGGTCATATTATCGAAGATGGCACGGTCAAACCTTCGGAGCGAAAAACCGAAGCAGTTCAACGATTCAGCGAGCCTACAAATATCAAACAAGTACAGGCTTTCTTGGGATTGACAGGGTATTTCCGAAAATTTATTGCTGATTATTCAAGGATTGCGCGACCTTTGTCGAATCTATTGAGAACAGGCGTGACATTCAATTTTGGAGAGGCTGAACGCGAGGCTTTTAATTCATTAAAAAAATATCTCAGCCAACAACCGATTCTGAATCTGTATCGAACTGGAGCCGAGACGGAACTGCATACAGACGCTTCGAAATTGGGTTATGGGGCTATTCTGATGCAGCGTAATGGAGAAGACGGGCAGTTACATCCGGTGTATTTCGCCAGCGGGAAAACAACACCCGCGGAAGAAAAGTATTCTAGCTATGAGTTGGAAGTACTGGCGATAATACGAGCACTTCGACGGTTCCGGGTGTATCTGCTGGGTATCCGATTCAAAATTGTGACGGACTGTAAAGCTTTCACGATGACGATGAACAAAAAAGACCTTTGTGTCCGCGTGGCACGATGGGTCTTGCTCTTAGAGGAGTTCCAGTACACAATCGAGCATCGGGCTGGGAAGAGCATGAGGCACGTCGACGCCTTGAGCCGAAATCCTCTTCCGATGTGCTTGATTATTGACGAAAGCGACGACAGCTTGAGTGCAAGAATCCGGAAGGCTCAGCGGGACGATGCTGATCTCGGAGTAAAGATTGAGCGAGCGAAAAAAGGTGACATTAGTGGGTACAGCATACGAGGAGGATTGCTCTACAAAGACATTGGTGACGAGGCATTGCTGGTTGTTCCAAAAGCAATGCAGCTACAAATTATTCGACGAGCGCATGAACGAGGCCATTTCGGAATAAACAAGACAGAGACACTTGTTCGAAACGAGTATTGGATACCCGATCTAAGGGCAAAGACGGAGAAAATCATTAACAACTGCATCTCATGCATCTTGGCTGAAAGACAAAGAGGAAAACGTGAAGGATTCCTCAACCCGATCGAAAAAGGAAGCGTACCTTTCGACACGTTCCATGTCGACCACCTAGGTCCTCTGCCGTCAACAAAAAAGTCCTACGTGCATATTCTTGTCATAGTAGATGCGTTCACAAAGTTCGTATGGCTATACGCGACTAGATCAACGACGTCAGCGGAAGTAATTGACCGGTTGCGAAAGCAGTCATTCATTTTCGCCAATCCGAGAAGATTGATCTCTGATAGAGGTACGGGGTTCACCTCAAAAGAGTTTGAGGATTATTGCCAAGACGAAGGTATCGAACATACGCTGATCACGACGGGAATGCCGAGATCAAATGGTCAGGTAGAGAGGATCAATCGTACGCTGATTCCACTTTTGACAAAATTATCTGCTCCAAAACCAGGCGATTGGTACAAGTATCTGACAACGGTACAGAGACGTTTAAACGTGACACCGCATCGAAGTACGGGAACAACGCCTTTCCGACTAATGTTTGGAGTCGACGCACGTTTACCAGACGAACCAAAAATTAAGGAAATGCTGGATGAAGAACTCGCTGATTCGTTTGACAAGGAACGGGAGGAACTACGACAATATGCAAAAGAAAACATACAACGTGTCCAGCTTGCGAACAAGCAGAACTTTGATAAATCAAGAAAGAAACCGCATCATTATCAAGAAGGAGATCTTGTCGCAATCCTTCGAACGCAGCAAGGTCCGGGCACAAAATTTATGCACAAGTTTCTTGGGCCTTATGAGATCATCAAAGCATTAAGAAATTATCGCTATCTCGTACGACGAATCGGGGAAACAGAAGGGCCAAAACAAACTTCGACCGCTGTGGATTTCATGAAGCTTTGGGTTAGCGACGACGCGGAAGACAGTCTACTAAGTGACAACGAAGACGAACATTTCGAGGACAACGTTATTGATGATAAAGACCACGGCACCGAAAGCGACGACGATAACTAAAATAAATAAATAAATAATAGTAAAAGGGAAAAGTTATATTGAGAAACATTCGGGGCGAATGTCCAGTCAGGACGGCCGAGTGTGGTATGTGAGAATGAGAAAGGCGTATATGAGAGAATGAGTGAGTGCGTGACGAGTATTCATAGAGAAAAAGGACGGAAGATAAAAAAAGAAAAGAGGAAGGGAGATAGAGAGCTGGGTTGCCTGGGAAACGAAAAAAAAAGAGTTAGTTGATATAGAGAAACGATTGAGAATAAACGCTTTTTCAACCATCCGTGTCGTCTACCATTTCAATTAGAATAATTGTAAAACATATTATTCTACAAAATTGAATTTCAACGTTTTGATTGGAGAAAAAAGATTTCGGGAAAAAATCCATTCATAACGAAACAACACCCTGGATAAGTAGATTTATGAACCCTCGTTTCCATTTGTTTCTCAAACAGAAAAAAAATCCGAGAAACCGGAACCCCTCCCACCGAAAAAAAAGAAATGATCGAAAAAGGTTTATCTAATTCGCATCCAAGGGAATAACGAGCAATGGCATTCACGAGATATCCACAAAAAAAACAGTCCGAATATGGAAACTAAACAAATTAATCAATAAATAAGTAACTTACAAAAAAAGTCAATAATTTACGTTTAGCACCAACATTTGATATATCAGCGAAAGGACAAGTATTTCATTGATTCCTGGGTATCAATTCTTGCAACGTAGCGTGGGTCAATTTACATCGAAGTTAAATCGATCAACTTCAAAAATACTGTACTCGATCTCGAATATATCTATACTATTCCTTTTCCCTTTAATTTGATATTTTATCCACGATAAACAATATTTATTGTTCATGTAATGCTTTCTTGGTTCATCACCGATGCATAAAACTTTTTTTTCCTTGGATATTTGTATCGACGATACTATAACGACACTATACTTAATTATGTAAATATACGCACCCCCATTCGTCATCACGTGGCAGGACTCCGTTCTTCGATTCCTCCTCTTTCGTGTCGTACACGAACTAACGTTAGCAATTCAGTGCATACCGTCTATTTTTCTCGGCGTCGTTGAAATTGGAACATTGAAACCAGTCCCAATTTGTATGATCGGTTGACGATTTCCATACGTACTTAACAAAACACGCGGCAATAATGTCTCGAACAAAGAATGTACAAGGAGTCTCCAAAGTTTTACGGTGTTTTTAGCGAGGAATTTATCTCATTCTTTACTCTGTTAAAATCGTGTCTAGTGAAGAATATTTGCAATTTGATTGTGTTCAGAATTCCGCCTCGCCTTACGAGCGGGGCGAGCTTCCCGATTTACTCGCGCCGGGGCATCACCTCACGAACGCTCTTGCCTCGCCTCAGCGCGCATGCTCAGCTGAGTTTCGTGCCGGCCGGCGTGCGAGAGCGGCCATTTCGTGTCCCTATTCGTCCGCAACCATGCTACGCAACACATCGCTATGTGCATGAGTCTTTGTAAATTACGGTAGCCGCGCTACGCAGCACTCTGCTGCTAGCCTCGTTAGCCTATCCCGCTCGTTTAATCCGCGTTTTTACAATGTAAATTAACCGCGTGCATTCTGCACTCATCACCGCACGATTGGCGGATATGGCACAATCGTCAACCGCTTGTCTACATCGCTTTTCCGTAATCTTAAGCTCCCGCGTGGCCCTGGCGAAGACCGCGCGTGCCATACAAATTCCACACCTTCGGCCATTTTCCCTCGTCGCGAGCTACCGCGCGCGAGATCAATAAAATCAGTGCGCGATCTCCGACTTCGTCTACACCGCCTTCTTCAGTTATAAACCGCTTTCTGCACGCTCAACAACTTTGCTAACCCGCCGTTTACTAGCTAAACATTCGTCATTTTGTACTCTTTCTGTGATCAATTTCCAATAAACTGACAAGCGGATCCCGCGCTAACTCTTCGCGTTGTTAAACAACTTTCGCTCCATCGTCGGCACGATCCTTTCCATCCCGGCATATCGTATGCACTCCTTTCCTCAACAGATTGGTCGTGACAAAAAGAAACGTTTCTTTTCGTCTGTTTATTCGACCGAATTGTAAAAAGAAAAAAAAAACAATGGAATTTTCAGCACCAAAGTTTATGAAGTTTGACTCGATTCCTGGGGCATCCTCTGTATACGAAGAGTTTACGAGTGGAACATCCCGTTTGTCCCTTGTGGGAAATGCATGTCCTGCCATTTCTTCAAGCCCTCTCGGCGCACGATTCGTACCTCAATTGAGTCGCGAAAACGTTGGAATAGAGTAAAGGAACACTCGGGGACATTCGAGATAAAATAAACTCTCAAGCGGATCAACGAGATGGAAAAAAATGTGACCTTGTGGGAAGAATTGAAGACTTGATAAGTTTCTCAACTGCTCATCACGACTCAATGAGAATTAATTCAACAATAATTCTATCAAAGTTGTCGAAAATCTTCCACTTGACGTGATTCGAATCAATTTTGGGTAATTATGCAGTTTGGTTACTTTTCCGAAAAAGGAAGAAAATTTTTTTTTTCTTCAGAAACTTGTTGCTCCCATTGCAACAAGTGATATTCCATGGGGGGAGGCTAACTTTTCCCATAAATACCCATAGTTTATGGTAATTGCAAGTTTTCAGAAATACTCGAGAAAATTTCAAATATTTCGACATGTCGTTTTTTGGAAGGGGGGGGGGGTGCCCCCCAAATAGAGCAACAACCCCCAAGCAAACCAACACCCATACAGAAGACAAAGGTTGACAAGTCGAACAAGCGTTAACAAATAGTATTCTGCGTTCTTGCATGGTAGGCACGATAAATACGAATATTTGAGGTTTCGAGGTTGGAAGGACAGGCATACCTCAATGTTTGTTTACATTTCTTTCTGTTTTAAATCGGAAGTATCCTCCCCCACACTGCTAGTATATTGCTCGAATATCTTAGATACTATTTGTTACAATTTGTTATACTATTTGTTAACACTTGTTCGACTTGTTAATCTTAGTTTTCTGAATGGGTGTTGGTTTGCATGGCGGTTGTCTTTCGTTTTTGTTTGTGCAAAAAAACCTCGAGAAAATCAAAAATGTTTCGACACTTACCTTCAGGAAGGGGGGGGGGCTTCCAGGAGGTAAGTGTCGAAATATTTGTGGTTTTCTCGAGTTTTTTTTTGAAAACTTGAAAACACCATAATTTATGGGATTTATGTTTGGTGTGTTTGTTCGTTTGAGTTTGTTGGATTTTTTGTGTGTGAGTGTGTGTGTGTGTATATGTGTATAGTCTCCTTTTCGTCGAAATATACGAAATTTTCTCGAATATTCATGAGAACTTCAAGATCACATAACTCATGGAGTTTCCCCCATTTTTCGGAAAAGTAACCAAACTGTATAATTACCAAATTTTTCATTGACTACCTGGAACTTTGTTAAGTACCCAACGTTATCGAACGACGCCTCAGTTGATCTATTTTTATGCTTCCGTTTCACGTTTATGTTTCCGTTTTAGGAGGTTCATATACACTAGGGTGGCCGCAATTTTGGTCGAACTTAAATTTTCGAATTCCCCACGTCAAAAGACAGTCAAGATATTTAAAAAAAAATGTGTGCAAAGTTTGAAGGCGTTAAAAAATTTTTCAATGTTGCCTGTGAGGAGTTGAATTTTAAATGAAAAAACACATGTATTTTGCTGAGATATAACGTATTTATTATTCAAACTCGTAATAGTGGTGGAAAAAATCTGAAATTAGGCACATACATCGATGTTCAAAACATAATTTTTTCAGATTTTTGCAGCAATTATTTCCACAATTTCACGCTTTATGAAGACAGCCTCGATTTCATATTTTCTAACATTTTTCGTGAAATATTATTCTTGATATTGGATGTAATTTGAACTTAACTAGAGGCTAAATTAAACTAGACTAGACTACACTAGACTAGACTAGACGATTATAACCAAAAATACAACCGAAGAAGTTTTTTTTCCTATCAAAAGTAAACCATTTACTTAGAATTAAATTTAAACCTTAAATTGCTTCCAAGCCATGAATTCATTGCACTGAAATAAATCGTCATGATATCTAATATAATTATTGAACTAAAAATCGATCAAAAATCTATTTCAATCGAAAAAAAATCGAAAGAAAATGACGAGATAAATTTTTATTGGTGGAGCGGTCGAAGCAAAGTATTTTTATTGGTATTTGGATACTTTTTGTGATATTCACTGAATATTTAATATAATTATTGAACTGAATATCTAATAGAATTATTGAACTAAAAATCGATTAAAATGATTCGTCCCGAGACGTATTAAATATTGTTAATCAATAAATGATTATTTGCTGATCTATTGTCGCGACTTCATCCGGTGTTGTTTTCTAACCGACGTGCAGCCGTGACGATTTAACGGGAAAAACGGGGAGTTACGGTGATCGTTCTACCGGAAATGCTGACTGGACGTGAGAACGTCTCCGGTTAGATTTTCTCGCGAACGAAAAGGCTCTAGTTTCCTGCTGGACGTTTGCGAACGCTTCCAGCAGGGAATTAAAATATTTTGTCTCTCACGAGCTTGGACAGCGGAAGCTTCTCGGGGAGTAACTCCTTGGACAGTTCCCGCATAGCGTCCTGAAAACCTTCATCGAATCCGCGGTCACACAAACTCGCTCCAGTAGGTCGAAGTGATCGAAAGGCGCGTCGCAAGAGTGTCACGTCGCGGTGGTTAATCTGTTCTCGATAGAATAGGTGTTTTACGTTTTTGCCACGAACTCTATAGCGTCGTGTCATCATAGGAAATTATAGTGATAATCAAGAGACTCGGCAGAGTCTCGGGACAAATACATTTGACAGCGTCGTCTGCTTGCCCGGAACTCACCCGAGTCTATTATCTCTGAATAAAGCGATTTCGACGGTGGGGGTCGACTCTTTCTCGAATTACGAAGCCCAGGCTTAATCTCATGTTCTGAAATTTGAACTAGAGACTAATTAAGTTATCTCCCTTCGATTGAGCCATAAATCAACCCGATTGATGCCGTAATTGCTGAAAAAAAACTTTGCACGGGCAAAATTATGCTATGATCGAAGTGTGCGTGCGTGTATGTATACGACACAGAGAAAGGCCTCATGTGGCTATCGTGTTTCTGATTGGTCGCGACTGACGATACATAAAACAAACAGTGCAGACGAGCGGGCAAAAAATGTCAGCTGATCGCGATGAAAAAATGATTTTTCTAACTCTCAGCGACAAGTTGTTGCTCCGGAAGGAACCAAATATTGTGGAGCGACAAGTTTTCTGGAATTGTTTACAGCGACAACATTTATACAGGGAAAACATTCATCGCTTTCTGATAGCGATGCATGTTTTCCCTGTTTGTTAGATTAATCACAAAGCGACAATAAGTTTCAGCGACATAAAAATATTGTCGCTGAGCGACATGAAAATCGTGTCGCTGAGCGACAGGAACATCGTGGCGCTGAGAGTTATGCTCCGGAAGGAGCCAAATATTATGGAGTGACAAGTTTTCTGAAATCGTTTGCAGCGACAACATTTGTCCAAATGTTTCTTACAGGGAAAACATTCATCGCTTTCATCTTACAGGGAAAACAATGCATCGCTATCAAGGGATGCATTTATTCCCTGCTAGTTGGATTAATCGCAAAACGACAATAACTCTCGGCGACATGAAAATTTAGTCGCTGAGCTACATAAGAATCGTGTTGGTGAAAGTTTTGCTCCGGAAGGAGCAAAATATTATACAGCGACAAGTTTGGGCTCAAATTTAGCTCTACAGAGTACATTTACAGGAAAAAGATCAGCATGGTACTCCCATCGAGTCAACACGATAAATTCATCGTTGCAAAATTGATGTAAAAACTTTGCTTTCTTCAAGCTGATGGTCAAAAGTTGAAAATTGCCCTCTTGCGATAAATTGAGCCGTTGGCATGTGTTTGCTCTTCCTTGCAGCTTATCAAAACATGTTGACTGAAAAAAAAATCATAATTTTACCATTTTTACTCGGAGACGAGCGATTTTCGTTTGAAAATTCACGAAAAATCGTCATTTTTCAGCGATAATCGTGGTAATGGCCCGAAAATCATATCTCGGCGAGAGGTTGAGATATCGTCATGAATTTAGGCTTAAATTTAGCTCCACAGAGTACATTTGCATGGGAAAAATCAGCATCGTACTCCCATCGAGCAAACACGATAAGTTCTTCGTTGCAAATTCATGTAAAAACTTTTATTTTTCCAAGCCGATGGTCAAAAGTTGAAAATTGCTATCTCGCGATTAATTGAGACGTTGGTACGTGCTTATCGTTTGTGTGAGCTAAACAAACTGTGTGACTGGAAAAAACTAATAATTTTACCATATTTCCTCGGAGACGAGCGATTTTCGTCTAAAAAATCACGAAAAATCGTCATTTTCCAGGAATAATCGTGGTAATGTGCACAAAATCCTATCTCGGCGAGAAATTGAGGTAGCATTAATGAATTTTGGATGAGAATTTTGTTGGTCTTAAGTTCTCTCCTGTTTACTTATACTTTATATTACAAAGAACGAGTCAACGCCTTTATCTGATATTGCCATTTTTTATTTCAATTTTTCTTTCAAAATATCAGCTAACCTGCCTAAAAAACCTTGCTATAAAAGACATCTCGCCTAAAAAAACCTTGGCACAAAACAGCTCGCCTAAAATACCTTGGCCAATAACAATTCAAAACACTTCAAATAAATACAAAACTCAGAGTTAGAAAAAAAGACGTGATATCCTAGCCAAAAATCCCCTCCCCGGGGAAAAAAGCCTGGACAAGTCCATTTGTTGGTGACCACCTTTTTCATTTGTTTTCACAGATCTACTCGCTTAAAAAACCTTGATAGGAAAGATATATCGCCTAAAAAAGCCTTGATATAAAAAACATCTCGCCTAAAGAAAGTTGGTACGAAACATCTCACCTAAAAAACCTTGGCCAATAAGAATGCAAAACACTTAAAACGAATGCAAAATTCGGAGTCAGAAAAAAAGAAGTGATATCCTAGCCAAAAATCCCCTCCCCGGGGAAAAAAGCCTGGACAAGTCGATTTGTTGGTGACAAATTTTTTCATTTGTTTTCACAGATAAAAAATCTACTCGCCTTAAAAACCTTGTTACGAAAAACATCTCGCCTAATCGGCTAAAAAGCCTTGGTATAAAAAACATCTTGCCTGAAAAATCTTGGTATAAAAAACATCTCGCGTAAAAAACCTTGGTATAAAAACCATCTTGACTAAAAAACCTTGGCCAACCTTGCCTGAAAAAGTTGAAGTCCCTCCAAAATAAAAGAATACAATTATCTAAAAAACCTTGTTTAAAGAACATGTCGCCTGAAAAACCTTGGCCAAGGTCACCTAAATAAATTTAAGACCCTTCAAAGAATACAATGAAGAACATCCTTACAAAAATTGAAAACACTTCAAATGAATACAAAAAAAGTATATCACCAAAAATGGCAAGAAAGAATAACTCAAAATTATATCATTCACGTGCAGCACTAAATTTTCTGATATCAATGAAAGGACAAGTTTTTCATTCACGTCCAAGAATTGACTAATGACTGATGAGACAAAATCATTTGTTAGCAAAAAATGGTTATTCAATCAATGAAGAACCACCTTACAAAAATCTCCCTGAAAAATTAAAAACACCTGAAATTAATTTTAAAAAAATACAACAAAAATGCTCAAATGACATTAATGTAAAAATGTATCATTTAGGTTCAACACCAAAATTTCTGATACCAATAAGAGGACAAGTTGTTCGTTCAGGTCTGAGATTCAATTAACGACTAATTAGTCCAAATCATTTGTTGGCGAAAAAAAGTTTACCTGAAAAATTAAAAACACCTGAAATGAATATACAAAAATACAACAAAAAATGCTGAAAAAACAATCATGTAAAAATGGATCATTCACGTTGAGCACTACAACGCACGCACGCACGCACGCACGCACGCACGCACGCACGCACGCACGCACGCACGCACGCACGCACGCACGCACGCACGCACGCACGCACGCACGCACGCACGCACGCACGCACACACACACACACACACACACACACACACACACACACACACACACACACACACACACACACACACACACACACACACACACACACACACACACACACACACACACACAGACACACACACACACACACACACACACACACACACACCTGAAATATGACGCCCTATAGTTCCTAATCTCCGCTGTACACACACACGTAACCTTTCTGGAAAAAGCTAAAATAGTATAAATTGGTTAGGAATGTGCGATTATGCACACCGAACGAAAAGAGGTTCTTCTCACTAGGAAACGTTTTCAAGTGTCCCCCTCCGATTTCGATGAAACTCTGGTATGTTATAGAGGGTCAAAATCGATGACATACGTATTTTTTTTTATCGGCCCAAACTCATTTTAAAGGGGTGAAACACCCCTCCAAAGTTGACCACCTCCCAAGATGATTTTTCTGTTTTGCATACAAAGAGGCGATTTTGATAACTAATAATGATAGTAATAAATACCTTGTAAAAAGTGATGAAAAACAGACTTTGAATATTCTCAAGAACTCTTTATTTTAGGGGTTAACTTGTATATACAAAGTTCATTTTTTACATTAGAAACAAGATGTTCATCGGAGCTCAATGAATCCCACAGCACTGTGAAGAGCATGCAGGAATACAGAATACGTGCTTTCGATTTTTTCTCAAAAACTGAATTCTTATCGACTTTTTTCCCAACATTGCGGATTATGTCTAGTATTTAGCCATGAATCATTGAATAACATTGTTTGAGGCTCGCATTCATTCTGGCATCGCTATCTTATCATTTTACTGTTTTATCATTTTTTTTCAAGAAACGTGAATATTTTTCATTTCAAGCAGACTATCAACTACTCGAAAATTCGATATGTGTCATATGTAAACAAGTCATATCTCTATTTGAATTAATTCTATGGCACAGATATTTGAGGGGTAAGGGCTGGGAAAAAGATAAACAAAAAACAAGTAGTGATTATTAGCCATTTTGCATTGAAAAAATGAATAAAGAAATTTTTTTTTGTTACTTTGATTCATACACTAAATACACCTGTAAATAGTTTTGTAAATAAATTACGTTTTTATATAATACAAAATTGTTGAATATGTACTGTGACGAATTTTTCCCCAAGACCTGAATCGCCACAAAAGCCACTCTTTCTTTTCCGTCGATTTTCGAATAACCAAAAGATGGAAAAATTATTGTTGGGCGCCAGTCGCAAAGCGACTCGACGGCGAAGAGAGAGTGACAAAGTCGACCGGCTTGCTAGCAGCGGGAAAGGGCAGGGTCTCCACGAGAATAATTCGAGAACACAAAATTAATTTTAAAACAATAACAAAGAATTTAATCGTTAATTGGAAAAATAGTCAAACAAGAAATATAATAGAAAAAGGAATACGCACGCTCGGGGTAAAAATTGACGCTCAAAACAAATTTACAAGAGGTCGCTTCGAAAGAAATTCAATATGATCCAAAAGATTTAAACGGGATAACAAAAAAATACGATCACGCGTTTCTAATGAACCGCGGGGGAAGAATCGCGAACACACTCACACAATATTTCTCACACGCTCAAAAACTGGCCGGGATCCTGCATACTGAACATTCTAAAACCGAGCTCGAATTTATTCTCTCCGTGGTTCTACTCACGGCTGAGAAAATAAATCTTAACGATGGCAAAATCACGATGTTTCAACGATGTTTCAATTCGGAGTACCGAGCCCCCGATATTCGGTTGCCTGGCCGAGCTATCGAACGTTATACGATTAATATCCCGACCCACTCACACGATCTCATTCGCACACGCACACAATTTCATACTTTTCGCGATCCTTCAGCCCGGGAAACAACTTACACCAACCGGAAACAATTATTAATCACACAAAACACAAAAATTGGAGATCTCGAGTACGGCCACGATTACTCTTCGACATGAAATTTAAATTTAACAACCGCGAAACGCTAAACGGGCGAACGCGGGAAAGTAAAAGCCGAAAGAGCCAACTAAGAAACGCGTGACAGAGTCGTCACCGCGACCAAATTTCTCTGAACACAATGAGAGAGACGATAAATATTTCAATTTAATAAAACCACGAAAAACGACCCGGGAAAGATGTACGAGGGCCCACTAACCAAACCAGAAAGTGAAAAGGAGGAAACTCACGGTGTTTCTTCCCATTTTCGCGACACGTCCTCTCTGCTCGATACTTCACGAGAATCTCCTCGAGAACAAGAGCGTTACGCGTAACGAGGATTTTGTCTCCCGCCCCTCTCTTAATTTTCCAAATATCCCCGAAAGTTCCACAGGTCCGGCGCAATTAATAAATTGGTCCGAGCGTTAGACAGGGTCCCAATACGGGTTCGAAAATCGGGAAATTTTGCAGACTCATTGTCGATGCATTTTTACCCCTAGCTCGACCATTACATTTTTACGCGATAATACGGACCGTGGAGTTCGCATTAATTCCGGGACATTCGCGAGAATGATGCGATGATCGCCGTTCGATGATTGACGACGGGAGAATCCGGCGGGTACGACGGCCCTGACGTAACGATAGCAAAACGAACAACTCCTCGTTGCCAACGAATATTTTCCAAATCTCGAATGTTCTCGAGCCTTCCGTGAGATTTCCGTTGCCTCGTCCTTGTGTTGACAACAGAATTCGAAATCCTTTCTCTCTCTATCTTTCCCGGGATCGCTCGACATGAAAATAATATATTCCCGAACGCAAATTAATAAATAATTAACAAAATTATCGCCTTAGACAAGCCCTGTGAGACAATCGTGTGGCCGAAGTACCGAGCAGAGTACCGGGAAGCCGTTCTCTTTTTGATACTTGTGTTTTAGTGACGGTCAAATAAAAAAACCGTCACAGTACATGATTCTACTTCCTCTACCGTGGCCTCACCCTTTAAACAAACACAAGTTCCAAGTTTACCTATAAACGCTTTATGGATGATAGTCGGTACAATAATAATATTCATCAAAAAAATGCTGTAGGCAAAGTGATTTTTTACACCAAGAACATCTGATTACTGCGACATTCGTGCAACCTTCGATTTCACAGTTCGGATGAGATGACTGTCCAAATGCAAAATCGACGGGGTTATCAAATTCATCAGGTTTCTTTGCAATGAACCCGCTTTTATGCCACGCATAACGAAACAAATTATGATATCGCGGAGATGACAGTTAGTTGTGAACTAAAGACTGTAATTTTATTATATTATTCCTTAAATGTAAATTTAAATCATAATCAAGAAGAACTACGGTGTCTGAAAAATGACGAATATAATTTTTCCATATACGGAAGCCGAAAACATCGAGAGGTTGAATTTTTCCAGTGGTTCCGTTCGGTATCAATAAAGTCGTCAACTTTTTGTCTGAGGGTGTTGTCTCTTGCACAACTCTAGAATAATGCCCACTCCAAGAATCAATTAGAAGTAGACTCTTCGGTCCCACTTTTGGGATAAACACTTCTTCTAACCACATCTTGAAGTGCTCTGTAATGAATCATTGTGATTAATACCGTTTGAATATATGCAGCGCGAAACAAGAATTATCATACCTGAAGTAAGTTTTCCTGATTTGGAAGCTGTGATGAAAACATTTGGCGGTCTGAATAAATGTTGTTCAACTATAGGTCCGAATGTTCCGGATGGTTCTTTTAAAACAATAAATAAAGGAGATAATAATTTTCCGTCCGCTGAAATTGTAGGCTGTATAGTATAACTGTGCGTTGTTGAAGTTACTGATTGTACTATGCACGACACTTGTTTAGTTCCTTCTTCCGTTAACGTACGTCCAGAATGAATCTCTATTTGGAAACCACTCTGATCAGAATTATACATATTTTGTAATCCATATTCGGAAATATAAGGTTCAACTCTTTTCAAAAATTCTTCAGCACTCTTGTGTAAATATTCACTATTTTCCACTGATTTTCGCGTGACGAATTTATTGATTTTTCTGCTAGTAATGCGATGGATCTTCTTAAAGTGAAGTAACCACGTTGGCGATGCTTTAAATCGAAAATCCTTTTGACTGATAAGTCCTTGGGTCTTTAAAGCCCATCTTCGCAGATCCGTATCATGAACAATCAAGCCTGCGTCAATGGCATTTTTCATATTCTGCAATGTATACTCTGATATGCGAGCCAATTTTTCCATGTATGTCCCACCCTGGTTGATTTGGTGTGCCCAACGACGCAATTGTCGTACTGATTTGACTTTTTTATATCTATGACGAACCGTATCAATTGAGCGATTTTTTTTTCGTCTTTGCACTTCTCCAATATTCAACAGCTCTTCTTTTATAATCGAAACTTAAAGGTTCGTCATCTTCGGAACAGCTATCTTCAGGTCCTTCGGAAGGCACCTGAAAATCTGCATCTTCCACTGCGAACGTTTCAAGATTTTTGTAGGGCTCTTCAAAGTCAAGAGAATTTTCCTCAATCATTTCCACACTATTATATTCTGTCATGCTTTGTAATAAAATGTTTTCGAAGTTCGATGCTATTTCACGTTCATCATTTGTTAACGGGGACTCGGGTATATTCATTACTTCAAATGCTGCCCACAGAAGTTTAATAACGTTTATTGGATTCACTTTCATTGTAAACGTGAGAAGAAATTCAATAACTGCTCGAAGTTCTGTTATTAACGTATCAACAAGCACTGAAAGGTCTCACGACTTTTCATATTGAAAATATCCGAAAGATACGCGTAATCGTTAAAAAAAATATCTGTGCCATAGAATTAATTCAAGTAGAGTTATGACTTGTTTACATATGACACACATCGAATTTTCGCGTAGTTGATAGTCTGCTTGAAATGAAAAATATTCACGTTTCTTGAAAAAAAATGATAAAACAGTAAAATGATAAGAGAGCGATGCCAGAATGAATGCGAGCCTCAAACAATGTTATTCAATGATTCATGGCTAAATACTAGACATAATCCGCAATATTGGGAAAAAAGTCGATAAGAATTCAGTTTTTGGGAAAAAATCGAAAGCACGTATTCTGTATTCTTGCATGCTCTTCACAGTGCTGTTGGATTCATTGAGCCCCGATGAACATCTTGTTTCTAATGTAAAAAATGAACTTTGTATATACAAGTTAACACCTAAAATAAAGGGTTCTTGAGAATATTCGAAGTCTGTTTTTCATCACTTTTGACAAGGTATTTATTACTATCATTATTAGTTATCAAAATCCCCTCCTTGTATGCAAAACAGAAAAATCATCTTGGGAGGTGGTCAACTTTGGAGGGGTGTTCACCCCTTTAAAATGAGTTTGGGCTGATAAAAAAAAATGCGTTTGTCATCGATTTTGACCCTCTATAACATACCAGAGTTTCATCGAAATCGGAGGGGGACACTTGAAAACGTTTCCTTGTCAGTTTTTCATATTCAAAATGGCGTTTGCGCCAATTTTCGTTATAATATTCGTGATCAGGAGGTCAAAAAACGTTATTATACCAAATTTCAGGTCGATCGGTGGTATGCGCTTTTCGGAAGTACACCCATTTTTTTTGTATTCATTTGAAGTGTTTTCAAATTTTGTAGGGATGTTCTTCATTGTATTCTTTGAAGGGTCTTAGATTTTTTTAGGTGACCTTGGCCAAGGTTTTTCAGGCGACATGTTCTTTATACAAGGTTTTTTAGGTCGTTGTATTCTTTTATTATGGAGGGACTTCAACTTTTTTGGGCAAGGTTGGCCAAGGTTTTTTAGGCAAGATGGTTTTCATACCAAGGTTTTTTACGCGAGATGTTTTTTATACCAAGATTTTTCAGGCAAGATGTTTTTTATACCAAGACTTTTTAGCCAATTAGGCGAGATGTTTTTCGTAACAAGGTTTTTAAGGCGAGTAGATTTATCTGTGAAAACAAATGAAAAAATTTGTCACCAATCTGATATTGTCTAACCATGTGTATCGAATGAGAGTGTGCATGCAAGAGTGAGAGAGAGAGAGAGAGAAAGAGAGTTTGTGTGAGAATATAAATTAAAGGATAGCGATTGTGAGCAACGCGTTGCAAAGTCCAATCTGGGAAAAGGAGTAAGTAACTTTGTATTTACCTGTAGCCCGAACACGAGAGCCTTCATAGCTTCTCTCGCTCTCACGCCACTGCCGCTTTCACAATAAATCAGCCAGTTCAATTGCAATCCATATATAAATTATTTAACCTGACAAATCCCAACTCCAAGATCGTCCTGTAGAGGACGAGATCAGGACAACCCAAAAATAAATAATAATAAACTGTTTGCGCTTCACGCAAGCGGGTTAACAGTTGAGGTGCGAACCGCCCCGCACGTAACTAGTTAATTGCAATCCATATATACATTATTTAAACTGACAAAACCCACTTCTGACACCAATTAACTAGTTAATTGTTGCATCCAGCAACAATGTTAGTTTCCTCTAAAGGCCTCTAGAGCCTTCCTCTAGAGCCTTTTCGTTCGCGAGAAAATCTAAT
Source organism: Hyposoter dolosus (assembly GCA_963921915.1). Classification (NCBI taxonomy): domain Eukaryota; kingdom Metazoa; phylum Arthropoda; class Insecta; order Hymenoptera; family Ichneumonidae; genus Hyposoter; species Hyposoter dolosus. Next base: position 1,576,766 of record OY998134.1, read on the forward strand.
CGGAGACGTTCTCACGTCCAATCAGCATTTTCGGCAGAACGGTCACCGTAACTCCCCGTTTTTCCCGCTAAGTCGTCACGGCTGCACGTCGGTTCGAAAACAACACCGGATGCAGTCGCGACAATAGATCAGCAATTAATCATTTATTGATAATCAATATTTAATACGTCTCGGGACGTAACAAAAAAACTATTTCAATCGAAAAAAAATCGAAAGAAAGTGACGAGATAAATTTTTATTGGTGGAGCGGTCGAAGCAAAGTATTTTTATTGGTATTTGGATACTTTTTGTGATATTCACTGAATATCTAATATAATTATTGAACTAAAAATGGATTAAAAATCTATTTCTGTTCCGGAATTTGCCCCGGATGATTGCTGCTGAAAATGATCGAGGCCGAGGTGGAATCGTGCGGGAGGTTTTTGCATGAGAAATAAAGTATTCGACACGAGACACATTTTGGAGAGTAGCCTCATGTTAGTTCATTTATCTAATAATACAGAAAAGGTCAAAATTAGAGCGTTCACTCGCACTTTGTGTGTAACACCAACACGTGTTCGCCGCGTGGTGGAGAGGTTCGAGAGTTTTTAGAGATTTCCACGATTTGCGAGTGCTAAGGAGCACAATTAAATAGAGCGATCACTTCGCGATAAAAGGCCGAACACAACTTTCATACGCTAACGGGAGTTGGATGAGCAAAGTAGAGTTAAACTTGGTGGAGAGTTGCCGCGATGACTCGTGTCGCGAGGTCCCAGAGAGCGAGAGCTCATACACGTCATCTCTATCGGTAGTTCGACGAAGAAGAGAGCGATTAAAATGGACGATGGTCAGGTTGTCAAGTTCTTCATTGTGGCAGCGCCACCCGTCAACTTGGCAGCCTCCGTCTATTGGTTGTTAAGGTCGCGACAGTAGTGCTGCGCTGAGAGAGCGTGTCGCGGAGCGAGAATTCGAGACGGAACATTCCACAACATTCCGCCCGCCATCTTCGCAGAGTGAAGATGTCCTCTAGATAGAGAGTTCACGTTTGGTGTTGAACTGTGGATAAGCCGCTAAGAATATGGCTCCGAGGAGTAGTCCAGCGTGGTTGACATCCGTGTGTCTGAAAGAGCGAGAAGGTGTGACACGACAGAGAGGTAGTTGGCCCATCAATTAATGTGCACGGATCCCCCTCTGACGAGCACAACTCCCACACCGAAGTCAGTCGGTTTTCAGAAGCGAACGTCGTTCGATGGTTCAGTAGAGCTGTCGAGCGTTCGCGAGCGTCACCCGGGTCCCTTCGTGTAGAGTCCTCAGATGAGCTTTGTCCTGAGAAGTGTGCCTCTCGAGGAAGAGTCGCTGGATACTTTTCGCCCTCGGTCAGTGTGGAGTTGGTCAGTCGACCGCCGACTCGCGATATCCCATTCGAGTCGAGAAATGCCGGGAGTCGGCTGAGAGCGTGACACATTGGAAGCGTGCTTCCATTCACTATAGTTCATTTCATGGCCTCTCATCCAGAAATTTTGAGCCCTGCATGAATCGTGTGCGGAGACACGATTCTTCCAGTTGGAGTTGCTTTCTGGTGCTTCAGGCAATCTAGAATTCTGAAACACAAGGATATGGAGCAACTTTGAGACCAATGAATACCTGGGGAGCCGGTTCCAGTGCGTTTTTTGTTGGCGAATCGTCCCGACCAGGGAGATTCTAGGGCGTGATTCCGAGTTGCTGGCACCGTCGGTGATCAGTCCGAAGGGACTAGCGTTCCACTGTTTTGGAGAGCCATGGTGGTCCCGTCCACCACAGCTGATAACTTGCGAGCTGGGCTGGTGCCATTCTTCGAGATGTGCACTCAGCCAGCTTGCACGAGCCCGGCACGTGCATTCACTGCGCGTCCGTGGAGAGCTCCTGGATCTGCGTGAGCCAGTTTTTACGCAGTCCTTGCAGCGGGGAAGGGGAGCGTTGATCCAGGATAGAGCGACCTGGGAGTCCGTCCACAAATATGTTGCTTTCACGTTAGGTCCCGCAGTTTCCTTGATGTGAAGAGCGAGCTTTGCCAGGAGAGCACCTGAGAGCCCGAGCCTCGGGATGGTCAGGCATTTCAAAGGAGCGACCTTTGTTTTGGAGTGTACTGACGATGTCAGTCTCGTTGTGGACGAGAGCTCGACGGCGACATTACCGCCGCTTTGGCGAGCTGTGACGCGTCCGAGAAGATATAGAATTGCACACGAGCATTTTCGCTTGTGCCGAACAACCTGGGAGCATAGAGAACCGAAACATTATTTAATTCTTCTCTTACAGCGAGCCATTTGGTAGAGACCGGAGTTGGGAGTGGTTCGTCCCATCCAATGTTGTGTAGCCAAAGCTCCTGGATCAGCTTTTGGGCCTTGACCGTGACCGGAGCGATGAGTCCGAGCGGGTCATACGGTCGTGCGATTTCTGAGAGTACAGAGCGCTTGAAAAGCACACTCTGTTTCGGAGCTGGTCTGGAACTGAACGTAAATTTGTGTTCTTTGGGTGACTGTTGCACTCCGAGTACATTGGTTGTGAAGTTGTGTAACTTCACGGTCACCTTGTCGACTGAGTGGGAATTGTTGGGCTGGCGGCTGGCCAGTATGCCAGTGGAGCGCCGCCCGCGTGACGAAGTCCTTGGAGCTGTCGAGCCCTTTTCAAGGGTGCCTATTCAGAGTTGACACCGCCAACATTGTCAGCACATCTTCCCATTTTTATCGACGGCACTGCAAGCGGGAACTAATGACCTTCGTCCTCAGCGAGATGGAGCATCGTGAGGTGGATTATCATGTGTCACAAACTCTCGTATTCGCGTATCAAACGCTCATGGAGTTCCTTGTAGGCCGAATCCCGAGAGAGTTTCCGGAAGGTGCTCTTCAGACACTAGTGAGCTGTCTGATACGAACTTCCGAGCCAGGAGCTGAGCGAGTGCAGTGGTATTTCTACGAAGTAACATCCGGTTTTTCCCGTGAGTACGTTGTTCGAGAATGCTCTTCGCATTCTTGATCTTGTGCAGAGAGCACCGGGTCTAAGTTGATTGGAAGCTCTTCTTGCTCCCAAAATGTGGTGAGCGATTCCTGGAGTGCTTGTGCATCGAGATGCACAAGTCCGGAGTACGTCGTGAAGTTCCGTGGAGTTGTTCGAGTAGCTACTGGTCCGAGAATCAACCACCCAACTGCCGAGAGTTGGGCGATTGGCCTGGTTGGATCCGCGGTGATCATTTCCAGTTTGATCACTTGTCCATAGACGTCTGCTCCGAGTAGGACGTCGATCGGTCTTGAGACGTGGTATTGAGGATCTGCGAGCTCCAAGTTTTGGAGCCATTCCCCGAGTTGTTGAGAATTGGCTTCCTCCGATTCCCGAGATTGGGAGCGATGAACAGTGACGAGAGCTGGAGTGTCGTCACTAGTTGCTCAGACACGAAGCTGAGCTCCGATCCCGAATCGAGCAAAAGCCTGGCTTGGTGGGAGGCCGTCGCGGTGGTGACGATGCAGATCGCTGTTGCCAGTAGGGTTTGTTGGGAATTCTCGGAAATGCGAGGAGGGACCGTGGAGGAAGTTAGAGAGGAAGCTGTGAGAGGATCAGTAGCTAAGGACGAGAACGAGTGCACTTTGCACCGTGTGGGAGACAGGAGCAGATACCTTGGAGTGCGAATGTCCATTGGAGCAGGCTGAGTTGGAAACCGTCGGATGCGAGCGCGGTTTCGAGAGGACAGGAGCGGAAACCTTAGAGTACAAGAGCGGTTTTGAGGGAACAGGAGCGGAGACCGTCGAGGCGAGACCTCCGTGAAGTTGGCCCCCCGAAGTAATTATTTTTAAATTTAATTAATGTAAATCGTTTGAGAATCGTTTGAGAGGATTTAAGAGTAAAGAAAAATCGTTTGAGAGTTTATAGTTTTTCCGAAAAATTGATTTTAATTTTAGGTGTGAAGTTGGCCCCCAAATTTTCTATCTCCTCGAAAAATTGACTTAGACGTTTAATTTTTTTTTTTTATCGTTTGAGAATCGTTTCAGAGGATTTGAGAGTTTAAAAAAACGGTTGGAGAGTTAATATTTTAATTGATATTATTTAATTATAGCGTGAGTCATTTCTCCATAATTTCCCCTAGTTTCTCAGGACTCCCGGCCTGCGTAATGCAAATGCGCGGCGTACATGCGCAGACTGTATGCGCAGTGTATCTGAAATCAGTAGCTCGAGCCGTTCGAGCGAGTAGCATGGTTGGCATGGTGCAGCAGTTATCGCCACATCGCGGCCTGCAAACGCATGTACAGTTGTTTTCGAAACCGCCTTATTGATTGACCGATCATTCAATTGTCGTCTTGATCACAGTATTGTTGAATTAATTTAGTGTTCTGTAACGGGACTCGCACGGCCATTGAACCTAATCCTTAAAGATGAATAAAAATTGTTCCAAAGCAATCCAAATCCCTCAAGTTTTTTGGCAATCGCTCCCTTCGTGAAAACCAGGTCGTTGTGCAACGCTCGATCATATTTTGACGTTATACATTCCACAATTCTCCATTAAATTTTGTCGTTTAAATTTGGATTTCTGATTCTCGGTGATATTATTTCGAAGCGGATGCGAAAATTTTGAACTCTCACGCTTCCGCCAAAGTTAGTTTTTAAAATTCTGTACCGTTAACAATTAACAGGAGAAAAAGTGATTGGCGGAAAAAGCGAAAACGGTGTTGAGAGTTCTGCCTCGTTCGAGCTCGTGGATATTGAGGTTCCCACGCACGGATCACGTGCAAGGGACCCTCTTAATGTAGCCTGAGTCTCGAGTGCATCGTAGCCCGCCAGGCACATAGGGCTCGCGAGCGCTGCTGCCTGATCTAAGAAATGCACTTTCCCTAAAACCAACATTTGGTTTTAGCCTTTGGCCTTGCTGTCGCCTAGGCTAACGTGGGAAAATGTCTTGCCTCATGCTAGATGCTCCTCTCCCTTAAGGAAATGCATGAAAACCCTCGGCATCGGCAAGGCCCGGAGGAAGCAAGGGCGGTAGTATTGGGCGAGGCCGAGCATAAGTAGGTCGACTCCGCGCGACCCGTTTTTTTATTTTTTGTCATATAACGCAATTTATTCGAATACGCTGTGAATAGTAGAGTAACAGCGTACTTCTGTAGCTAAAACGATCTTTTAAACGTTATAAGTGTAATTTCGTTCATTTTAATAAAGTTTGTCAATAACTTTGAATTAAAATTTCGTCAGTGTTTCATTAGCCAACCATTTGGCTATTTCCTTGGCGATCCTTACCAATTTCTCACCGTTCCACGTAACAACGGGACCAACATCCATGGGAATGGCAACAGCGACACCGAGTTATTTGATGTCAATGACGCCCGAACAATTGCAAGCTTATCGTTGGGAACGAGAAATTGACGAGCGAAATCGTCCGCTCTCGGATGACAAGCTCGGTACGCTGTTTCCAACAGGTTACAAGGTTCAGCAGCCTCCTGCGGGTTAGATAACGATTCGTGGGCCAACACGTAAATGGCGCGCATGCTTCAAGAATTTTTCATCCAGCAAGAGGACAACAGTGCCAAATTCGTCATTAATCAACCCAAGGGCTATTTGCCTTCCATGAAACTCGAAGACGTTCAATATTTTGACAAATTGCTCGTCGACGTCGACGAGAGGAATCTCCCCGTCTCGAGGAAGAAAAAGAACTCAAAATCATGGAATTACTTCTGGAAATGAAAAATGGCACTCCGCCAATGAGGAAAGCTGCTCTTCGACGAATAGCCGATAAAGCACGCGACAGGGTTTTACAATAAATAAAGTCTTACGTATATGTAAAGTTCGGAAAATAAATTGTTGTAATAAAAATCTACGATTCACAGTCAAAAATGCCCTCAAATTAGTTCTCTTTATCGACTACAAGTTACGTCTTTTTTATTCTTTTTTTTTTACTGCCATGTTTTTGGTCTGCGATTATAACTTTCTTTCCACTATACGTTCGATTTTCTTCTTTGATGTACCAACTTCTTCACGATCACCGCCGAGTACACATCAAAAGTTCTGGGTGTCCTCTGGATCCAGAGGCCGTAAAAATCGAGGTGCCCTTCCAACATTAGAAGTTTATTTCGCGAATATAGAGGCAAAGAGGCATTCTTGCTGCTTGAAAAAGTCTTTTCATGATCAACTGAGGAAAATTGCGAAAAAAAGAGTCACACGAGTTAGGGAGAAAGTCCCAACTGAAAATGGGATTGTTTCGTCGGTACGAAAATCATAGGATGCATATAATGTTTGACCCAAACTTTTGCGAGTGATGAAACAATTCGTCGATGAAGATTATATTTTCACAATAAAATACATTTGAAACCTCACAATAATACAGTCATATTGAATGAACGCTTAAAAATCCTCGTCGATTCCCATACAGTGTTCAATTCAATTATTTTTTCTTATATTCAATGAATGTATCCAGATGACTAGTAAACAACGTTGTTGACAGAAAATTACAACTTGAAGGAATTCGTAAAAAAAATATCGGATTGACTTTTTTTCGTTGCGAATTATAAATTGTAAATTCATTCAGAATTGTACCATATCAAAACTTTGGTAAGCAGCCTCATCTTTCTGCGTGCAATCTTTAGATTGAAACAGGCATGGCCTAGTCAATACGTTGAGAGAAGAATATAATTTGTCTCGATCCGGTGACAGTGGAAAAAATGCGAGTCGGTGAGTATCAAATCATTATTATATAAAATGTAAAAATATTTCCAACCACGACTTCCAACAGCAAAAACGGTAATTCGATGAGCATTTTTTATCATTAATTCACTTTTTACCGTCTGACGAACGATGGAAAAACGTTATAAATTTTGTTGTAAATAACAAGCAGATGAGTTCTTTAACGTGCCTCGGATTCGTTTAACATTTTATTTACAACGGCGACGAACTCTTCGATCGGGGACAGCACACGTGTATCAAAGTCGTCTGTCAGAGCTGCATAAACTTGTTTCTTCGTAGTTTTCGTGTTTTGGTTATGTGCCCAAAACTCGAACGTAGACGATCCGATGAGGTTCTACTTCTGTCGTAGCCGATTCGAGTGATTTCTCTATTTTCAAATCGACGTACTGCTCCCATGTCATCGTATTACGAAGAGAATATGCGGTGAAGTGGCCCGGAGTAAACCCGACTACTCCACATAGCCTGAAATTAATTTTAGAACTTTTATATACATGGTATTGAATTATTATAATCGTTCCATTATACGCACGGCGGTCTGTGCCAAATATATTGACAATATATCTTACCGGTATTGCTCATCACTCGACCCTTCGTTGTTTCCGAGTCTTAAAAATGCGGGTATTTCGGAGAGTTTACACCGCATTCCCTGTTTGTCGTTCGAATTTTTACGGACGTCCGCGTCGATGAACAGGTGAATTCCCGGTCGACTAATACGGGTCATCGATCCGGTACAACCCTTGGTAAAACATGGCAGTTTTCTGAAGACGCGCCCAAAAGTTGAGCGCAGTTTCCAAAGCGCGAAAACCGGATTTCGCGACTGTTTTATGATTTGGTGACAGAAGGACTGAAGAATACTGTCGTCTGCACAGCCGCGAGCATTCTTCTGTTATGCAGACGCTTGGTTCCGTTTTCATCGCTTTATCCACAAAATTATATATACTGTCGTATGCATTCAAAGTATACGACAGAACTGTGTTCGCTGTTTTCACTTTTGGCTTAGGAATATACCAATTTAGAAGGACGCCTGCTCGATCGTTGTAAGTTTTACTCGTGACTCCCGTATTCAATGTGTGTACAACAAATTGGAGCGTCGTGTTGTTGGATTTTTTGATCGTCGAATCGTAGATTATGTGATCAATAGCTCCAGATATTAATATTTGTGCCACAGAGTCGAAAGGGCACGTCGACTGAACAAAGTAAGTTTTATTCTTCAGTTTAACCGGCTTCGATAATTTGGAACCATTCTCCAGAAAGCACGGTTTCATTTTTCTTTGTCTCGCAGCAGGTTTTCTATCGATTTGGCTGTTAATGTATCGTATTTCGGGTAATACTCCGAAATACGTGCTTTTTTTTCATTGTCTCCTGTATATCAACATCATTTTGTGCTTCGTTCGCTGTGCTTTTCGGAATGCCCTCACTTCGACTATAGGAATGATCCCACACGTCGGGGACTTCTATGTTATTTTCTTCGTCGTCACTTTTGGAAATAGCACCAACGGCAAATTGGGACTTCGGCACTTGACCTCCCCAATTCTCCACTGACCACAGGTCAGGGTCATCCTGCAGGATCTCTGAAGTTTCGGAATCAACCTCACAGTAACTGAATACGTGGAAATCACCCGGTTCGAATTCTGTTTGCTCAGATACTGTTTCTGCAGTCACATGTCTTGCATTGTTGGCAACGAAGAGCAAACTGCCACCCTCTATGTCTTGCAAGTGAGTTACTAAGAAATTGTCCGCCCGTCGTAGTCCTTTTTTCAAGACATTCGTTTTAAGGTCATTAAAATAAGATTCCATGGGCGCGGATGAGGCATTGCCATCCATGTGAATTGTCGTACAATTTATCCACAGTGGAAATTCTGCGGCAAGTGGCTTTATTGACGCAACGAACGAAGGCACAAAAAATGCATTCATTTCATGCTCTTCGTTTTCAGTCGAAGCACTTGTAGTCAAAATTTTGCTGACCCATTCCACAATAGATTTTATTTCAGACCCATCGCATTGACTTTTCTCATAATCTGAGAGATTATCAAGTGGACGGAGATGTTGATTGTCTCCGGTGTCAGATCCGAACTTTCTCAAGGCAATGCCTGTATTTGCCAATAAACTTTCCAGGTGATTCCTGATTGCGATGACACTGTTGACCTCCCTGCCAGCCTCGTCGTGCTTGATGGGAATCGCCATGATAGAATCCAAGTTTTTCTGACCAGCGACTGCGAACGTATACGTCAATAATTTCTCGAAGTACTTGATGTCGGAGGAAAGACACCGGAGGAAAAATTGCTTGACTTCAATGTGCGTCACCCCTTTCCAACATTTCCACCTGGACACAGCATGAAGGATGTGCGCGACATCAACCCGTTAGTGCGTATCCACATTTATTGGTTTCCTTGCGACCAGGTCCTTGATACATTTCTAAATGTAATTTTTCAGGGTTGTATCATTGAACTCTTTGCACATTCCGTACAGGAGGGCTTTGGAGTAGTCACATATTGCTACCTTCGGTTTGGGAGCACCAGCTCGCATGAACAAGTGAATCCAATTCATGATGGAGTGCGCGTCGTGTCTCTCCGAAAGCATTTGGTGAACTGGAATGGTCAATTTGTCGTGATTGATGGCCATGCTGTACAAAAAAATCGGATCACATTTTTTTGTATCGTTACGATTTATTTTTCCGACTAAGCCGCCTGTTGCATCAATCATTAATTTGCTGATTGTGCATTATTTGCAGTACTCTTTGTACGCGTAAAGCTGAGATGGACTGCGATAGACAACGACGAAAGGAGTTGATGCGACGTATTCGATTTTCCCAAGAAATTCTGCTTGTTCCGATATCGCTTCTATCGAAGCATTCAAGTCTTTCTTCTTTAATTTGTCCAGCCCCAAATTTTCATCGATCCACTGTTTTTTGGCTTGCCGCAGTACAGATGCACCTGCGAGAAATGGTGGCTCCGTATCTCCCAGGATCATTTCTTCCCGTGCCATACGTTTTCGAAGATTGGATGCACCTTCATGCACTAAATTTTTTTGCACCTCCTCTCTGTATTTTCCATTTAGTGGACGTTTCACCACTTCGTTCATGACATTCCGAGTATCCCGCGTTAAAACGTTAAGTATGACAAAGGCTTCCACTTGGGGGATGAACTCCAGACTCTGCGCCGTCCTGCAACGATAAAACCGTGCGACTGCAGCAGCCACTGGAGTCGGAGCACAACTCATCGATCTCGTTCATCTTAAGGGCGCGATATTTACTATAGTTTCTTTCAATAATATTGTTAAAATATTTCAACTAATTGAAAACTTGATTGAAGGGACAGAAAACACTCGACTATGTTTATAAGTATTTCTTCGAAATTATTCATAACTATTTGGATTTGTAACATTAAAGACTGTGTGAATCATTCCATCAGTAGTTACGGAACGAAAAAAACAAACAGATTTACATGATCATTCTTTTATGGCGTTTCAATACCGCAAAAGTTTCATCAATTGAAAAAGATGAATTCAAAAATATATAGTACGCATCGGACCCCAAAAGCATTCCCGACTTGACAAAACATGTGAAAGCAAGCGAGAACGCACTATTGCTCCAAGCACACGGAAAAAGACCTGGGTGCAAGCGAGTGCGCGCTGTGACCTGAGTGTCAGTGTATTCGTAAGCACATACACGGAATAGCCCGGCTCTCTAGCTGGACTTCGAACCGTACCACCACCAAGCGCACCCATAAGCGCACTTCTCTCTGGGCATACATTTACGATTTAGCGTACCAACTAACGCCATCTGACAGCTCTTTTGAAAACCACAGAGAATAAGAATGTAATCTTTTTCACCTTAGAGGTTTTCGCTATTTCGACCGATCGTCTTTCCGACGTTTCGCTATTTTGACCACATTGAAATTTTGTCTTTCGTTCAAATATATTCCAAATTGTGCACATTCAGAATAGTACCTATTCCAGTAGTTAATCACTCGAACACATAATAGTTGAAATTTTGCCACATCGATATTCCAACTTTCGTAATTTCGGCTAGAGCTATATTTTATTTTTGACGTAATTGTACTTCGAACTCTTTGCTTTCTCATTTTTGAAATTCCCGACATAAAGACTGTAGTGGAATTAATCGATCTACATACAACTCTTCTTGAAATGAAAAATTCGCTATTTTAGCTGTTTGAAGCTTTAATCATTCGATATATTGACTCCCACCCCGCCAAATCTCTCGTCATTTTGTCGTTATTACGGTAATTAACTTTTCAATTCATCATTATTCTCAAGCTTTCACGATCGACAGATTGCTAAAGGAAATGATGCATTAACAATTGATTTGCTGCATGGAAGAATTTCCTCATGTTTCATCCGCTCGATAGTGATTCTGGTAAGGGCTCTTGTTCGAGATTCCGCCTCGCCTTACAAGCGGAGCAAGCTTCCCGACCGACTCACGTCGCGGCAGCACCTCGTGGGCGCTCTCGCCTCGCTCCAACGCGCATGCGCGGCCGGACTTGTGCCGGCCGGCGTGCGAGAGCGGCCATGTACCTTGTTTTTGCTTCGAAACTATTACAGGCAACACTCGCTACTGCTCTTCAAAGTATTTCTTTAACCGCGTTCCACCGGCTCCGCAACTGTAAATTAAAGTAACCGCGTGTGCATCCTGCACTCACCAACCGCACGATTGGCGCATAACGCCAGGAAAGCTGCCAAGCAAAACGAATTGGGCGATTCTTTTGAATCGGACAATTCTCGCGGCGGACGCTGTTAGGTCTTTTAGCTGGACGCTTGCTTGCCGAGTGCAGGCGTACTAAGCGTCAGAGAAGCTGACGTGGAAAGGTTCGATTAATGCAAATAAAATAATGCACTCAATCTCATGGCGGGTGCGGGAATTTTGAGTTTAATTCCTCGCGGGACGTGTGTTCGCCGAGGGCACACGTACGCAGCACCAGAGAAGCTGGCGTTTTTAAATTATTTTGTCGACTCTCGATACAAAGTACGCGTGGTGTGGAGTTTGTCCATGACGATAGATGAGAAGGAAACGCGAAGAACGACGGTGTCGATTCTACAGGTTCGGATTTATTTATTTGATCCAAATAATTCACGTAAAACCCTACCTTTGGTCACCAGATTAAGTCGCTAATCGTGAGGTTGGAAAACCAGCGCAATGCAGGTACCTTGCTCAGGATTAATTCTCTAAACGCGAACTCAAGTAGATCGGAGGAGTTCGACTTGATAATTTTTATAAGTCCATCCTTGAAGTTCTGTTTGCTCGAAGTTAGTATTTGAATTTGTTTTGGAAGAATGGCCTCGAGCTCTTGTCACAGGCCCTTAAATAGATGAGCGTGGTCAGACGAGAGGTTTTCCTTCCGCGATACTCACAAGGAAGATCACCTTACTGTACCCCTACAACCTGGGTCAAAAAAATTATATTTTGTAGTTCACACCAAAGTATAAACCCTCACAAAAAATTAGCGGCCCACTCGCATATTTAAGGGGTGAAATTAATTCTCAAAAATCGGTGGTTTTTTCGTTTTTCGCTGATATCTTCGAAACAAAAATAGATACGCCAAAAGTTTAAATAGCAAAGTTGTTCATTTTTCAGTGCTCTACAATAACATGTAATCAAAAATTGGAATTTTTTTTTTTTTATTTGAAAAAAACGTCTTTTTACAAACATTTTTCGTCATTTGATCACTGAAAAAGTTCTTATTTCGCCTGAAAATTAAACAAGGTTGACAAATCCGTCAAACGGAATATGTTCATATTTATATATAGGTTTATTAAATCCACAGATATGCTGCTCCATCCTTATCGTAGAATACTCATAAATCTTTTACATCTAGCTTAGTTTTGTGCATCCATTTTAGTACAAGCGAATAACTATCACATGATATTTTTTTAATTTATATAAAACTTTATTTAAAATCCATGTCGTTTTTTTATTTACTAGAAACCTTTAATTCATATATAGCTATGAAAATGTCTGGTACTCATGACTGGAAAAAAAGCAGACAATGAACTTATCAGTTTCTTCGCTTCGTATTATGGAATGTATTCATTGCAATAATGATACTCCTCAAAGAAGTGTTTGAGACATAAAGGTTTTTTGCACCACGAACATGTTATAACAGCTAAATCACCACAAATGTGACATCGTCGTTCCGAATTATCTCCAAAACCAAACGTCACCGGATTGATGAACTCAGGGGGTGTTTTTTCTATGTACCCGCTTTTGTACCATGCATATTTAAGCATATCAATATAACGTGGGGAAGACAGTTGATTGTGAACAAGTGACTGCAGTTTGATGATGTTGTTCCTTAAATGCAGATTTATATCGCTACCGGAAAGAATTACTATATCTGAAAAATGCCGAACAAAATTTTTCCATATTCGAAAACCAAACACATCTAATGGTTGTATTTGTCCTGTTGTTCCTTTTGGAATTCTTTTTAATGCAATTTTTTTGTTAGGAGGAGTTACTACATCAACTACTTCTGAACAGTGTCCACTCCAGGAGTTGATTAAAAGCGCACTGTTGTCGCCAACATTCGGAAAATAGATTTCGGTTAGCCACTGTTTGAAATGATCTGTCGAAAAAACGAAAGGAATATTTAATTTGATTTGGTTTGCAATATTTAATAGCCACAAGAAAGTAAAATTTAAATAGTTCTTACCTGACGTTAACTTTCCAGATTTCGATGCCGAAACAAAAACGTTTGAGGGTTTGAATAACGTCTTTTCTACGCGTGGGCCAAAGTCACCACCGATTTCTTTTAATACAAGATATAACGGTGAAAGTAATTTTCCATCGGCGGATATCGTTGGTTGAATGGTATAAGAATGAGTTGTTGAAGATATTGATTGAACAACGCATTCAATTTCTTTTGATCCTTGGTTTGCAAGAGTGCGACCAGAATGCATTTCAAATTGAAATCCACTTTGATCTGAATTGTAAACGTTTTCCGGACCAAGGTCGTTGATAACAGATTTCACGTTATTTGTAAACTCTTCAGCCATTTTTTTAAGATCTTTTGAGTCTTCTAAAGTTTTCCGGGTAATAAATTTTGTAATTTTCCGAGACGTAATGCGATGTGCTCTTTCGAACTTATTCACCCATTTTTTTGGCGCTTTGAATCGTGCATCGGAATTCATGAAATTTTTATGTGCGATCAAAGCCCATCGTCGCAAATCAATATCGTGTACTATCTTGCCACATTCAGTTGCTTCAATAAAGCGATTTAAAGTATATTGAGATATCTCATTTAATTTTTCTTTATGAGTCCCACCTTTATTGATTTGATGAGCCCAACGCTTCAATTGTGTTTTAGAAATAACTTTTTTAAAACGGTGTGCAACTGTATGAATATTTAATTTTTTTGTTTTTCCACTTCTCCAAAACTCCACAGCTTTTTTCTTGTAATCGAATGAAATCTCATCTTCATTTTTTGTACATTGAGAGTTATCTGCCTCATCAGATGAAATTGAATCCCATTCCAATTCACTGTCTTCTATACTTTTAGGCTCATGGTGTTTGAATTGTTCTTGCAAATCCAAGCTTTGGTCTTCTTCAATTTCGATTCTCGTGTATGTGTTTATGCTTTCAATTAAAAACTCTTTAATTGTACCTGCTAATTTCATTTCACTCTCATTCACTGGTGTTTCGGGCAAATTCATCATCATAAAATAAGTCGACAAAATATTTATGACATTCACGGGATTGATATACATTTTTGAAAACGTCCACAGTATTCAATACGTTCTTGATAATGCACTCCTATAACTACAGAACTTTGATGAACGGAAACCGTCAATGCTAACTTAAATGTGGCAAGAGTCGGTTTATATAGAGCCTCATTTTTTACTGATATGACGGTTTTAAATATCTCAAATAGGATATCATGAAAAAATATAACGTATTTCAAACAGTCGAACTCACAGTTTGATTATGATAAGGAAACGTAATCAGTCCAAATCTATAAAAGATTTTGCGTTTGAAAAAAATAACTTTCCGGTTCCATAATCTCTTGAGACGTAAAAAACAAATGTAGATTGATATCATTAAATGTGGAGTCGGAACAATTACGTTTTATTATGAAAAGATAGAGAAAGATGTGTAAAAAGACCCGTTTTTTTATGAAAATGAAAAAAAAAAAAATTCTATATAATTTTCGACTACATATTATTGCAGAGCACTGAAAAATGAACAACTTTGCTATTCAAACTTTTGGCGTATCTATTTTTGTTTCAAAGATATCAGCGAAAAACGAAAAAACCACCGATTTTTGAGAATTAATTTCACCCCTTAAATATGCGAGTGGGCCGCTAATTTTTTGTGAGGGTTTATACTTTGGTGTGATGTTGCGCCCGCATAGCAACCAATTCAATAAAAATCAAGACATTAATCGCCAGCAATAGGAAGTTGACCTGTCGTGCACCCGCCGTTTCAAAAGCGCATCCCTCAGCAAGTTGAATAGACTTCGCTCCAACTTCAAGGCCATGTCAAAACGCTGACGATCAAACTCAGCATCGACCGTTCCGATCTACCCGTACAATAACCCCAAGGCATCGGACGATCGATTGCCCACCACTTATCATTACCACCTCCACAAATAATTGTTAACCCCTAACTTTATAAAAAGGGAAAGCAACGCCCAAATCGGACACTCTGCGATCAGACACCGAAACATCAGATTATTATCACGCCATTGGTCTCGAGGCAGTTGACTCGATTGTAACGAACTACCTTTAATAAACTTAGAGTTAAAACTGAAAGTATTGGGTTGGAGATTAACTCAACCTTGGCAATATCCCGAATAAATCAGTCCCAACCAAACTCGTCCCCACGTGACGGTTTGCACGGGCACAACATTGGTGGCAGCGGTGGGATTGCCACAACTCAAGAACTCGACTACAATTCTGAGCTGAAAAGAAGAGTTTCACACAACGCCAAAAGAAGGACGACATCAGTCAAGTATCCGAGGACCAGCCGAACAAGGACAACGGGCGCCCAAAGCTGTTCAAACTCGACACCCGGAGAACGACAACCGTCAACCCGAAGAGCCGACCAATCGAGCCAAGCAGATTCACCAGCTTCGAGAGGAAGCCAGCTAGCGGATCGATCAGCAGCAGCAGCATGCAGATCTACCAGACCATCATACTGTAAGTGACGGAACAATTTCTCTTATAACCCGCCAAAACCAGTCGCGAAAATAGCGAGCGAACTATATACGCATGTCCAACGACGAGCTTGTAAACCGTCTAAAACTACCAGGCGCGCGCTCATTATCTCGATCCCTAGACTCAATTTTCAATCGAAACCTCACTTTTACGCGTTCCCCCAAGAAAGAAAATTCCCCGTCAGTCAAAAAGATCAAACGTAATCGAAGCACAGATACTTTAAATCGGTCTTTCGACTCGGAAGAATCCTTTCGAGACGCGGAAGAAACCGATAGCTTCAATAGAACAGATTTGCCAGAGCTTTCTTTGTCTATTATCCCGCATAACGTCAATATGCCAGAAACCGTAAATCTAGAAGATACGCACGCCGGTGGCGCGGGTGGAAGCGGTCAACACGGTGTCCTTCAAACCCCTCCAAGAAGGGCAAGAGGAGGAATGTCTCTAAGCGAAGCACGAGCAATTATTCCCGTATTTGATGGCGAAAACCCTAGACGCGCGAAAGGTTTACTCGACGCGTACGAACTAGCCCACAGCTTAGTAGACGATTGCGACAAAACCATCCTTCTGAAACTCGTACTAGCGACAAAACTGACTGACGACGCACGGGAAGACGTTCGGTACAAAACGATAGAATCATTCGAAGCATTTAGACAACACTTAACGGAACGATATGGGGCGAAACGAACCGTAGAAGCTCTACAAGTAGAGATGCATACGTGCAAACAAAACCACAACGAAAGCATAGCCGACTTTGGGAAAAGACTACAAATCCTTACAATGGAACTGTTAGAAGCGAGCATAGAATGAAAAAATTAGCGTTATCCAATTTCGAACGAGGACTCAAAAAGGAGTACCAAATCCTCGTGAAAGCTAAAGGGTACCCAGATTTAACCACAGCAATAAAAGGGGCCCAAAACGAAGAAACAGTCCTGCAGGGCTACGAATCTGTAGCAAAACAGACGCACCCCGAGAGGCGTCAAGAATTTTGCCAAAAGTGCAAAAAACCCGGACATTCGGCCAAAGACTGCCGAAGCCCAAATTCGCCAAACGGACGAAGCAATTTACCCGTTCCCACAGGTAACATAGGAGTAATAACCGGCACCTACTGCAAAAAATCAGGCCATCATTGGAAGGAATGTCGCAGTAGGCTTAGGCAACGAAACCAGGGCCAAAACGGTTCTGGACAGAGCCAAAATAACTCCCAGCAGGGAAATTCTGGAAGAAACCGTGGAAATTTCAACGGACGAACCGGAAATAACAACTATAACCGTAACAACAACAACCGTTACAACAACAACCGTAACAACAACCGAAACAACAACGGAAACAACAATGGTTCCCGCAATACGACAGGTGAAACGTCGAACGACCAGAAACCTACAGTAGGGTCATTCACGGTCAGCTCCATCGAGGCTGGCCAGGAATTCACCGTCGGCACCATTGCCGAGCAACGAGCTACAGGACAGCTCAAAATTAATGGGTCGAACGTAACCCATGCAGGTATCCAAATATGCGCCATAAATCCCGAGGATTCGGCGACCGATTTTTACATCGCATCACTGCAGGCAAAAGAGAAAGTTCTCACCCTCAAAGGCGATACAGGAGCACAATGCTGTTTGATAAAAAAGGGTGCAATCTTTCCCGACACCAAAGCATACAACGAGACAATCGAGCTGAAAGGGGTCGGAGGAAACGTTTTCCACGCAATATGTAAAGTGGACCTGGTGTTGGAAACGCCAGCAGTAAACGTGCGCCACGGATTCTTCGTCATCGACGACGCGATCGGAATCAACACCGACGGAATCCTGGGCATGGACTTCATAAAAAAGCACAACGTGGACATACTCGGTGGCCGTTCAATAAAAATTTACGGACACACCGGACCATTGATCGACGGAAGCGGAAAGCTGAAATTACCAGCCCGTTCCGAGAGCGTACACTACGCCAAAACCAAGCAACGAAAAGTAGGTTGCGTAATCGCCGCAGAAATATCTCCAGGCATCACTATGGGCGGAAATACCGCCACAACAGGACTCGCATGCCCTATTGTCCTGAGGAACTCCCTGGAAGAAGAGGTCGAAATAAACCGGCCCACCGTGGAAATCGAAGAGTTCCCAAACGAGCCCAAACCGGAAACCAAACCGGAAGAAAAAACTCCTGAAATCAACGCAATAAGCAGACAGGAAAGACAGGAAAAACTCTGGAAGGAATTGGGAAGTCAGGCACATCTCAACCCGGAGGAAGAAAAATTCCTAAGGGAATTTAGCAACGAATATTCCGACGTATTTCATCTCGAGGGAGAAATACTAGGGACAACAGATCTTGTGAAACACCGTATACATACACGGGAAGGCACCGTGCCGGTAAACATACGGCCATATCGGTTACCCGAAACGCACAAGACCGAAGTGATGACACAGGCAAAAGAAATGCTCAAAGACGGAATCATACGTCCGAGCAAAAGTCCATGGAATGCGCCGTTACTGGTCGTTCCAAAAAAGGCCGACGCCGAGGGCAACATTCGCAAACGGGTCGTAGTGGATTTTCGGAAACTAAACGAAGTCACAGAGGGAGATTCATACCCTCTCCCCAACATTTCCGAAATTTTAGATCAATTGGGTCGGGCAAAATATTTCACCACGCTCGACCTCGCCTCTGGTTTTCACCAAATTCAGATGGCCGAGGAGGATAAACAAAAAACAGCCTTCTCGACGCCCATGGGACACTACGAATATAACCGCATGCCTTTCGGACTCAAAAATGCCCCACCGACGTTCCAACGACTGATGGACGCGGTTTTGGCCGGACTACAGGGATTAAAATGCTACGTCTACCTCGACGACATCGTTATCCACGGATCATCCTTCGAAGAACACAACGATCGACTCCGAGAAGTATTCGACAGGCTACGAGAAGCCAACCTAAAAGTTCAACCGAAAAAATGCCATTTTCTGCGAAAAGAAACGCAATATTTGGGTCACGTCATCACCGAAGTGGGAGTGAAACCCGATCCTGAAAAAATAAAAGCTGTAAAATCATTCCCAACCCCAAAAAACGTCAAGGAAGTACAATCATTTTTGGGTCTTGCAGGCTACTATCGAAAATTCATACAGGATTTCTCAAAATTAGCCAAACCACTCACAGAACTCATAAAAAAGGAGAAAAAATTCGAGTGGACAGAGAGCGCACAACAAGCATTCGAGCAACTCCAAGAAACGCTGAGCACAGCACCGATTCTCCAATATCCAGACTTCACCAAGCCGTTCGTAATTACCACGGACGCTTCGGATAAAGCAATCGGAGCGATTTTGTCACAAGGAAAAATAGGAGAAGATTTACCTATTTGTTATGCCAGCCGAACCCTAAATAAAGCGGAAAGGAATTACTCCACAACGGAAAGGGAAATGTTAGCCATCGTTTGGGCAGTCATACAATTTCGCCCATATATTTATGGTACGAAATTCATTATCGTCACCGATCACAAACCCCTCACCTGGCTTTTTAACGTAAAAGACCCAGGTTCAAGGTTAATGCGATGGAGAATTAAACTGGAAGAATATACATACGAGATCCAGTATAAAGCTGGAAAAAAGAATACAAACGCGGATGCACTCAGCAGAATTTATGAAATAATGCTGACTCAGGCCGAGCAACGCGACTCGACCGAGAAGCGAGGACGGGGAAGGCCGCGCAAGGCCGCGGGACCGCGGCCATCATGCATTCCAGAGCCGCGGCCATCATGCACATCAGACCCCGCCCCCCCCACATGGTCAGACGTCGAGAAAAGGACAGCACGAAAACAAACAGAAGGAACAGCTGTCAGCAGAAAACACTTCGCCGGAGAGGGGCGAAAGAGAGAGTGAGAGCGAAACCGAGACACCTGACTCCAGCATAGAACGAACGTGCCCGAGCGAGACGGAGAGAAAGATAATATTAAAAGAATATCACGACGCTCCACTCGGCGGACACCCAGGGATAAAAAGAATGACAGAAAGAATAAGAGAAAAATACACGTGGCCTGGAATGGTAAAAGAGATACAAGAGTACGTATCTGCATGCGATAAGTGTCAGCGGAATAAATTAACGCGAACGAAAGATGCACCCATGGTAATTACCGACACCCCTGATCAAGCGTTCGAGAAATGTGCGGTAGATATTGTAGGACCTTTACCCGAAACAGAGAGAGGAAATAAATACATCCTTACTTTCCAAGACGCGCTCACAAAATACAGCGCCGCCGTACCTTTGAAAAATCAGGAGGCAAAGGAAGTCGCTAAGGGTCTAATTACCGAAATTATTTGCAAATTCGGGACCCCGCGAACAATTCTATCGGATCAAGGGACAAATTTCCTCAGCGACCTGTTTAAAGAAATGTGCAAACTCCTACAGATAAAAAAGATTCAAACAACGGCTTATCACCCGCAATCAAACGGAGCCCTCGAAAGGTCTCACCGTACATTAGCGGAATATTAGAAAAACTTCATACAAGAAGACCAAGCGGATTGGGATGAGTGGCTACCGTACGCTATGTTTACGTACAACACCAGCCCCCACACCGCGACCAAATACTCCCCCTACGAACTCGTTTTCGGCAAACGAGCGGATTTACCGACAGCCCTAAAACAGCCCCCGCGTACAACATATACGTACGACGATTACGTCGCCGAATTACGGGAACGGCTGCGAGCGACTTGGCAAGTCGCAAAAGAACAATTAATTACGGGAAAAGAAAAGGTAAAAGAGTGCAAGGACAAAGCCGCCGGTAACTTAGAGTACCGCGTTGGCGACAAAGTCCTCCTGCAGGATCCCACGGTGCGCCGAGGCAGATCAGCCAAGCTGACCCCCAAGTGGACGGGGCCCTACACAATAAAAAGCAAGGAGTCGGCCGTTAACTACATTATCAACCGCGGACGACGTACAATGCGAGTACACGTTGATCGCATTAAACTGTACGTTGCCCACTAGCCGACAACATGGCCGCCGACAATATGGCCGCCGACACCTGACCCATACCGCACACGCGAGTATTCGCGTAAAATAAATAAAATTGGAAAAAAAAAAAAAACGCTGACGCTCACACACGGACTCGTGACGTCCGCAATATAAAACTCGCAAGAAAAAAAAAAAAAAAATTGAGAATGAGAAGAAGATAAACGAAATGAAAAAAATAATGAATTAAAAAAATCAAAACAAAATAAAACAAAAAGAAAGTAATCTGACGAAATTTTTTCAAAAAAAAAAATGAATAATAAATTAAACAAAGAAAAGCGAAAGAGAATAAATTTGGAAAAAAAAAAAAATATATATATGTCGGAGAAAGGCCGGAATCCGTCATCGAAGTCTTTGTGTTGTTGCGCGTATTGCGCATAATTACTCCGATTTTCTTTATTGATGGTACAAACGATGAAATTAATCAATCTTTAACGATAAATTCGCAGACAGACGTCATGTGTCTTCTCCCTTCTCGCTATCTGACTATCCGTTCTTCTTCTTTTTATTTTTTCATCCCTCAATTTTTTGTAAATCAAATGGGGCAAACCCAGGCCACCCCGATCATCACGACACGGCCAGACTGACTATCACACGTCCTCGTGTGTTGAGTTTGATTCTTCTGGAAATAAGGGAATTTTTTTTTTTTTTTTTTTTTTTTTTTTTTTTTTTTTTTTCCAATCGTTTGGCCAAACCTGACCATTTTTGAAAGAAATACATCTGTGGACAACCTGTTGACGACACCCCTTGCTTATGAATATTATTATTATTTTTTTTTTTTTGGAATCAAGAACTGCAATCTTCTCAAAAGACTTGCCTTCTTCACACGAGACTTACATTCTTACCCAAAGACATGTAATCTTTATTCGACATTGCCAATTATCAATTGAGCTTCACATATTTTACTATCTGCCAACACCAAATTGTCTTTTCATCCATTTTTCAAAACACATGTCTCATGCCACAGCACCACACCATTAGCCGTTACATTGCACCATCTCCGCTCACCGAAGTGAGTTAGGTTCTTTTTGACTTGCAACTATTAAGCATAATGAATGTGTGTTCCAAGGTCGTGATCGAACCACGAGGGATGACAATCATTTCTTACTCAAATACTTTCAGTTATGTTTCAATCAATGGGTGTGTCAACCAGGAAATCACACAAGATCTATAAAAGAAATTTCTTTCAGTGTTCAATTGAATACCTGAAATATTCAATGATTCTTCGGTAGATTCATCAAAAGAAATATTCAGTTCTGACGGTACAGAACAATCGGGCATTGCTCGGAGACGGTCATGAGCGTATTTATAGGTTCTATTTGAATTTGGAGCTTTCAACATGTACCGATCTCCGTCTAATACTTCAATGATGGATAGTGGACCTCTAAATTTTGGGTCTAATTTTGTCTGATTCCTTTCGTGATTTTTTATCAAAACATAATCTCCAACAGAAAACTTTGCAAGATTTGCTTTTCCGGCATTAAATCGAGATCTATTTGTTTCAGCGTTTGTTTCGATTGAATCAGCTGCTCGCTCTCTGATTTTTGGTAAATCAATTTCTTTTTCTTCGTCAGTAATAGGTAATAAAGTTAAAGGTCTGGCTACGCGACCAATCATTAATTCCAGAGGAGTTGCCTTGGTCACTCTATTGGCGGTAGAGTTTATTGCCAATTGAATTTCTCCAAGAGAATCCTGCCAAGATTTGTCGCTACTGGTTTCGACGGATGTAAGCATATTTTTTAGTGTGCTCATAACACGTTCGACTTGACCATTGCCTCGACTAGTACCGGTAGCGATCAAGTGAAGGTTAACGCAGTGGGAACTACAAAAGTCGCGAAAGTTTTTGTTTGCAAAACATCTCCCTTGATCAGCGATCACACGAGTTGGAGCTCCGAATAAAGCGACAATTGACTTGAGAGCTTTTATAGCACTTACAGCATCGACATGGAGAGAATGGTGAAGGAAAACAAATTTAGTAAAGGCATCAATAAAGACAAAGACATATTCTTCAGTATTATTTTTACCGCTGAGCTTTCCGGTAACGTCAATACGAATGGTATGCCAGGGAATGCTCACTTTTGGAATTGAATGTAATTCGGCTTGAATGTTACCAGAAGTAGATTTCGAAAGTCGACAAGTAATGCAGTTTTCAACAAATCTTCGCACATATTTGGGCATATTAGGGAACCAATAGTGCTGATAGGTTTTTTCTAAAGTTTTGTCCCATCCCAGATGAATGATTGACTCATGTACATGGTTTATTACCGACCATTGAAAAGCTCTAGGGATTATTGGTAAAATGTGAGTCTGATTGTTTCGTTGAATTTTTCTGAAAAGAATTCCATCTCGAAATTCGTATGTTTTGGAAACATTCGGGTCAAGTTGATTGTTTTCTAATTTTGAGATAAGATCAGAAATTTCGTTGTCTTTCTGCTGTTCTGCCCGTAACCATCCGTCGGAAATTTGTGTGAGATTGACACGCTTCTGCTCACTTATTTGAACATTCAACTTTTCGTTTTCAGGTAAAGGATTTCGGGAAAAGAAATCTGCATGTGACAGCTTTTTTCCTTCTCGATAGACAATATCGAAGTTGAATGATTGTAGAAATGCCCACCATCTGTAAATTCTCGGGGTTAAATCGAGTTTTGTACGGGAAGCCTTGAGTGAGTTACAATCCGTAACTCCTGTAAATTTTTTTCCTTGTAAATAGTGACGAAAATGTTTAAGGGCGTTCACAACAGCAAGAGTTTCCAATTCATACGAATGATATCGTGATTCTACTTCTGTTGTTCTTTTGCTGAAATAAGCCACAACGTGAGTTTTCCCATTGACCTTTTGGATTAGAACCGCACCATAGCCAACAGCACTCGCATCTGTATGCAGTTCTATTGGGAAGTTTGGGTCAAAAATCATTAAAAGGGGGGAACTGGTCAATCGAGAAACAATATTTTTTCGGATGTCCTCGAGCTCGGGTTTCCAATCAATCTTTCCCTTACCATTGGTAAGTTTGTACAAGGGTGCTGCAAGTTTAGAAAATCCCTGGATAAACTGTCGAAAGTAAGAAGCAAGTCCAATAAACTGTCTAAGTTGAGTAACAGTTTGAGGGGGAGGGAGTGCAGTTAGTGCAACAATTTTGCGAGGGTTTGGTCGGATTTCTCCTGCAGAAACCTCATAACCCAGAAATTCTATTTTGAGTTTCAAAAATGAGCATTTTTTCAGATTTATTGAGAATCCAGAGCGAGTTAGGGCTTCTAGAACAGCCTCCAATTTTTGAATGCCCTCGCTGATTGTTTTTGATGGAATGAGAATATCATCCATGTAACAAACGACTGAGGTGTTTACCAAACCTCCCAAAGCCTTGTTAATTGCACGCTGAAAAACAGATGGTGCATTTTTCAGACCAAAAGGCATCACTAAATATTCATATTGCCCATCGGGAGTAATAAAAGCAGTTCTTTCGATGGAATCTGGATGAATAGGGATTTGATGAAAACCGCTGGCCATATCTAAAGATGTAAAATAATTGGCACCGCCCAATCTGTCTATTTGATCAGCGATAAGCGGTAACGGATATTTATCGGCCACGGTATTGTTGTTAAGCTCCCGATAATCAATACATAATCGATCAGATCCGTCCTTTTTTTTAACAAGGATAATAGGGCTAGCAAAGGGGGAACAACTTGGTCTAATAATGTTTTCTTCCTCTAATTCTTTGATTTTATCTTGAACTATTTGTCGTTCAATAGTGGGAAGGCGATAAGGTCGTCTTTGTACGGTTCGGTTGGGATCTAACAAGCGAATTTCAAGTTGACCGGTTGTTACTCTTGATTTTGGTATTCCCGTGACAAAAGTTGAAGAAAATCTTTCCAAAATTTCAATCAACGCTTTTTTGTCACACTCCGAAATGTCTGTCTCTATTTTGTTAAAGTTAGGTTGGTCGGAGTTCGCGTTGCAAAAATTAACCCTCGGTATTCTCTTGAGAATTAGATTGTCGACAGTCATTTCCATTGCGTAACCCAGAGCTAACATTTCTCGTCCAATAAGAATTTCGTTGCTTAAAAAATCGTCAAGGACGGCGTGAAATAAAATGTCTAGGCAATGATCGTTTATAGTCACTTGTGTCAAAATTTGAGTGATACTTTGAATCTTGGACGGACCTATACCAGATAGAATGACCAAATTGTTCTGACGTTTTCCTGAAAATTTTTGTGCAGTGCTTTCTCTAATCAGAGAGCATTCAGCACCAGAATCGAAACAAAATGAAAACTTCTCACCGGAATGTAATAATTCGCCAAAAACGGGTTGGATCGAACAAAAATTGACGCGACGCTCGATTGAACCTTCAGCAGATGTTTTTTGTTCCGTTCTAGGAGGGTTTTTGCAGTTTGGAGAGATATGCCCAGATTCTCCACATTTAAAACATGTCACTGAAGATTTCTTCCCGGTGAAAGGGACTTTCCTTGAATTACGCTCGGAATATTCCGGAATGGGATTTGACGACCGACTTCTGCACTCCGAGATTTTGTGCCCATTTTTCCACAATGGAAACACTTTAGTGAAGAAATAGCGGGTCTTGGTCGTTTGGGGTCGAACGCTGGGCTCTCTTGAGTTTGAGAAAAGGGGAAAGTCCTTTTTTGATATTCCACAGCCATTAGTTCCTGTTGTAGTTTATTTCGGGAATTTATTTCGGTGGTAAAGGCCAATCTCTTCAGACGGGGTTACAAATGGGCCACATGAGCCAGCACTATGGAGACGGCAATTGCTTCTTTGCTCATTGATTCAAATTGTGGAATGAGCGTACTTAAAATTCGCGTTGAATATGATGCAAAATTTTCCTCATTTTTTGGTTGGCCGGAATTTAAAGCTATTAACATTGCCGCGGGGGTTTTAACGATTTCGAAACGGGATAAAAAAATATTTTTAAATTGTGTCCACGTCATTCCAGCGAAACTTATCTGAGGAAACAATGATGCAGCGGATCCTTTCATCGCTCTGCTTAAAGCAACGATTAATTTGCTTCCTTGTAATTCCTCTTCCTGCATGCACAGAGCAGCTGTCAAGCACCAAGCTCGAGCATTCACAACACTTTCGTCGGGATTAAATTCAGGAAGAATTATTTCTGGACGATCGGCTGGAGGATCTCGGATTGATCGTATCAACTCAATCATGTTTCTGTTCTGGTTTTCGATCAAAACTTGCCATCGGTTTCCGGAAGAATTTTCGTTCCGTTGGGACGTTTGATTTTCCGATGTCGATGGTTCTGGGTCTCTGGGCAATCCCACTTCTGATGTCGGAGAAAGGCCGGAATCCGTCATCGAAGTCTTTGTGTTGTTGCGCGTATTGCGCATAATTACTCCGATTTTCTTTATTGATGGTACAAACGATGAAATTAATCAATCTTTAACGATAAATTCGCAGACAGACGTCATGTGTCTTCTCCCTTCTCGCTATCTGACTATCCGTTCTTCTTCTTTTTATTTTTTCATCCCTCAATTTTTTGTAAATCAAATGGGGCAAACCCAGGCCACCCCGATCATCACGACATATATATATTTTCAACAAAATAATAATGAAAAATACAAGAAAAAAAAATATGATGGAAAAAAAAAATTAACACAATGATAATAATAAATAAGAACTGAACGCAGGAGAAAGGGAAAAGGAAAATAAATGATTAAAACAAAGAATTAAATTTTAGACATATATTGTTACACAAAAAGAAAAATTTTAAGTAGCACGCTTCGAAACACTACACTGGCGACGGAAGCTCTCGGGACCAAAGAGCGCCCACAGCTCCTCATCGCAAGGGCCCGCCACCGGGCCAGGGTACGGACACATCCCAAAAAGGCGGCGCAGCCCCAAAACGTCCCCCGGCACGTCCTCGGGATTCCAAAGGTCCACCTCGAGGGACCACGGGTCCTCGCGCCAGAGGCCACATCATGGCGGCCTCCAGCCGCCTTGCCCGAACGACCTTGGCCGCCGCCACGAACGGCGCCATCCACAGCCGCCCAATCGGTCCATTGTACGCCGTCTTGCGTACTTTCTGAAAAAAAAAAACAAAACAAAACGAAACAAATTACTACAAATAAATAAAGTAATTACAAAAATAAGAAAAAAAAAAATTATCACATGACAATAATAACAATAATAATAATAAAAGTACAAGTACATAATCTCTCACCATGAAATGAAATTTGTGGCCCGTCCAACAATGTGCCATGGGCCCGTAAGAAACTAAACGGTTTCGTTTTCCAAGGAAGGACATGATTTTTCTGAAAAAAAAAAAAAAAAACAAATAAATAAATAAATAAATAAATAAATAAAAATGGGAAATAAATAAAAATGGAAAATAAATAAACGGAAAATATTCAACACAAAATACTAATAAAATAAAGTAAAGAAAAAAAAAAAAAAGAGGAGAAAATGGAAAAAAGAAATATAAAATAAAGAAAAAAACGAAAAAATAAAATGAAATAAAACAATAGAATAATAAATGTAAATTTTAATCGAAAAAACTCACCGTTTAATTAGAAGAAGACGACGTGACAGCTACGACGATAAAAGTTGTAATGAAGCGACAGACCACTGCGCGAGATTTTATAGAAAAAAAATTAGCAAACAGAGAGGACAGATCTTAGAAAAAGACACCCCAGACTCTAACCGTGGTACAGAAAAAGACATACGTATTCACGAGTCAAACTCGCAGCCCAGTGCAACCGCACTTAAGCGGATATAACGTCAGCAAAATCCGCCACACAGCAACAGAAAAATACGAAAGATAATAAAAAAGTTTTCAAGAGAAAGAAAGATAAAGCTAATAAAACGCACCGTTGCAGGTGTACGACCTTGCTGTCCATAGCAACGGGGAAGGAACAATTCCACGTGGAAAAATTACGAACCACCCCTGGAATTTACTATGAGGAAGTAGGAACTTTACACACCGTCAAGGAAATTTGGAAATTGGCTATCCAATTGGACCTAACACCAATAGAAGCAAGCGAAGCCGCCCTAGGACATACCATCACGGCCCTACAACACCTCTGCAGCGAGATGAAACACGACACCTTATCTTCAACATTATCAGCCACCCTAGAACCGACAATAGAATCACTAAAAAGCGAACTACAAACAATTCACAACCTCGTCGGAAAAGCACCCAGACAAAAAAGAGGATTGATAAACGGTCTAGGATCAATAATTAAATCAATAACAGGAAATTTGGACGCAGACGACGCCCAAAAAATAGAAGAAAAAATACAACAGATAACTAACAGACAAGCAACGGACGAAAAAATACTAAAAGAAAACTTGCAAATCCCAAAATCAACAACGACCCTTTTTGATCAGGACAAAGCGAAGACATTAACTAACATAAAAGCTTTAAACAAAGCAGTAAGAAATATAGAGCAAGCATTTAACCAACAGACAGACCTAGTACAACAAAGAGAAAACCTAGACGAAAACATAAACACAGTAGGTTTAGTGCTAACGCCACTACTGTGCGACGTACGAAGAATATCAACTTTCCTAGTAGGAATTACAAAAGGAATAGTAGACCCAACTATTATTTCACCGAGACAGCTTACAGAATATTTAAAGAAAGCGCTCCCAAGCATCCCCTCAGGATTAAGTTTTCCAGCGGAAATAACACCAGAAAAAATGCAAGAAATATTGAAAACATCCGAACTAGGCTCTTACAGCAGCGAATCACGAGTAGTGATCGTAATAAAAATACCGCTAATAGAAAATACAGAATTCAAAATAAACAAAGTCTACCCGTTACCAGTAAGAACAAATTCAAACACTTTCCAATTTCTCGAATCGAAAGAAAAACGAAAGCTTCATCACAGTAAATAGCGAAAACAGAAATTACCTCACGCTAACAGAAGAAAATTTGAAAGAATGCAAAACGATAGGAAAACAGTATTATTGTCAACCAAAACACGCAACGCAAGTCATCGGAAATACGATCCCCTGCGAGATAGCAGTTTACTTAGGTAGCAAACCAGAAAAAAGCAGCTGTACGCCACGAATAGCAAAACTTGTAAACACTATGATAATAACATTAGATCAACCCGGAAAATGGCTCTACGTAGCACCAAACCCGGAACCGCTAACGATAAAATGCAAAAATGCGAAAATTGCGTACACAACGATTACCGACACGGGAATACTGGTTTTGGACGGGAAATGTTCCGTCACTGCCGCCGATTTTAAATTAATTACTACCACAGAAAATACCCAAAAAGAAACTGTAGATTTCATACCACCACATAACCTAACCTTCGAAATCAGAGCACCACTTGTTGAAACACTTAAAATTGAATCTCAAAACTCCGAACAAAACTATTACAAATTCACTCGAAGTAAATAAATTAGGCGAAAGAATCGAAAACTTGCAAAACAAACTAAACGAAGAACCAGAACTTTGGTCAGATTCGTACCCTCACATCTTGGGAAATTATTCCCTACACGGTATGACAATAATGATACTAATCATTTGTGCAGTAATATTTGTAATTCAAAGAATAAGAAGAGGCCGATGCGCCCAAGCAATTTCTGACATCGAGCGACCGACGACAATTTCGCCAACGCCAGCGAACAGAAATATCCGAGCGACAGATTTAAAAGTTATATATACACCGTCAAAACGACCATTTAAAACAGATTCTCTGTAAAATTACATACAATATTACAACAAAACAAATGTAAACGAAAATTGTAAGCCGAAAGACCAATTTTTACCGAATTTATGTTGCTCAAATAGAAAAGTCGAAACGTAGTTTCGTCTTCCCAAGGGGGGAGGATTGGTGCGCCCGCATAGCAACCAATTCAATAAAAATCAAGACATTAATCGCCAGCAACAGGAAGTTGACCTGTCGTGCACGCGCCGTTTCAAAAGCGCATCCCTCAGCAAGTTGAATAGACTTCGCTCCAACTTCGAGGCCATGTCAAAACGCTGACGATCAAACTCAGCATCGACCGTTCCGATCTACCCGTACAATAACCCCAAGGCATCGGACGATCGATTGCCCACCACTTATCATTACCACCTCCACAAATAATTGTTAACCCCTAAATTTATAAAAAGGGAAAGCAACGCCCAAATCGGACACTCTGCGATCAGACACCGAAACATCAGATTATTATCACGCCATTGGTCTCGAGGCAATCAACTCGATTGTAACGAACTACCTTTAATAAACTTAGAGTTAAAACTGAAAGTATTGGGTTGGAGATTAACTCAACCTTGGCAATATCCCGAATAAATCAGTCCCAACCAAACTCGTCCCCACGTGACGGTTTGCACGGGCACAACAGTGAACTACAAAATATAATTTTTTTGACCCAGGTTGTGGGGGTACAGTAAGGTGACCTTCCTTGTAAGGTTTATTGTGGATAAGTTTGATACAATTGGGTATAAATGCCTCGAGATCAATTGTCGTGAATAATGATCTGATGTTTTGGTGTCTGATCGCAGAGTCCTGTATTTGGGCGTTGCTTTCCCTTTTTATTAACTAGGGGTTTTCAATTATTTGTGGAGGTGGTATTAATTGGAAGTGGTAAAGATTGGTGGTGGGCAATCGATCGTCCGATGCCTTGGGGTTATTGTACAGGTAGATCGGGACGGTCCGTGCTGAGTTTGATCGTCAGCGTTTTGATATGGCCTCGAAGTTGGAGCGAAGTCCATTCAACTTGCTGAGGGATGCGCTTTTGAAACGGCGCGTGCACGACAGGTCAACTTCCTGTTGCTGGCGATTAATGTGATTTTTATGGAAATAGTTGCTATGTGGGCGCAACAAAAACGATGCACAGTTAAACCATTGATATTAAATGCAGCTATTCCCGTTGGAGCCGTTACTGCCGTATCTTTCTGAAGATACTCTTTAATCCACGCTCGTATGGTTTTAATTAAAAAACTTTTGCCGGTACCACCTTCTCCACTAACAAAAAGTCGGGGAATTTCGTTATTCGAAGACGCAGCGTTTGACACTTGGTCAAATATAAGTTTTTGATCAGAATTTAATTGTTCAACCATCTGTGAAACACTTTCAACATTCACCATATTGACACCATCCTGAAAATCTTTGACGGCTTCTTCTACGACAACGGGAATGCATTCTAATACATCATTATTATCAGAAGATTTTTCTACGTCATCGGGACTATCTTGCAATAATAATTTCTCAACATCTTCATTGACATAATGTATTGATTGCTGAATTTCGTTAATTTTATCATGATATCTCAATGCATCAGCAAGTTCCGTTTGCAAGGACGAAAATGCCTCAACATAAGTTTCTCTGTGATTTTTAAGATCGTCGATATTTCGCCACGCTTTGACTAATAATAATAAAGTATGATAATATCGTTCCGGCTCAGTTTTTTGATTATACATGTAATGGTTTGTGAGGAATGGTCGAGAACGTTTTTTTCAAAAATGTCGAAGGACCAATCTCATAAACCTCCGGTATTGTTTTCGGTATTATTCTGGTGATATCGTACCATCTGGCAAAATCATAAAGATTAATAGATTCCAATGCTTCTGGGCGATGCGGATAATATGTATCCACCAGGGATGGATAAAATAAATCCGTTGATTCGGGATCAAGTGATGCAATTTGTGCACGACTTTTCAATTTCCGACTCCGAATAATATTAACATCCACCCATCTTATGGTTGTTTTCGGATCAATCTCCCACAAAGAATGTCCGAGGACACTGTCAGCTGCTTCAATTGCACCACATTCGCGATGATTTAATAAACGCATGGCCCAGTTCCACAGACAACTCACTAGCGATTTGGAAGAATTAATAATATCAAATGGTCCCTGAAAATTACTTTTTTCCGATTTCGATATATATTTTGTAACGTACGCCATCAACACGGTAGATTGTTCACCTATAAATTGACTATTCATATTTCCTTCCCAAACACAGAATATAGCTGGATTATAATCGTTAATATTAGCTTCAGCTGCACTACGTGGTAAATCGTACAATCGGCTGCGAGTTTTCAGTCTCTTCCTACCAGCAATAGAAACAGCAACATCTCGCAGTTAGAAAGTTTTACTCAAAGGGCGAGGATGACCAAATTTACAGCGTTGAGAAAATCCTGTTTTTGTTTTTTTGGCTCGTAAACAATATGAATTATGAATATGCTCCTGATGTGCATTAACTCGACGATATAAATCAGGCGAGACCTCCTCATTAGGCATCCTACATGTAGCATATTTCATTATAAATGAAGTTATTTCATTAGCCGATGACTTATCAATCACTGGAGCGTCTTTAACCCAAAGCAACAAGTGAAAATGCGGTGCACCTCTCGTTTGATACTCTAGACGCCAAAAGTAATGTTCAACTCTACCGAGAGGATTGGCGGATGAACAGATGAAATCTAGCATGCCTATGAATTTAATGTTCATGAATCTTGATGTAGATATGGGATCGTTCACGATAAGTTCCATTGGATTGATTTTGTCATAATCCGAAATATCTTCACGGAGATATTCTATTAAATCGTCCCTCTGCCATTCACTCGGACTAATCGTCAAAAACCAAGTAGCAGGCCCATATTCCCGTGTCATGGCTTTTAAGTTGCTCCGAGGTATTTTCCAAAATTGCTGGGTATTACGCAATCTAGAATATATTGAGTTCAGATTTGATTCAAGTTGGTCTTTGATAGTTGATCTAAGTAACTAGCAGCCGTATATTTTACTTTAGGATTTGTTATGTTGTTACGTCCTAGCTCTCACGCTAGGCCCCCCATAAATTTTTTCATTAAACAAGTACCATCGGTAGGTACGCTAACTAGCAAACATCATCATTTGTCGATATTAACTGCATACGTACCAATTAGATTAGAATTTAGTATACATTCTAATCCGAATCGTACATATTTCTCTATATATTACATAAGACAAAGTGCAACAGAAACCCTTACAGAGCACCCGTTGTCCTTAAAAGTAACACGTGCGCTCTAGCGTACCCGACTTTCCGTCACCAAACACCCTTCAGCTGTTCTCTACAGGAAATCTCGAAAACACATTAAATCTAAGATGAATGTTTTCCTCTAACATCATTCCTTATATTATTTCTCCGAAAAACCATTAATAAGAAAACGTTTTTTCTTCACATCGTCTCTAATATTATTTTCTCTGAAAAACTGTTGAAATTCGTTATCTCAAATCAAGCACACCCGAAAATATTCCCACACGCCTAAAGTCGTAAAACTTGCTCTCCTACAAGTCAAGATGTGCACGTGCAACCACTTGCATCTAGAGCAATCTCGCCCCTTTTTTAGGAAGTCTAGGCGACAGCCTAATTCTAATGACTTTTCTTCCAATCATATTTCCAGAAAAGTCCTCGCTTCCAAATACAAACCAATCACAAATTAATAACTCTAAATTAATGACTCCTGGACCAATCCTTATATTTGACTATAACAAAATCTATCCCTTCTACAGCATCCTACCCCCAGAAAATCCAAAAGAACTCCTAGCCGAGGACCCAAAATTATTATTTTAAAAAGTTAGTTAGCATCGAGAGTCCGAGTCGACAAGCCAACCAAAAATCTTCAACAAACTATTCTACGCGATTCCAAGTGTTAAACTCGACTCATAAAATTCTCAACGAATAATTCCGATAATCAAATAATAGCTAACTCCGGAAATAATCTCACGTTAAAATAAGCGTAAAATTACATCAGCGAACAATTGTGAATTCAGTGTAAAACCAACCAACAATCTTATTCAAACAAATAAAACCATTTTATATTTTGTTAACTTCAACAAAATAAAAGGTGTTAAACATTATTCTAAAAAGGGTCTACAAGGCGCTAGTGGTCAACAACCCACTCAAACCAACACCTACCAAACCAAATTCGTTTAAAATATAGTATTCTGCAGCCGGTAACCGCAGACTTCAGCGTCAACGACGTCAGTCAGTCGGTAAGTCGGTTTCAATCATTCGCTAGTAAGCCGAACATATACTATCCCATCGAGACCCTGCTCTCGGGACGTAACAAAATACTATATTAAAACTGGTGGCAGCGGAAAATTTTACGGAAAATCTGAATTCAAGAAAATCATCGAACCAGTTTCAATTTTATATTAAAACTGATGGCAGCGGAAAAGCC
The DNA here is from genome assembly GCA_963921915.1 of Hyposoter dolosus. NCBI lineage: Eukaryota > Metazoa > Arthropoda > Insecta > Hymenoptera > Ichneumonidae > Hyposoter > Hyposoter dolosus. The sequence continues at coordinate 1,610,742 of OY998134.1, forward strand.
ATAAAAACCAAAATCACGAAATCTTATAAATCTCGAAAATCTTAATTCAAAAGCCAGTTTTAATTTTATATTAGAACTGGTGGTAGCGGAAAACCGTGCAGAAACTTCGAAAATCACAAAACCGTGAATCACACCATTTTAAATTTTACATTAAAATCGGTGACTGCGGATAACAACGAAAATTAACAGAAACTCTTTCCAATCGTTATTAATTCGGAAATCCAGTTTTAAGTCTATATTAAAACTGTAGCCGTGATAAATACGGACAATTATCGTAACCAAACATCGTTACACTCACTATCCCCAATACTATATTAAAACTGTGATAGTGAATAATTCAAACAATCATCGAACTCGTGAACATCGTGAAAGACACTCAAAATAAATTATCTTCAATCTATATTGAAATAATTTGTGAAACGAAATACTCGATTCACACCAACACAACTATTCATCGGGTCAACGTTCGAAACCGAAGCCATAAACCAGCTGTTCACCGCAGAGCAGGTCAAAACACCAGCAGCGGCAATCTCAAGAGGGCTCAACACGACATCTCAACAGCAGGTTCAACGGCACGCGTCAACGCTCAGCTAGATCTTCAACTCGTAAGTCGTATAAATTCATTATGCCAAACGACACCGAGAACATGGAAACTTCCACAGTAGCCGGTCCAGCAGGTGGATTTAGGCCACCAAATCAAGAACACACGGCAATAGATATAGATAGACTAACTCAAGAAATAGCGGAGCGTATTAGTCGTCAAAATATTCAAGATCCTTAAAATCCACAACATCCTCAAATTCCTCCGAATTTTAATCAAACGTGCGACAACTTAGCTTACCCTTTGCACGCTAATTATCGGGATTTTACCAGGTATATCCCAGAGTTCGATGGTACTTCTAAAACTTGCTCATTAAATACATTTATTAATTATTGCGAATCAGCTCGCGAATACGAAAGAATAATCGCAGAAAAAGCGATAGTTTCACTATTGAAAAGTAAATGCAGAGGAATCGCTTGCGAAAGTCTTGAGAGCTTTAATATCGAAACAATCAACGAATTGATCAACATTTTAAGAAACAGATTTATCGCATCGAGACCACTTTTTATGTGGCTTGTGGAATTGCACACCCTCGAACAGAAAGATAAAGAATCATTGCTTGCGTATTACAGCAGAGTCAACTTACATCTAAATCAGACGAGACAGGCAATAGATCTGTCAAAAGTGCAAAATCCACAAGGCGCCAAAGATTGGGCTCGAGACATGGCAATAGATCAATTTCGTAAAGGAATTAACATCGCTTATCGTCCTCACATCCCTTGCATAGTTTATCAAACATTAGAAAGCATATATCAAAAAGCATCAGAAATTGAAAAAATGATCGGACCAATTGAAGCAAAAAACACGAATCAATCAACGTGCTTACCGATCAATCAATCGAAAAAGAATCAAAACAATGATAAATTTTGCAATTTTTGTAAAAAGACAAATCACGTGACAGACGATTGTTATTGCACTCAAAAGACAAAATAATTCAAAAACGACCGAGAATAACAAGAGTAAAATCATTTGCAATTACTGTAAAAAACCGGGACACGTACTAAACGACTGTCGTAAAAGAGTTTATAACGAAAACAAGAAGAACCAATCTAACCCAACTCAAGCGGGAAACGAACAAGAGATCCCTCGTCCAGGTGCGTCGACGGGACAAAACCAATAAACGCACCCGAACTCGAAAGACCCGTAAAATCAACGCAGAAAATCCTTCGGGCTAATTGCACCCTGAGCACAGTTTCTAACAATTACAACGCACCAACAATAATGTTAGACTCTCAAGATTTCATCAAAGAGCATACATTATTCTTAGCTGACTCAGGATCCCAATTAAATCTGGTTAAAATTCAAAACATCGCTAATAAAAATTTAATAGATGATTCAGTAATTTTCGAACTATACGGAATCTCAAGTACGGACAAACCAAGAACTCTTGGTGAAATTAAGATCGCTATTTGTGGAAATTCGGAAATATTTCACGTTGTTGACAATAATTTTCCTGTCGAATTTGATGCAATCCTCGGTCATGAGACAATCGGTAATAGTAAAGGGAAAATTGACTGGAAAGAACGGTGTGTAAGAATCAATGATGTAGACGTCCCATTTATAAACGCAGAATCGTTTCTTCTTAAAGCAAGACAGAAAACGATCATGTTCGTTAGAGTGGGAAACGCACTAGATACTGGCTATATGCCTCGCATACCGTTTCCAGAAGGCGTTTACGCAGGCGAAGCATTGGTTAATAATACCAAAGGCAAAGCTTACCTCTACGCTATCAACACCCTGAACGAAGACGTTAAAGTAGACGTTCCCGTCGTTACACTCTATCCATTCGAGATGAGCACAGACGAGAATGATCCAGAGAATAGTAATTCCGCTTTAGGCAAAGCTAAGTTGCATGAGACACTTTCACGGACGCGTGAAAATCGTGCACAAAATGTGATAAACCTCTTGCGTTTGGATCACCTTAACGATGAAGAGCTCAAAGCAGTAACAACACTTGTTGAAGAAAACTCAGATCTCTTCCACTTACCGGGCGAACCTCTTAGATCGACCAGTGTTAGCAAACATAAAATTCGAACAGTAGACGATAAACCGATGAACACGCGTCAATACCGTCACCCACCGTTACAACGTCCGGAAATAGAAAGACAAATCAACGATTTGCTAAAGATAAATATTATAGAGCCGTCAAATTCACCGTATAATTCGCCAGTGTGGATAGTTCCAAAGAAAGCAGACTCGAAAGGGAATAAAAAATGGAGACTCGTCATAGACTTTAGGAAGCTAAACGACGTCACGATAGGAGATGCTTACCCTCTACCCCTAATTACCGATATATTAGACCAACTCGGTGGAGCGAAGTATTTCTCTATTTTCGATTTAGCATCTGGGTTTCATCAAATAGAAATGGACCCAGAAGATAAACATAAAACAGCATTCACGACTCCTCACGGTCACTATGAATTCAATAGAATACCATTCGGATTGAAAAATGCACCAGCCACTTTCCAGCGCTTAATGGACCTTGTTCTCAAGGGTCTCCAAGGCATTGACTTGTTCGTATATTTGGATGATATAGTCATCTACGCTCGATCGCTAGACGAACACAATGCTAAATTCAAAAAACTTGCCGAACGTTTACGAAATGCTAATTTAACACTTCAAACTGATAAATGCGAATTTTTGCGAACAGAAGTAAGATACTTAGGTCACCTTATTTCAGCGGAAGGGGTAAGACCCGATCCAAAAAATATCGAGGCTTTGAGTAAATTCAACGTTCCTAAAACGCCCAAAAATGTCAGGGAATTTCTAGGACTCGCAGGTTATTATCGCCGTTTCATAGAAAACTTCGCGAAAATAGCAAAGCCATTATCAGATTTGACCAGGAAAGATGTTAAATTTCATTGGAATTCAGAACATCAGTTAGCATTCGAAACATTGCGCGAGAAGCTGTGTACTCATCCGATTTTACAATATCCAAATTTCTCAGACACGTTTATCGTGACCACCGACGCGTCCAATGTCGCTCTCGGTGCAATTCTATCGCAAGGTGAAATTGGAAATGACCGTATAGTTGCAGCAGCCTCTCGAGTCCTTAACAAAGCTGAAAAGAATTATTCCACCACTGAAAAAGAAATGCTCGCAGTAGTCTACGCACTGAAAACCTTTAGACCATATCTTTACGGTCGGGAGTTTACCCTTTTAAGCGACCACCGACCTTTAGTTTGGCTCAACTCCATGAACGACCCTACTTCACGCGTATTAAGGTGGAGAGAAAGATTAAAAGAATTCGATTACAAAATTCAGTATAAACCGGGAAGAATAAACACCAACGCTGACGCATTATCGCGTAACCCAATCATTCTCCCGATCAAATTCAAATGGCGTATCTCAGAAACCGATACGGGGGGGAAAATACTCAATTTAAACCCAGGTGTGGCTAGACCTCACCCTTCCTCCTCAAATTCAAGCGAAAATAGAAAGAAACCGAAAGTTTCTAATTTGAGTCCAGTAAAAATTCCAGTGGCACCCTCTAATTCCAAGTTATCGCCACAATTAACGGATTATAGCGACACAGAAAATTCAAGTGACTCGTGCGTTAATCCGGGTAAAATAGACGAACCCCTAAATTCACATCAACGGCCTGATCAACTGTTTGGTGAGAAAGTTAGTGAGGAAAAGATATCAGATCAAGAACTCAAAGATATGAACTCGTCTAAAATTAATTCAGAGCATCAAGTAAATAAAAATTCAGAGCATCAAGTAAACAAAAATTCAGAGCATCAAGTAAACAAAAACTCAGAGCATCATGTAAATAAAAATTCAGAGCATCAAATAAGCAAAAACTCAGAGCATCCGTCAGAACATCAAGAAAATACGAATTCAGAACATCTACCAGAGCATCAGAAAACTCAAAATCCAGAACATCCTGTAGAACGCAAATCAGCAAACTTAGAGCGTCAAAGACATTATTCAGAACCTCACAAAAGCCCTTTAGAAGGTTTAAAGACAAAATCGCAAAATCTTAAATCGAATCAAGAATTCCCAGTGGAGAATTCTGAAAGTCAAGCACTTTATTCAGCTTACGACAAGCAAAAACGAAAAGTCTTAGTAAAAAGGAAAGATCGTGTTAGGAGATACTTACCATTTAAAAATCTTTCGAAAAGCCAGTCTTCGTCTTCATCAGACGAGCACGAGGAAAATATACCCCAAGTGTTTCCTGCAAAAACCTCTGGAGAAAAATCCATTTCATGTTCAGACATGGAAATGGATGACGAGGTCAATGAATCCTTTAGAATGCTTATAAGCACTCAAACTCCTGAGAAACAGATGGCAGACACAATGACCCACTGTACGAACGTTCCTCAACCAGGGCCCAGCAATAAACCTGACGTTAATCCGCAGGTAAGCCCAGTAGTGAAAAACCGTAATGTACAAGGAAAGAATCATTTTCAACGTAGCCTAGCTCAAGAAATTCTCGAAAAGCGTTCACAAAAATCAGCGGAATTCACTCCATCTCCTTCTAGACGTGTTAGACAAAAAACACAAATAATAACCTCGGAACCTCTTACGTCTGGCGGACAAACTGTGGATGTTTTTGTTTCTGCATTTGTGCCAAAAGTACCTCAACCTGTCAGAAAGAAAAGATCGGAAGATAGAGTTCCTCCTAGAAATCCAAATATCACTCAAAAATTAAATTCAGACCCTCTGACGACTGGCGAAAGAACAGTTGACGACGTTGTGCCTACGCAAAACCCAAAAATATCGAAATCATCGGTAGACAAGCAATTAAGTAAAAATTTCATACCGATTCCTACTGAAGCCGAGGCCATAGTTCCTTGGAAAATTCCAGAACCTCCTAAACGAAAAAGGGTGAGAAAACCACCACTAGAACCAGTTCGTAGGTCGACAAGAATTCGCAAACCAAGACAATGCATGTACTGTACAGAGACAGGAGAACACACGCACGAAACGAAAAAACGTGTACGACAGAAAAAACTCGTTGAAAAACCGATTGATGAAGCAACCGAGATAACTTCAGACATAGCTTCAACGACTGTACAGACTCAAACGAATGAAATCAAAGACAATTCTCCTATAATCAGGAATGACAAAAAAATTATTCCGGAAAGTGAACAAATTAAATCCTTAGAACACGTTAACGTAACAATTCTGGAAAACAACACTCAACTATCATCTGATGACGAAATTAATAAATTATCAACTAAAGAAACTGATAAGCAATCAGAGTACGAAATCGTAATTCAAGAAACAGAAAATCAAGACTCAGACAACGAACGTGCAAAAAGTACCGAATCTCATTATCCCCTTTCTCCGGTCATTACAACCGTCGTCCCTGAGCAAAATCAGACCCCTGCAGTCGCAGGTGGAGTCATAAATAACCTTTCAAGCAGCGACGAAAATGCCGACTCAGATTTCGTCAATGTTATCGAAACAAATGATAATCTGGAAATGACCAAAGATCATTATCTCTGTTTTATTGCTGCTGATGGCACAGTTTCAGACGAAATTGGGAAAAGACTAATAGAATTAGGTTTCCTCAATTTATCACCAGATGTCACCTTAGAAGTCGGACAAGTATTAGTGTCAGGAAAGAAGAAAAAGAAGACTTTGGCACTAGTCATTCAGGAAAACGATTCGTCACCCCTTATTCAAGAAAATTTCACCAAATGTATACAAAATCTGAAAACTAAAATGATCGAATTAAAAATCAAATCGGCCTCTGTATCTGAAAAAAGAAGTAACCTTGATCATTCCTCATGGGTAAGAATCAAGAACATTATCCGAGAAACTTTCGCCAACACAAACATTCAAATCAGAATTTGCAAAGACGAGATTATTACACCACCACTTGAAGACAGGCCAGGTATAATAAAAGAATGCCACGAATCCCCGATTGCAGGTCATAAAGGCGTTACGAAAACTTACAATAGAATACGCCAAAACTATTTTTGGGACAATCTCAAGAAACAAGTTGAAGATTATATCAGACAATGCGAAAGCTGCCAAAGAAGAAAGCTAGTTCTAGTCAAAACGAAACAACCTATGATCCTCACGGATACACCTCTCAACGTATTCGATAAAATCGCAATGGACATAGTTGGACCAATATCACCAGAATCGGAGCAAGGTCATCGTTTTATTCTCACAATCCAAGATAATCTCTCTAAATTCTCTTTTGCAATACCTCTCGTTAGCGCAACTGCGAACGAAATCGCTTTCGCATTAGTAACAGACTTTATATGCCTATTTGGCTGTCCAAAAATAATTTTGACCGATCAAGGAGCAGCTTTCATCGGAAGAGTGATGAAACAGCTAACAAAGGTCTTAAAAATTAAGCAAATTAAAACAATAGCCTTTCACCCGCAATCGAACGGATCCCTCGAACGTAGTCACCAAGTTCTCACAGACTACCTGAAACATTATACCAATAAAAAGGATTGGCATAAATGGCTCAAACTCGCAACCTTCGCTTACAACACAAGCGTACACGAAGGGACAAAATATACTCCGTACCAAATAGTCTTAGGTAGAGAAGCTCGTCTACCCTCTCAATTCGCATATATGAATGAAATCCTCACATATGACGATCATGTAAAGAATCTCGCAACTCAATTGCAGGAAGTACGAGAACTAGCTCGCGATAATCTTGAGAATGCAAAACTAAAGTCAAAAGCCCACTACGACAAGAAAATTAACCCTGTGAAATTTAAAATCGGCGACAAAATCTATTTAGTAAAAAATCCAAAGATAGGAAAATTCGATGACAATTACAAAGGACCTTACGTAATTACCAGAACATTTCCAGATCAGAATGATATAGAAATCGAGTTAGAAAACAAAAAGCGCAAAATTATACACTGTGACAGGGCGAAAATAGCACATTAAATTGCACCATGAAATCGCAAATGAACTCACCGTCTCGGAACCTTTTCAGGGACATGGTCAACGTACTCAGGATGTTTTTCACTCTCGCTCTCCTGACCTGGTTATTCCAGCCCGGACACACAATAATCGCTTACGACTGCGGAGCACCAGCTATGAATGTAACAACCTTATCACTATTGGATATTCAAGGATGTGATATCCCTATACATAAACCGGTAGTGACAACAGTAAAAGTCCAACTCTTACAACTTGTTAAACTCTCGGCAATCAAAGTTCGTCAATGTAAAATAGAAATCCATAGAACAATTAAATATTGCGGAATGAATTCTTACAATTCAGAAGTAAAGAATGGCAACATGGAATATCTTCAAGATATTTCACCGGAACAATGCGCCAAAATTCATGCAAACAGAGCTTATCAAGCATATAACACCTTGTTCGATAACTTGGTAATGAATTCATCTAATTCGAGACCGGTCGTAATAGCAGGATCAGTAGATTACGAAGGTAACTGTCGTGGAGGATCATATTCAGATCCTTATGGTAACTGGAATAATGTGTTAGTTACAGGTCAACTATTCATAAACTTATACGAATATGAAGCAAAAGTGAACATTGAATTGAACGAAGTTGTTTTACGATCCGGTACCCGATGCAAACATACCTCAGGTACATGCTTAGATTGGGAAGGGGGTTATACTCAATGGAGCCCTATACCAACAGATACCTGCGGATTTGGGAAATACGAAGTTTTATTTTACGGAAAAGCAGAGAAAATTAAAGACAGTAAGGATGCATTAAACGGAGAGGAAATATTTTCAATCACATCGACAGATATAACCTTCGCATTGGCCGCTAGAGGATTTGTTGTAGCATGCGGATATAAACTTGTAAAAACAGAACATCCGAAACTATTCATAGTAGAACTACGAGACGGTGACAACTTCCCAAGCCCGAAATTATCAGTAATTAACATGGACCCATTTGCATATATGAATGCTAAATTCGTATACGTAGCAAGACACTTCGGTAATCAAATAACAAGCCTTTATAACAATATTATTAAACAGGAATGCGAAATTGAAAAACGAGTTCTTCGTAATACTTTAGGATTTGCATCTTTAGCACCGGACGAATTCGCATATCAATTCATGAATGCACCGGGTTACATTGCACACGTAGCAGGAGAAGTAGTTCGCCTTGCTAAATGTGTACCAGTCGAAGTAACGTTGAGGAAAACCGAAGAATGTTACCAGGAATTTGCAATTAAGAGAGGAAACGAATCATTATTTATGACGCCCAGAAGTCGGATCATTACGAAAACGGGACACCAAATCGAGTGTAATTCTTTCCTTTCTCCCATGTTTTTCATAGAAGGAAACTGGTATCAAAATATACCACAATTAGTGGGGGCCGTAGCCCCAGAAGAGATTTCAACCACGACCAAGTCATCTTGGAAATTTATAACCCCTGCTTTTCTGGCAAAAAGTGGAATTTATTCTCCGGAAGATCTCGAGAGTTTGAGAACAAGCATTATGTTCCCGATCGAAAGAAACGCGGTATTGAATACTATTGCTCGCGGAGCAACAGGCCAAAACGCAGTGGATCAAGGGATAACAATAACCCACTGGTTAAATGACAAAGTAATCCAAGAATCTGTAGAAAGAGTTTGGGGTAAATTGTACTCGTTCTTCAATTCTGTAGGCACCTTCAGCGCCACATTGTTGGGAATCGGAGTGATATTCAAAATAATTAAATTCATCATCGACACGATAGTGCATGGTTACGCATTACATTCAGTCTTTGGATGGAGCCTTTGGCTTATTGGGTCTGTTTGGGACTCTTTAACGACGCTTCTCATACATTTGTACAAAGAACCAAAGAATACGACCCAAACAACAACAACAAACGACAAAGATATACCCCTGCAGACTATTAATCAAGAACCTATGCCTGACGCAACGGACAGACAAGTACAAACCCTTTACCCTCCTTGGCCACTACCTCGCGCAGACGCACAGGCTACTCAGATGTGGCAGCCAAGACCGAGCCAAGTCGGTAAAGAAAACATTTAAGATATTAATCGACCCTAAATAATTACAGAAAACTTGCTTACCATCAGTCGGTAACAAAAACGGTTTAAAAAAAAAAGGAAGAAGAGGAAAAGGAACTTCCTTTTCCTCTCCTTCCGAAAAACAAAAAGTATATATATATATTCAATTTTCTTTTTGTTTTTTCTGTGTGGTTTGTGTTTTTCTTAAAAAAAAAAAAAAGGGGAAAAAAAAGAGAGAGAGACAGTTTTTGGATATAATATTTTTTTTATTTCCTTCCTAATCCATTAAATTAGGAAGGCTCACTTTACAAATATTACGATTTTTTTTTAATAATTGGGATCAAAAGCGGACATTGTGCCTTCTGGGGTCGCCCAAGCCGGATGATCCCAATCATCCTCAGGATGGTCTTGGCCGACCCTACCCTCGAACATCCACCTTATGTCGAAAACGTCGAATCCATCGAAATCCCAGATTGTTACCCGGGAGGTCCGCTCCTGATCCCGATCCTCTCTGATCCTCTTTGCCTCGAGGTAGAGTTCTCGCTGAAACAAAATATGTATAATTTTTCTTTTTTGTTTTTTTTTCTTTTTTTTCATTTAACACTCTCTCTTAAATTATTTAAATAAAAAAAAATATCATAATGAAAATACTTACAAATAATGACTTGCGGTACGCAATTCTGTACACCTCAAACGCCGCTTGCACTAGCGTGCGTTTTCTATTAATCGGCGAAAACATTTTTTTTTTTACTTTTTTTTTATTTTTTTTTCTTTCTCTATGAAGTCCGCGACGTGATTCTTCCACTAGAAACTGTCCGACGGACTGCGAAGAGTGAAGTGACGGTCTCAAAGACAATTCATAACGGACCGAACTCGCTTTTCTCATTTTTTCCTTCCCATTCATTTTTAGCAAAGTCCTATTGGTCATTTCATTTCACATACTAGGACAAATGTACCAATCAGATAGTACACTACCCGTGGGAAATACTAACTAACAAAAAAAAAGAGAAAAAAAAAGTGAAACGCTCAGTTTTTTTTACATAGACGACCATCGAACTCTGGAACAGATGCGTAGGAGGAAGTGTAGCTTTCTAAACACGTGTAGGACAATCCTTAACAGAATATACTATCCCATGTATGTCGCAAAATAGTATATAAGCCAAATATTGTAACAAAATATATAAGAAAAGTATAACAAAAACATGTAATCATTGAATTAAACAAGTATTCGTCTGAACTATAGTATATACATATACATATACATTTAAAAAAAAAAAAAAAAAAAAAAAAAAAAAATTAAAATTAAAATAAGATGAAAATGAAATATAATCCTTCTCTTTTATACAGTGCAAAATTTATAAAACATTATATTATGCATATTAAAATAATCAACATTGTACTTACCTCACTGTAAATCAACAAACGATGATGATTCAAATCTTTTGCCCTCAATTCACGATTAAGCTAATTCTTAATCTAATTGAGCGGGACGCTCAATCTAAGGAAGGGAGGTGTTACGTCCTAGCTCTCACGCTAGGCCCCCCATAAATTTTTTCATTAAACAAGTACCATCGGTAGGTACGCTAACTAGCAAACATCATCATTTGTCGATATTAACTGCATACGTACCAATTAGATTAGAATTTAGTATACATTCTAATCCGAATCGTACATATTTCTCTATATATTACATAAGACAAAGTGCAACAGAAACCCTTACAGAGCACTCGTTGTCCTTAAAAGTAACACGTGCGCTCTAGCGTACCCGACTTTCCGTCACCAAACACCCTTCAGCTGTTCTCTACAGGAAATCTCGAAAACACATTAAATCTAAGATGAATGTTTTCCTCTAACATCATTCCTAATATTATTTCTCCGAAAAACCATTAATAAGAAAACGTTTTTCCTTCACATCGTCTCTGATATTATTTTCTCTGAAAAACTGTTGAAATTCGTTATCTCAAATCAAGCACACCCGAAAATATTCCCACACGCCTAAAGTCGTAAAACTTGCTCTCCTACAAGTCAAGATGTGCACGTGCAACCACTTGCATCTAGAGCAATCTCGCCCCTTTTTTAGGAAGTCTAGGCGACAGTCTAATTCTAATGACTTTTCTTCCAATCATATTTCCAGAAAAGTCCTCGCTTCCAAATACAAACCAATCACAAATTAATAACTCTAAATTAATGACTCCTGGACCAATCCTTATATTTGACTATAACAAAATCTATCCCTTCTACAGCATCCTACCCCCAGAAAATCCAAAAGAACTCCTAGCCGAGGACCCAAAATTATTATTTTAAAAAGTTAGTTAGCATCGAGAGTCCGAGTCGACAAGCCAACCAAAAATCTTCAACAAACTATTCTACGCGATTCCAAGTGTTAAACTCGACTCATAAAATTCTCAACGAATAATTCCGATAATCAAATAATAGCTCACTCCGGAAATAATCTCACGTTAAAATAAGCGTAAAATTACATCAGCGAACAATTGTGAATTCAGTGTAAAACCAACCAACAATCTCATTCAAACAAATAAAACCATTTTATATTTTGTTAACTTCAACAAAATAAAAGGTGTTAAACATTATTCTAAAAAGGGTCTACAAGGCTCTAGTGGTCAACAACCCACTCAAACCAACACCTACCAAACCAAATTCGTTTAAAATATAGTATTCTGCAGCCGGTAACCGCAGACTTCAGCGTCAACGACGTCAGTCAGTCGGTAAGTCGGTTTCAATCATTCGCTAGTAAGCCGAACATATACTATCCCATCGAGACCCTGCTCTCGGGACGTAACAATGTTGAGCTTATGAAAAATTCCTGCATTAAGTTGTCGTTTGTAATTATCGTTCAAAGCATAAACAAGATATTGAACTTCTGATCGATATTGACGATGCTTAGACATAAATCGAGATTTCCAATACTCAAAATGTGTAAGGCGTACTGATCTTTTTTGATTTTGTCCATTAGTTCCGTAGGGATGTATGTCCGGAAAACATTGACAATCTTAATCGGGAAGTGTTTTGTCTAAAGGAAGTTCATTGATTTTTACCATTTGATACAGATCTGTTGCCGTTGCGTTAACTTTTTTCTCGTGTATTGGACAAATGGAAGCAGTACGTTTTGGCGCTGCCGTTTTGATGCGACCGTTTTGGCGCGGCCGTTTCGGCGCGAGATGTTTTGGCGCTGGAACGTTTTGGCGCGAGAACGTTTTGGCGCGGCCGTTTTGGCGCGAGGACGTTTTGGCGCGGGGACGTTTGGGCGCCAGCACGTTTGGGCGCGCGGGCGTTTGGGCGCGAGGACGTTTGGGCGCGTGGACGTTTTGGCGCGACCGTTTCGGCGCGAGGACGTTTTGGCGCGACCGTTTCGGCGCGAGGACGTTTTGGCGCGACCGTTTCGGCGCGAGGACGCTTTGGCGCGACCGTTTCGGCGCGAGGACGTTTTGGCAAGACCGTTTCGGCGCGAGGACGCTTTGGCGCGACCGTTTCGGCGCGAGGACGTTTTGGCGCGACTGTTTCGGCGCGAAGACGTTTTAACAAGACCGTCTTGGTGCGAGGATGTTTCGGCCCTAGGAGTTTGGTCCTCGCGGGGGGACAATGGACATTTTCACTGATTTTCTGGTGAGCACCGCCTGAGGTGTGCTGCCTCCAGTAACAGGACTGGATAATTCGTCTTTTGAAAATTTTCTCATAGACAATCCCCCCTGGGGAAACTGCCCTCCGGAAAATTCCTCTCCCAGAAAATTGTGTTGCGAAAACATCGCGTTCGGCGTTGATTGTTCCTGCTCGAAGGTGCACTCGATACTTTATAGCAGGGGGTTCAGCGGGCGATGTTCGATCCAGCGGATTAATAACAAGACTATCAGTAATACGCAGATTATGTGCGAATTATTATTGTTATTACTATTATTATTATTACTTACTTAGCCGGATGAATAATATTTGTCCGGGCACGCTTTATCTTACGATATCCGCTTTATTTATCTGGACGAGCAAGGATTGCTTATTCGTCCGAACATGCTTTTAGTGTACGAACTATCCGGACGAGGAGCCACAGCCTTTCTAATTCGCTCGGAACACGAGCTTTCTTGTGTGCTTCTTAAACGGAGTTGAAAAACAATATAGACTCGATCAATCAGAAACACGGTAGGTATGTCGTCAGTTACAACCGAATGGAAACAAGTCGTACACAGAGGCAGGCTCAATTATAAATCTATGCAAACGTGCGATCAACAAATCGCGTCGAAATGTACTGTCCGGTAGCAAGATACTCCTCAGAAAATGCGTTCAAATCACACTCAGTAAAATCAGGCCTCGATCAGTTTCATACGCATTGCATCGTGTCTAGTTGCTGTCGCGTCTCTTCATCATTCCAATATTCGCGAAGTACATTATAGCGTGAACCCCCTTCTTTGAAATAGTACATTATAACACTAGGACGAAAAATCTTTTTCAGAAAAAGTTTTTCGTACGCGTGTTATACGAAATTTTATGTTACGAGGTGCGGAAATGGGGGTTTCGTCACGCGAAGCGTACGCAAAACGTTCATTTACGTACCGCGTGATATAAATAAATTTCTTGATATTTCTTCTTTTTTCTGTTCTTTTGTCTTCTTGGTCCGTACACCGATTTTTTCATGTTTCCTGTTTCTTTTCTCCTCGTGTTCAACGTGAACAATTAGTTTCCATTGAGTTTTCGGTAAATAAGGACACCGACGATATGGAAATGAACATGGAATGTACTGTCCTATCCAAACGTGAAAAAAAAAATATATCCATGACGGATATATGTATATTTTTGACAAAATGAGTGCGTCCGGAGAAAAAAAGTTTTGGCGGTGTTGCCGTAAATCGGACCACTGCAAAGCCCGACTTCACACATCGGCCACTACGGAAGAGGTATGTATGATTTTGTTCTTGTAGTTGTTTTTGTGAGATGTTTCGTCGATTGCACACATATACAAATTCTTTGCGTATGCTTGTGTCGGTGCTTAGGCTTAGTGCGTGTATGTCTATGCTTGGGAGCATGCTTGGGTTGTGTGCTGGGAATCGTGATTGTGTGTGTACTGTAACGTAGATTTTTCTCGGAGGGGTCCATCTAGTCCCTTCTCGGCTCATATCGCCCCTCGTGCAATCCCTTGTCCTCGAGAGTGGACAGAGCGCCAGGTACAACGTACCGCCGACCAAGGCCGACTTATAATTCGCCCACCCTCGCGCATCGAATTTGACCGGGCTGCACGAAAGACGATTATGACCGAGGCGGTCCGACTACTCAGCTTCATACTGAGATACTAAGGGGTAGAGGGGGTGATTCTTTTGGGAAAGAGTAACAGCGGGATAACGCGAAACAAAACAAAATAATTGACTCTGAACGGCGAAAATGAAAGGTTATCAATTGCATTTATTTTAATAAAACTTATCGGAAGGATTACAAGAGAAAATTGAATCGAAAATCGGGACGGCGTACCGCCGGCCCGTTACAAAGAAAATAATAAGATTGTGCGAGTACGACCAGGGCGTGATGTCTCCGCCTGACGATGGACAGAATTAAGCAAAAACAAAAGGTAACGACGGAGCTGCAACGTGGCGATTGGAGGGCCCGCGACGCAACGCCCAATAAGATACGGCAAGGTAATACGTCGCCAAACCACCGACCGACCAACGCCAAAGGTAAGCAGCTCCGAACGACATGAGAATACAAGCGTGAGATGGAAACGAAAGCGAAAACGTCTCACGTATTACCAAGCAGTAACGAAGGTAACTAATGTCGAACGCTATTCTGACTGTGGCCAGGCGGCTGCTTTGTTTGTGACGCCGTGCCGAAGGCGAGCAAGGTAATGCAAAGGTAAGACGTCATCAAACTCACAGATCGCCATGGCTAAGGTAGCAGCCCAGAACAGCGACGACAGGCAAAAGGTAATCAGCCCTAAACGCAAGGCAATACTGAGACAACGCAAGATCTCGTAAGGCAAAAGAAACACAACGAAAGTTGAGGCGCAATAAGGCAAAAATTACACATCGTCAGTCGGGACGTGAAGGCAAATGCTCCTGGTAGTACGCAAGAAAAGACAACGCAATAACTGACTCGGAATAATTAACAAAGCTCAAAATAATACTCGAAAGGGCACGACACGTGCAAAGATAAAATAAATACGAAACCGAGCTCGGACCACCGAAATATCGACAGATACGTTCGCGAACAATAGGCTCTACACCTCGCCGTAGCGTTCGTAGCCACGACGCGAGAGCGAGAGAGATGGCACGAATACAAACGCTTGCGCGCTGGCCGGCTCGAGGCCACGCGCGACAAAGGGAATTCTCCGAGCGGCGACTCTAGCACAACGAAAGAAAATATATTTTCTCGTCGCTCGAAGAATTCTACGACATGAGAAATACCGAGATCGAAATAAATTATTGCAATACATGACTCTAAATAATGCAACAGTGCCCTCGAAAAATATACGAGACGCGACAAAACGAAATTAAATTATTTGAGACGCCATCGCTTAACGACTCGCCTTATTTTACTTGGCCGCAAAATGACTCTAATGTTCGGGGAAAAGCCGGGGACGGATAGCGGGTCAGGCACGAAAATTGTCAACCCCTTTTCCCGCGAACGCAAAAATTCTAACGATAAGATCTACCGGAATAGCCGCCAATGTTCGCCATTCCGGAGACCGCGCTAATACTCAAACGTAATAATCTCCCGGGACAGCCGTTAATTTTCGCCGTTCCGGAGATCGCGCAACTCAAATAAATAAATGCCAAATAAAATAACCGAGTCTAGGGAGATCGGAACGGGCTTACCGAGAAACTCGTGGTCCAGGTGACGACAGCAATCAAGGCAGCGAAAGCAAGAGGCAAAAGGCAGCAAGGCAACAAAGGCAGCAAGGCAACGGAAGTCAATCAGGGAAGATGTCACCACTCCGGACAGGCACTTGGCGGCAAATTGAATGGCGCGTACCGCCGATTGCAAAATCGACGGTACGCGACTCGAAAATTACGAACTCGCCTCTACCTTACCGCTGACCGTCTCTCCTTCGAAAATCGTCCCCTTACGTCCTGCTGAGCCGTGCCTCGGATACGCTTCCTCTGGGGATCCGGGCGACGTCCCTGACGGGGAGGAGGGGAGGCCTCCGTCGCGGCTCGCCGACCAAGCGAGTCGCGGTGGGCCCACACGCCAACAAAGGAAAAACAGCACCTCCGCCCCAAGATTTTTCCCGAATCCCGCTAAGACGAGGCGCCGGGGTTAGCGGACCGTGGCACCCGAGGGTACGGCTGTGGACGGTGCAACTACTCGGTTGCTTCGTTGAGGAAGCCACGGGGGGCATCAACGAATGGCCACGGAACCGGCGTGTGCCTCCGAACGTCCACCAGCAGCCACGATGATTGCGACTGGAACGTCTAATGGGGGTGAAAGCCTTGAGAGAAACGGGGCGGCAAAGCAAGGCACAAGGCAAAATGTTTTCCCTCGCGAGAAACCCGCGTCGGAGTGAGCGCACGAGAAGCGCAACAACACAAAAGGCAATGGTTAGGAAGGTAATATCGCGTCTCAGGTTTCTCGGTATTCTCCAGCCAACTACGGAAACCTCGAATAATTAAAAATAACAAAATAAACTAAATGATCGATCTCGGTAGTTCGCGATAGTTTCTTTAAACTCGCGAAGGTACTTCGATGATCGGGCTGGGCTCGTGTACAATTCAATAAAATAACGTCGTATAAAATAAAATAATAATAAAAGATAGTAATAATTACGACGCCTTGAGTCTCCGCAAATGCCCTGTCCGTTGTCTCGACGAGTGGCGACCGAAAATTGGACCGAAAACCCGGTCCAGTGGTCGACAGGCATTCGTGCGAGTGACGTGGCAAAATGTTACGTCACAGTACATGTGTGCATGCTTGGGTTGTGTGCTGAGATTCGTGTTTGTGTGTGTGCATGTGTGCGTGCTTGGGTGTGCTTTCGAGTGTGCCTTGAGGTTTGTGCTTATGTGGATGCTTGAGTGTGCGCTCGGGTTTGTGTTTGTGTGTCTTCTTGAGTGGATGCTTGCGAGTGTGCTGGGTGTGTGCTCGTGCGATTGCTTGGGTGTATGCTTGAGTGTGTGCTTGTGTGAGTGCTGTGTTTGGGTGTGTGCTTGGGTTTGTGCTCGTGCGAATTTTCGGGTGCGTCTTTGGGTGTGTGTTTGGGTGTGTTCTGGTGTGAATGTTTGAATGTGTGCTTGTGCGAATGCTGTGGTATGTACTTGGTTGTGTGCTCGTGCGAGTAATTCGCTTCGTTCTTGTGTGGACGCTTGGTTGTATTTTCTGATATGGGCTTGGGTGTGTGCTCGTGTGTGTGCTTGGGTTTGTGCTCGTACGACTTTTTGGGTGCGGGTTTGATTGTGTGCTGAGGTTTGTGCTTGTGCGAGTGCTTGGTTGTGTGCTTGTGCGAGTGCTTGGTTGTGTGCTCGTGCGAGTAATTCGGTTTGTTTTTGTGTGGTCTTTTGGTTGTGTGTTCTGATATGGGTTTGGGTGTGTGCTTGGGTTTGTGCTCGTGCGAATTTTCGGGTGCGTGCTTGGTTGTGTGCTGAGGTTTGTGCCGGTATGGATGTTTGAATGTGTGCTTGTGCGAATGCTGTGGTGCGTGCTTGGTTGTGTGCTCGTGCGAGTAATTCGGGTTGATCTTGTGTGGACGCTTGGTTGTGTGTTCTGGTCTGGGCTCGTGTATGTCCTCGTGTGGATGCCTGAGTGTGTGCTCGTGCCAGTGCTTGGGTTCATGCTCGTGCAAGTGCTCGAGTCTGTGCTTGTGTGTTTTCTGGGGTTTGATCTTATGCGGGTGCTTATGGGGATGCTCGGGGGCGTGTTTGGTTATGAGCTCGTGCGAACAATTGGGTTTGTGTTTGTGTGGATGCTTGTGTGTGTCCTTGGTCGTGTGTCCTGGTGTGTGCTTGTGCGGGTGTAGGGTTTGTGCTTGTGAGTGTGCTTAAAAGCATACTTGTGTTGTGTGCTCAGATTCGTTATTGTGTAGGTGCTTGTGTGAGTGCTTAGGTTTGTGGTTGTGTGGATGTTTGGGTAGGTGCTTGGTTGTGTGTTTGGTGTTTCCTCGTTCGACCGTTCGGGTTTGTGCTTGTGTGTATACTTTTGTAGATGTTTGGATTACTGCTCGTGTGAGTGCTTGTGTGTTCGTCAGTGTTTCTTTGGGTATGCGTTTAGGTGAGTGTACGTGCGAATGATTAGGTGTGTGCTTGTGTATGTGCTCGGATTTTGGTATGTGTGCATGCTCGAGTGTGGCTTTCGATGTTTTTTGTTTATTGACTCAAAATTGTAGGTTTTGCTCGCGACGAATAATCACACCCACGGTAGTGATCCCGCAGCGATCGACGTCGAAAAAATAAAAAAATCGAGTAAAAAAAAGAGCTGTAGAAAGTGTCGAGACTCCAGGGCAACTTCTTTCAGCGGCATTGGCAGGAACTTCGTCTGCGGTTCAAGGGCAGATACGTCCCAGTGCCAACCGAAATCATTTGCAAATTCGGGACCCCGCGAACAATTCTATCGGATCAAGGGACAAATTTCCTCAGCGACCTGTGCAGAGAAATGTGCCAACTCCTGCAAATCAAAAAGATTCAAACAACGGCTTATCATCCGCAATCGAACGGAGCCCTCGAAAGATCTCATCGAACTTTGGCGGAATACCTGAAAAACTTTATACAAGAAGATCAAGCGGATTGGGATGAGTGGCTACCGTACGCTATGTTTACGTACAACACCACCCCCCACACCGCGACCAAATATTCCCCCTACGAACTCGTTTTCGGTAAACGAGCAGACTTACCGACCGCACTCAAGCAACCCCCTCGTACTACATACACGTACGACGATTACGTCGCCGAATTGAGGGAACGGTTGCGCGCGACTTGGCAAATTGCACGAGAACAATTAATTACGGGAAAGGAAAAGGTAAAGGAGTGCAGGGACAAAGCCGCCGGTAACCCAGAGTACCGCGTTGGCGACAAAGTCCTCCTGCACGATTCCACGGTGCGGCGAGGCAGATCAGCAAAGCTGACCCCCAAGTGGACGGGGCCCTACACGATAAAGAGCAAAGAGTCGGCCATGAACTATATTATCAACCGCGGACGACGTACGATGCGAGTACACGTTGACCGCATTAAGCCGTACGTCGCCCACTAACCGACAACATGGCCGCCGACAATATGGCCGCCGACAATATAGCCGCCGACACCTGACCCATTACTACGCGCGAGTCTTCAGCGCAACGAAAATTGAGAAAAAAAAAAAAAAAAAAAAATTATCGACATAAAGTGGAGTATAATAAAGAAAATAAAATAACGACAATATAGAAAAAAAAAAAAAAAATTATTATTTTTCTATATATAAACGAAAATAAAAATATCAAGAAAATAAGAATTGAAAGAAAATTAAAATGAAATAATTGGAAAAGCAAATCCAAACGAAACAAAATGAAGAATAAATTAAAAGAAATAAACGAATAAAATAGTAAATTGATGAACAAAACTCGATTAAACAAAATAAAATTGACGAAATTTAACAAAAATTTTTATAGAAATTTATCAAAAAAAAAAATTTTGAATAAGAAATAGAATAATAATGAAATAATATAACAAATACAAGCAGGAAAAGGTTACAGGAACGACGCAAATAAAATAACACTTAAAACAAATTGAAGAAAAATTATCCGTATATTGTTACAAAAATTCATTTAAAAAAAAAATCGTTTAAAAAAAACGGTTTCGGATTCGTTAAAAAAAAAAAAAAAAAATATACAAGGTTAACGACGGAGACTTCGACGGAACCGATCGGCTCCAAAAAGCCTCCACAACTCTTCGTCACACGGGCCCCCCACCGGGCCCGGAAACGCCGGCATGTCGAATAGTCGACGCAGCCCCAAAATGTCGCCGGGAACGTCGTCCGGGTTCCATGCATCGACCTCGCACGACCACGGGTCCTCGCGCCAGAGGCGCGCCAACACCAGGGCGGCCTCCACCCGCCTCTCCCGAACGACCTTGGCCGCCGCCACAAACGGCGCCAGCCAGAGCTGCCCAATCGGCCCGTTGTAAGCCGCTTTGGGAACTTTCTGAAAAAGAAAAACAAAACAAAAACAAATTATTATAAATAAAATAAAATAATAACAGAAATAATTGAAAAAAAAGAGAGAGAAACAAAAAAAAAAATATATTACATATAATAATAATAATATTAATAATAATAATGAAAAAATACGACACTTACCATCCACCAAAACTTGCCGTCCCTCCAGCAATGCGCTACTGCGCCGAACGACACCGTATGATTCCGTTTTCCCAATGAGGACATGATTTTCTGGAAAAAAAAAAAAAACACAAATAAATAAATAAATAAATAAATAAAAATGGAAAATAAATAAACGGAAAATATTCAACACAAAATACTAATAAAATAAAGTAAATGTGATGACCGGGGTTTGAGAGGGCGAAATAATAATGATGATAATAATAAGACAGGAGAATGAGGTAAAAGATATAATATATTGAGACTTGATAATTAGGGAGTGCACGAGGTATTAGCGGTTCGAAGGATGGTGATGAACTAAGGAGTCGAGGATTAGAATAAAGGAGAATGATTTGGTGAAGTGATAGTGGGGAGATGAAGCGGAGGAGAAGTTGAGGCTCGTGGGACAAAGAAGTGCTGAGGAATGCGGTGATAAGATTAGGATGCTGAGCTAGGAGTTTTGAGTGTGAGAAAGAATTAAGAACGGATGTGAGGTATCGGGTACGAATGTGGGAAAGAGTTTGGAGAAGAATAAGGTAATAGGGTGCTACCGTGACACTCCCCCTCTTACAAAACGATGCTCCGCATCGTAGGTTACAAATTTGCTGTTTTCGTGACTCTATATAATGAAAATGATTGTACATGAGGTCAATTTCAAGTGTGACTCTTTATAAAATTTTGTGTTATTCATGAGAAGGGTTGTGTGAAAGTGTGTAAGGGTCTCGTTAATTTCATTGTTTTAGGGGTTGTAGTATTTCGGTTCTTCACTGTTGGTTCTTTATTGGTAAATTTTGGTAACTCTGGTCTTCCTTAAAATCCCTTTTTATTGTCTGTTCGTCCTTTTATTTTCTGGAATCTGTAACTGAGTAAGTCGGTTAGTTGTCCATGTTAGTAGGGGTGGGGTGTTATTTCGTATAGGTATGGTCGGTGTCGTTTATCGTTATTGGTTGGTTATTACGTATGGTTGGTTTTCCTTTTCTTTTCTTTCTTTTTTTTTGGTTGTCTCCTCTTTCTTCGTTTTCCTTTTATTGGTTTTATGCGTTTTTATTGCTCTGTTTCGATTTCGATTCCGAATGGGTAATGTTTCTTCTCAAGTTTATTCGATTTTCCAATTGCTATTTGCTCAAATTTTCATTTTCCGTGGATATTGTACCTAAATTTCCAAAGATTCTGAAACATTCTAAATTTGATTAGTTCGCTGGTGGTTAGTGGATGTGACATGTTATGGGTGATGGGAATGGATCCGGTTCGCTGTCATGGGGCCAATGAATTATGTCGAGTGTTGTTATAAAAAAATAGTGAGGTTTACTTATATTTTTTTGTTGTTGACCTCTTTAGGGCGTGATTATGTTATGCCTTACGTCTATGATTATTCGAATAGGTGATTACAATAATGGGTGGTTATGGTATATAAGTTTCATAAAGTAGAATAGAAAGGGGTTACGTAGTTACAATAGGTTTGGATATAGGGTAGTAGTAGTAGCAATAATGGTAATAATAATAATAATGATAATAATAATAGTAATACTAGTGGTGATAATGATAGTGGTAGCGTGAGTGCGGATGTAAGTACAAGGTGTGTAAGTGTGTCGGATTTTGTGTGTTCATAGGAGGTGTAATTGTGTTTTTGAGCTGAGTTCTGTTTTCCTTTTTTTTTTTTTTATGTTGGTCCGAGTCGTTTGCGCTTTTCGAATTTTTTGGCTTTTTGGTCAAACGTTTTTATAATTTCTGCGCGGACTGTCGGGAGTTCTCTCGCGGTTATGGTGTCGATCCAGTCCTTGATGCTGTCGAGTTCTGTCTGGACGTCCGTACTCAGTTTTGGGGAATCAGTTGTCTCGTCTAGATTGAATGTTATTTTTTGTCTTTTTGTTGGGGGTTTTTGTTTGTCGGGGACGTCGAGTATCGGTCTTTTTGTCGGTTGGAATGTCCTCTGTTCGGCTTTCGCTTTAATAATCTGTCGTGCGTCCATTGTTATTGTTATTTTTTGTCGGTTGCTTGGTCCTGGTAAGTCTGTCTTGTCGATAGGTGGCGTTTTTGGTCTTAGTTCGGACAGGAATTTGTGAATTCTTCGTTTAGTAGTCGGTTTTTCTAGTGGTATGTATTCTTTGTCGTTGCTGTTGTCGTCACTGTCGTCTATTTCTATTATGTCGGGGGTCTCTTTTTTGATGTTTGTTATCAGTGTTATGTCATTGTCGTCGGAAGTCTCTTTTTTGATATTGATCGGTGTGGGAGCGGGAGAAGGGGTTGTCTTTTTGTCGTCGGTTTCGTCTTCCGTGTTACTGCTGTCAGTGTCTTCGTCATCGTCTTCGGTATCTTCTTCGTCGTTGTCGTTGTCTTCTTCGTTGTTGTCGTTGTCTTCTTCGTTGTTGTCGTCAAACGTCCATGGGAAGATCCCTCTCCGTACCCAGTATAGGGCGCAGAGGTTCATGTGGTCGAGCATGCGGCGAGCGGGGAAGGCTCCCTTGCAGAGGTGGCATTGGCGGTCGGCTGCCGGGTTCGCGAGATAGCGCGTCGTCAGTCGTTTTTTGCATTCTGCGACGTGGGTGACTAGATGTCGATAGTGGGTCTCGGTTGCGCAGATGGGGCACGGGACCATGGTCAGTCGTTGAGGTTCCATTTTGTTTTGTTGTTCTTCCTTTTTTTGTGCGTGTGTCTGTCTCTCTGTGTTCTCTTTTTTTTTATCTGTTAGGGGTAGTGCGTAAGGTAGGCATATTTTAATTGCGTTTGTTCTGTGTTTTTCATGCAGTGTAGTTGTTTTGAGGCTTAAGCGAAAGAAGGTATGAAATAAGGATTCCGTTGGTTCCCTTTGTTAGTAGGTGATTAGAATGTTGGTTAGCATAAATCTTATGGTATAATTTCTCTATAATACGTAATTGCTCTTGGTGTACTTCGTTCTCGCTCAATGAGGTTTTCCGTTGATAGCGTTATTTCGCGTGGTGGGTTTATTATTTGCACCTGAGGGTGGTAATTTTGTGTTGGTTGTATTTCTATGTCCGCGTTTTGTGTTTCTTTTTTGTTCTTTTTCGTGATACAAGATAGGATTTTAAATAGGGATGATATTTTTCCAAATATTGAAAATCTCCAGCCAATTGTTCCAAGTATGAGAATTTAACCTAATGAGATTCCTCCGAATTTTAGTACTGATTCGATTATCGATAGTCTATCGTGGATGCGTTTTGTTTTAGTTATTTCTTGTGCCTTTGCTATTACTGATTTTAATGCCACTTCGTTCCTTGTTAAATCGTTACGGACATTGTCCAAATTGGACAGATCGAATGGTAGTTCGGTTTTAATTAATATTTCCGTAATGTTTAGGGTGTCCATTGTGTCTACAGAATTTTTGATCATTTTGGTTATGTTTAAAGCTAGTTTATGAGAGAAATTAACGTGGTGTACTATATTTATTTCAGTTGAAGGGACGAGTTTCGTCGTTTGGTTTTTCGCTTGGCATGATGGTTCTATTTCTAGTGTACCTGAATCTGTTATCATTTTGATGTCGGATTTGTCGTTATCGCAGTGGATGTACAAGTTTTCGGATGTTGGTGCTGCGTACAGCCATGCGTTAGTGTTTTGGATTTTGATCCAGTATGTTTGACTGAGAGTTTTTAAGCGAATGTCGCAGAGTTCGAGATTTTCAAATTGTGGGTTTGTGAGTAGTTGGACTTCACATTCTGCCTTATCGTTAACATGTTGTACAGGGTTTGTTCCGTCGCAAATATATCGTGTTGACATTAGTTTGCAGTTACTTAAATCTGCTAAAGTAAAATAGTTTTCGAAGTCTGTTGAAATTGCGGTAAATCGCGTCGATGGTTTAATAAATGCAAAACGTGTTCTTTGTTGGCGGATTGGCGTTGACATATGTCTATACAGTTTGTATGTGATTGGGTCTAGTAATGGGATTTTCATTATAAATATCAATTTTTCGTCGTCTTGAAATACAATAAGTTTCGATATCGCTATTAGTTGTGGTATGTATTCTGGTTCTAATGGAGTTGGGAATTCAAGATTCGGTGTCAGTTTGCTAATGTTTTCTGCGCTGCGCGGCCATGTTTATGATGATATTAAACAAGGGTGTATTTGTCCACCTTTTGCAAAAAGTATAGCGTCTGTTAGGGTATTCGTGTCGATTTCTAATTCTATAAGATCTTCTTCAATTAGGGCTATGAATTTCATTCCGTTTTGGTTGTATTTGATTGTGTATATTTCTTTTCGCATGTTGACTAATGCCAAGTTAACTTGTATTGTAAGGTTTCCTATTTCTCGTGTTATTGATTTTATTTGTTTCTGTGTTATATCGAATCCTGCTTTTATTATTTGAGTTTGGTTATACACTATTTCTGATAATTCGATTGAATTGTTTGCGAGTTGTTCAATTTGCGTTGCGATTCGTTTCGCGTCGTCGTTATCCATTGTGCCATAGACAAATTTAAATGCTTTGCCTATGAAATTGAATAGACCTCGTTTTTTGCGCTGTTGTGTGAGGTCTGTTGACGGTGGTAATAGTTCCCTAAGTGTTGATTCGGCATTTTCGATGGTGTTTAGGCGATTTTGAATGATTCTTAGTTGTGTCCTCATTAGGCATGATGGTCCTAGTGTGTTGCAATATGTGTACATACTTTGCACATTTTCTTGTATTTGTTGTTTCCTGAGTAGTAGTCCATGTGTGTTGATGTATGTTACTAAGTTCCAGGTCGTGTGGTATGATTGGAGTTTTCCAAGCTGCTGGGAATATAGTACGGGGTTTTCCGAAAATGGTGTAATGGTTACAGGGTCGTTGCCACCTCTGGCAAAGGCGTGGCATCTGCAACATATGCCGATTTTATTTTGTCTACGTGTACTATCTTTGTTTTTCCGTTTTCCATGAGCAATTTAACGTTATTGTTATCTCTAATTTCCAGGATTTCAAATGGTCCTGTGTAGTTACTATCGAGTTTTCCCTTTTTGGGTTCCTTAATTAAAAATACTAATTGTCCTACTCGGTACTGGGGTGTCTTAGTTCGTCTATCGTAATAGCGTTTCGTTCGTTCCTTAATCTTTTGTTGTTTTCTGAATGCCGTTTCCTGAATGTTCTTCATATGGTTATTTAATGTTACTATGTAATCGTCGAATGTAATAACTTTCTCGGGTGGTGGAAATTCTGACGGCAGGGTTGCCGGGTGACCAAAAACTAACTCGTATGGGGTGAATCCTGTTCCTTCGTGTATGCTTGTGTTGTGTGATAGTGTTGCGAATGAGATAAGTTCTTCCCAATCGCGGTCGTTATTTCTGTAATGTTTGATATACTCTATTAAACTGTGGTGGCTTCTCTCGAGAGCGCCATTTGATTGTGGGTGGTACGCTGATGTTCTATAATGTCGAATTTTGAAGAGTTCGGCGAATGATTGAAAAACTTCTGACATGAAGTTTGTACCTTGGTCTGAGAGAATTGCGCGAGGTGCGCCAAATGTCGTTATGAAATTTTGGCACAGTGCCTTAGCAACATCTACTGACGTTGTTCGTTTTAGGGGTACTGCGATACTGAATCTACTAAATAGATCCATGATTGTTAAGATGTATTCGTATCCTTTACTCGTTTTGGGTATAGGTCCGACTATGTCGATGGCAATTTTGTCGAATGCTTTTGTTGGTGTGTTAGTAATAATCATGGGAGCTCGGTCTTTAACGCGTACTAGTTTGTTCTTTTGGCAATCGTAGCAAAATTTGATAAATTTTTCGATGTCTTCTCTCATGTTTTTCCAATAATATTGCGATGCTACTCGTTGGTATGTTTTCGTGATTCCTTTGTGGCCTCCTACGGTCGATCCGTGGAGTTCTGTTATTATTGCTTTCCTGTTTTCCGATGGTGGTACTGAGATGAGTCCTTCGCACAAGGTGATTGAAAGTTTTGTTTCTTTTACCATTGATTGTAGATACGATTTGATGTTTGACCACGTGAGTGGGTCGATGATTTCTGGGTCTTTTGATAGTATGCAGGATGTCAAATTTTCCATGTGTAACATTTGTAGAAGTACTCGGAGACACTTTTTGATCGTAAATAAGTTCGTGTTATCCGTTGATTTTTCCTTACAGAAGATCGTGAAGTAGCTGGTTTCGCCGTGTTGCGTTGTTAAAATATGACCGGTTCTTGGTTTATGGTGTAGGAATTGTTCCTGGTTGATTTTTCCTTTTTCCAAAAGTGCTTTGGAAACCATTGTGTTTATGGTGCAATCAGCTGCTAAGAAGTGTGCTACGTTGTCTCTTTTTGATAGAAAATTTTCTTGTGTGACCGTCACGTTATCTTTGGCGTGTGTGTCTTGTGGTACAGGAATTCCTTTGGTTTTTGAAGGGGTTGAGTTGTGTGGTTCATCATGTTCGGTTGATGCCATTCGTTGGGTCGTTGGTGGATTTTCCTTTTCGGGTTCTGCTTGGTTTTTGCTTCCTTCTGCTTGTGGGACTGTTTCGTTGTAGATTTCTTGGTTTTCTTCCTGGTGTTCATTCGTGGTGTTGTTATCCGATTCTTCAGTTGGTGAATGTATTTCCATCGTTGATTTGTATTTTTTCGTGTTGCATCGCGTCGCTTTTTCCGATTCTGGTAGTGTTAGTTTTTTCCTGTGGTATTGCGATAGTCCGAATGATGGATCGATGTCTTCGGCGTTACTGAATTGGTGTTCCGATTCTTCCATTGGTGTGGTGTTTGTCGGTGTTTTTCGTGGTCTTCCTGGTCCTCGTTTCGCCGTAGGAGCTGGAAGTTGTATGATGGGATTTTTCCTAGGTCTGCCAGGTCTTCTTTTCACGGGTGGTGTTCATTGTCGGGTGACTGGGTATTTCCTTGGTCTTCCGGGTTTCCTTTTAACTATGACTTTTGATTGTGGACTGAATGGGTTTTTCCTCGGTCTCCCGCGTCCACGTTTCGGTGGTGGTGTTATTACTTCCGTTGGTGACCGAAAATTGGGTTCCGTGACTTCGTCCGAGTTTTCTTGGTCTGGGTCTTCTTGTTCTTCCTCCGTGTCTGAATCATCCTCCGAGTAGTGAACTGGAGGTGACCTGAAGGTCGCGGTTACCGGGTACTTTGCATGGTTCGAATTTTCTAACGTTTGTTTTCCTTTCGGCGTCCCTGAGTCGTCCTTTGAGTAGTGGACTGGAGGTGACCTAAAGGTCGCGGTTACCGGGTACTTTGCATGGTTCGAATTTTCCAACACTTGTTCTTTTTGCCTTAGTTGTTGCGCGTTTAAATGTTCGTTGCTTAATTTTCCATTTCCTTCGAGGGTGAGTTGAGTGCTTGCGTCTTTCGTATTCGATCGGCCACTTGAATGATTGGCGGGATTGAGAGCTTTTAATGTTGGCAGCACGGGGTCTGCTTCTTTTGGTTTATGCAGCGCGGAGCTTACATCATTTTTATTCATTTCATTTTCATTATTTGATTCATTTTCATTTCGTCGCGTTGAGCTCGGTTCCGCTTTTTCGTAAGTTGTGGCTTTTCCTTGTATTTTCGTTTCATTTTTCGTCGTTGAGTTTTTATGCACTTTTTCTTCCTCACTTGTTGGATTTGCTATTTTTTCGTTTTCGCTCGTTGGCGTAAGATTTCTTTCTTCATTGTTTCCTTGCGTTTCTTGATTTTCGCGCACTTCCTTTTCTTGTTGGCGTGTTGAATTTCCATAATTTCCTTCGTCGTTTTGTATTTTTTCGTTTTCATTCGCCGTTTGTGGCGTTTTTTGTAAGTTTGTTTTTCCTTTAACTTCGTTTGCTGATTTTCGTAGTGTTGAGCTCTTGTCGGCTCCTTCATTATTCCTTTGCGAGTCCATCGTTACATTTTCATTACTTTTATTATTTTGTATCGTTTTGTTTTCGTTTATCATTTCTTCTTTTTGTTGCGTAGTATTCTTTCTTATTACTTCTTCCATCGTAGCTTCTTCTTTGTTTTTTAAAATCATTTTTTCTCGTTTATCTAGTTCGTTGCCTGTTTCGTTTTCCATTTCGTCTTCTGATGAGGTGCGATTGCTTTTGCGATCTTCGTCGTATTCCATTTCATTTTCAATCGTGTTCCTTGGGGCTTGCTTGTTTTCTTGGTTTGTTGATTCCATTGGTTCTTCTTCTGCGGACGTTGGTTCGTCCTGATTGTTGTCGTCGATTTCTATATCCATGTTAGGGTGTGCACTCCCTTTGATAACATGTTGTTTGTTGGTTTTTTGTTCTAAGTTCAAGTCCTTGTTGGTAGTCTCGGTTTCTTCTGCTGGTAAGATTACTACTTTGTCAGGTGATGGGTTTCCAGATGATTCATCTGAGGCGGATCTGTTGCGTTTTTCTCCTTGTCGGGTTATCTTTAGTCTTTTTAAGTCCTCGTCGTCGAAGTCTGTGGACTCCTCTCGAGGTCTAATGGGAAAGGCGTTGGCTGGATTCCGGGAAAGGGCGTCTGCGACGACGTTAAGTTTCCCTGGTTTGTGGTGAACACTAAATTCGTAGCCGTTGAGGATTGCCTGCCAACGTTGGAGTTGTTGTGGCGGATTCGGTTTGCTGATAAGATATGTCAGTGCCCTGTTGTCGGTTACGAGTGTGAAGTGATGTCCGTACAGGTAGTGCTTGAAATATTGGATGGAATGTACCATTGCAAGTAGTTCTTTACGCATTGCGTCGTACACTTTTTCGGCTTTCGAGAGTGTACGAGAGTAAAAAGCTATTGGATGATCGAATTTCTCGTACTCTTGGCTGAGCACGGCGCCGATCGCGTAATCTGATGCGTCGGTTGTGAGTTTGAATTCTTTCTCGTAGTCTGGGTACCGCAAGATTGGTTCGTTTGTTAGTTTCTGTTTGAGGGTTTCGAATGCTTGTTGGCAATCGCTTGTCCATTTGAATTCTTCCGTCTTTTTTAGTTGGTTGGTTAACGGGAGGGCGATTGTTGCAAAGTTCTTGATGAACCTTCTATAGTAGTTTGCTAGTGCGTGGAACTGCGTGATAGTTTTCTTGTCTGTGGGAACTGGAAAGTTTTTGACTGCCTGCACTAATTCGGGTCTTGGTTGACAGCCTTTTTCGCTGATGACGTGGCCTAGGTATTCCACTTTCTTTTGGAGAAATTGGCATTTGTCTGTTTGGAGTGTAAGGCCAGCATCGGACAGTCTTTTTGCTAAGCGATGGAATTTTTTTCCGTGTTCCTCAAGGTCTGCGGCATAAATGACGATGTCGTCTAAATAGACGAATAAGTCGGTACCTTGGAGTCCGGATAAAACAACATCCATTAGTCGTTGGAATGTTGCGGGTGCGTTTTTTAGGCCAAATGGCATTCGGTTAAATTCATAATGTCCATTTGGTGTGGAGAAAGCGGTTTTTGGTTTGTCTCGTGGGTGCATCTCGATTTGGTGAAACCCTGAGGCCAAATCTAGCACTGAATAGTAACGAGATCTACCCAACTGGTCTATGATATCGGTTATGTTCGGTAATGGGTACGCGTCTGGTGTTGTTTTTTCATTAAGTTTTCTGAAGTCGGTGACCATTCGCCATCGTTTATTGCCTTCGTGGTCGGTTTTCTTTGGAACGATCCAAACGGGCGAATTGAATGGTGATAAGGATGGTTGAATTATTTCCTTATCGAGGAGATCGTTGACTTGTTTCTGTATTTCCTCTTTGTGGATTTGTGGGAATCTGTACTGTTTTGTGTTTATTGGTATTTCGTCGGTTGTGAATATTTCGTGTTTTACGAATGACGTCGATCCTAGTCGTTCGCCTGGTAGGGTGAACAGATGCGAGTATTCGAAAGTCAGTTGGAGGATGTGTTCTTTCTCTACATCATCTAAATTTTCTACATGCAAGAGAGGTTTTAATTTTTTGAATCTTTTCTGTTTCTCTAATGTCCTTGTTGTACGGACTTCTGCACGATTTTCAGTTGGAAAGTCGTTAGGACCGTGATTATCGATATCGACTGGTCTGTCGGATATCATTTCTATCGGTTGTAATTCGATTGTTGGGACTTGGAAGTGTATATTATAGTCGTTAGTGTTTATTGCGCATAGATATGCGACACCGTTTCGGTTTGTAACTACTGCGTCACCGATAAATAATCCTTCGCCTGCTTCTATTCTTGGTACGTAACCTTCGGTTAGGTTTGTGTTTTTGATTCGGATATGGATGGTAGATTTGGTTCGAGCTGGGATGGAAATTTTTTCGTTTGTTTCGAAAGGTATCTGTGTACCTCTGAAGTTTATGCAAGATTGGGTGTACAGGATGTCAGCTGGTGTTTCTTTGAAAAATTCGTCACCCAGGACGGCGTCCTGGGGGATTGGCCATTTGTAACGGATCGTGTGAAATTCGACTGGTATTCCTCTTATTTGGAGGGTACATATTCCCGATGTGAAAATTGTGTCGTCTGTTATTCCTGTTAGTTCGTAAATTACGTTATAGTCGACTTTGACGTGCTTCGCTACTGCGTCTCTCCTTATCAAATTTAATTCTGATCCGGTATCGATTAGGAATGCTGCGCTTTGTTCTAGGAAGTCAATTGAGTCTATTCTGACGGTTGGTGGTGTATGTCTTTTTGTTTTTCCTAGTGAAATCCTCGCTTTTTTAATGATTTGCGTTGTCGCGTCTAATGGTTTGGGGTCGTGCGCTCTTGCGATGTGCTCCCGGTCGCGCTGTCCCGCGGAGTCGCCATCGCGTTTTTTTGGGCAATTTCTGTCACGATTTTGGCAAGTTGTTGAAATTTCGAGTGTAATTCCTCGAATTTATCGTCGTTTTGATCATGGGGTTTTCGGTTGTTGGAGTTGTCGCGAGATCTGTTTTGCGAGTTTTCGCGAAATCTGTTTTGGGAGTTATCGCGGTTGTTTCGAGAACTACCGGGTTGTCTGTCGTAAAACTCGTTCCATCTGTTATTTCTGTTTCGATTTTGTGAATTGTCTCTGTTTCGAAAGTTGTTCTGCTGATTATTTTGGTTGTTTCTTTGATAATTGCTTTGATTCGAGTTGTCTCTTTGTCTATTATAATTATTTTGCGGGTATCGGTTCTGGTAATTTTGGTTTTTGTAATTGTTTTGATACCGATCTCTCGAGTTATTTCGATATCCGGAGGGTCTGTTGTAATGCTGCGGGCCGCGCGATTCGCTGCGGTACCTGCTTTGTTGGTTAATGAAACTGTTGTCCGAAGGGGACTGGCTTCTAAAGTTTTGGTACATTTTGTCTCTTAGTTCTTTGATTGCGTGACAGTTTCCTGTGGAATGAGTTCTCGATTGGTGTAGTTCGCAAAATACGTCTGTGTGTTGGTTTTTTGATTCAGCGAAATGGATTCTAGCTGTTTCTGGGGGTTGTGTTAGAGCGTGTTCTCTAGATATTCTACCGTGATTTACTGATTGGCGGTGTCGAAGTTCCTGTTCTATGTGAATCGCTTCCTTAATTGTTGCGTCAAAATCTCCGAGATTTTGTTGATTTAGATTTACTGCGATTTTGTCGAAGAGTCCTCTGATGAAGGCTCTGGTTACCGATTTTTGGACTTCTTCTAATCTTTTTTTCAAATATTGCTGCTCGTCGGCTCAGCCGTAGCATTCGTTTAATCTTTCCGTTATGCGTTTTAAAATTATTCGAGTTCGTGTCGCGTATTCTGCTACCGATTCGTTGAAATTTTGGGAAATTGCTTTGAGCTCTGGTTCTAAGTCTAATAGTTCGATAGTGGCACCAAAACTTTCTTTAAGGTCTCGGTAAAATTCATCGAGAGTTGTGTAATTTTTTGTTTCTGCCAAATCTTGGGCGAATCCTGTTAATTTATATTGCACAGTCACAAGAAATTGCGGTTGTTGGGCTTCGGGAATTAATTTTGCAGCTCGTTTGCAAGCGCCAATGAAATGGTCTACGAGGATGTTTTTTCCGTCAAAAGTTGGGATGAGTCCGTAAATATCTCGGAACGTCATGCCAACTCCTTCCATTTTTCTTTCTTCTAGGTGAAAAAATGAGGGTGAAATATTCTGACGCGTACTGGTGCGTCGGGGCGGTCGTATTGGTTCTATTTTGGGTTTTTATGTGTTCCTTTTTCCAATTTTTCCTGTGTTCTGATTTGGCTTATTTTTCTAATATAATCTGGGGAAAACAAAATTAATCTACTGGAAGAGTGAAATTTGTAAAGAAAAAGAGAAATTATTTCATTTTTGTTTTGTTGTTTTTTTTTTCCAGCTTACTTGTTATTGTTTTGTTCGTATTTGTAATTGATTCGTGAAGACGGGGTCATTTTACGTTAAAAGGGGGTTTTTTTTTTTTTTTTGCAAAGAGTAATTTTTCGCAAAAAGGGGAGAGAAAAAAATTTTTTTTTTTTATATTGCTGTTTTATTATTGTTCTTAATCGTTGAGTAGGGTAAATTCGTTTCAAATTTGAGGGAAATAATAGGAACAAATGCGGGGTTAAAATTTGCGAGATGTAAAAATTTCGGTTTTCGTGTTTTTTTTTTTTTTGTGAGCTATGGAAAGAACGCAAATTTTTTTTTATGATACGTTCGTTTTCGTTCTCAAAAGTTCAATTCGTCGACTGAAAATTACTTTGTTCTTTATTTTTTTTTTTTGGCTTCGTGTTTCCTTTTTCTTTTTTTTTTTTTTATTCGGTTTGTCTCGAACGGGAGATGTTGAGTGTTCGGAAAAATTCGTTATTTTTACTTGAATTCGTTGCGTGAAGCGCGAGGGTGTTAAAGTATGTGTATTCGGTATGAACGGAGCATAAAAGAGCGCGTATATCTATTGTGACGGGTTCGACACAATCGCTAGAGAAATGGAGGGAGAAAAGAAATAAATTACGCGAAAAAGGAATCAAAGTAAAAGTAACAAGCTTCGGATTTATTTAAACGAATTTTATACAACGAAAAGAGGGGCGCCAGCTGGTTAAATCGGTCCAGCAACCGTTACAAAAGAATGGCCAAAAATGATCAAAGAAAAACAATAATAACTGATTTAATTAACGAAATAATTGAAGGGTAATTAATAGGGCCGGTTCAGGGAGAAGCTAGGAGATCTTAAACTCAGGGACAGAAGGTCCCTGAAACTCAGGCGTCTTATTATACCAGTGACGACAAAAGGGGAGCGGGCGAGCGAGCCACGCGATGGAGCGAACCACGCGAACACTCGAATCGAGTTCGGCCGGCGAAACCCGATTGATCGAACGAAGCGAAGCCTCGCTCGATCCACGCACAGAAATCCGATGACGGGACTCACTAATCGAAAAGGGGAACACGGGGTGGGCGATCGACGAGGGGGATTGACAACAAAAAAAAATGTAATGACGGGGCTCGAAAACGCGGAGAAAAAATCCAAAGACGGAATGGGCGCGAAACAACGGGGAATGACGAGAGAAAAAAGGGGCAAAGTGACTTCGCGGGGGTGGACGGGGAAGCGACTCGAGGCACAACGCTCGTCGCGTCGACTGACCGACGAAATAAACTCTTTCTCGAACGAAAAGTTCGAGAAAGCAACGAAAACTTGATCGGGAATTTGGGAAAGCACGAGGGGATAATGGCGTCGCACGCCCGGCAAGAATCGAAAGACTTACGTGTCTTCTCGTTTTCCGAGGGAAAAGCGAGAATCCGGTGCCGAAGATTGTCCCAATCGGTCCAGAGAGCGTCCGTGGGAGAGCCGGGTCGTCGTTGAAAAGAATTGAGGGTCACGATAAAGTCACACAAAACCAAAAAGAGATCGAAAAAAAACAACAGCGTGTTGGCCCGGTCGTGTCCGAAGCGGAAGTGTGGCGCTCCGGGCTCTCCTCGAGCTCCCGGCCGCGTGATAGCAGCTGGTTCGAGGCTTTTCGAGGCCCGGGAGCGCCAGCAGCCAATCAGGCTGCGGCGTTGTAGTCGGCCGTCGTTCGATCGAATATCGAGCGCCGGCCTCGCGAGATCGCGCACCGATGGCGCCACGCTGTCTGCCTCGTGAGACCGAGGCTCGATAAAAGATGGCGGCGCCCACGGCTGTCAAAACGGCCGTGGCGCGATCGTATCGACGGCCTCGCCTCGACGCCGCGGAACCCGCTGTTTCCCTCCGACCTGACGGACAAGCCTATTGTCGGAGGGACGATGACGGACACGAGCTCCGCGACTCGACGATGTCGACAGGGCTAAGGGGGGGTCGGGCTGAGGGGGGGAACATAAAATATTACACGCGGGGGAGGGAGGGAAAAACCAATTAAAGAGGGCAACGCAGTTTTCGTGATCGCTCGATCGGTGGGTCGCTCGCCCGCGCTCGCGTGAGTAATCGCAGTCGAGATGCTGGTCCAGCGACGGTCGTCAGCCACGTTCGGTCCTCCTCGGTCTGCGGGAGCTGGAAAATAAGAGAGAAGAGAGCCGGTCCCTTTCGGGGATCCGGCGACTCCCGCTGCGGCTCGACGCTGGCAAAAAAAAGATAGAAGGAAAAAGTGACAACGTCACACTATATATATATATCCGTCGCGAACGAAGCACAAGAGCGCGCGTATAACTATATATTTTCGGTCAGCTGTGCATGCGAGGCGTGCGAGGAAAGAAAGAATAAAGGAGGAATAAGAATGTCGAGCGTCTTTGTCGCTCTTTACGTACGCAGATGGGGAGCCGTGTCGGTGCGACAAGGCCAGCGGTATCCGCTCATGCGTCGCACGGGCTCTCACGAAGCGTGAGTTGTG
Organism: Hyposoter dolosus; assembly: GCA_963921915.1. Classification (NCBI taxonomy): domain Eukaryota; kingdom Metazoa; phylum Arthropoda; class Insecta; order Hymenoptera; family Ichneumonidae; genus Hyposoter; species Hyposoter dolosus. Next base: position 1,646,108 of record OY998134.1, read on the forward strand.
TGTGTGAGTGAGCGACTTTGTCGTCTCTCCTCACTTCTATGGGCAATTTGTATTCAATTGTAATCTATGTGCGTAATTTGGTACTTACATTGCCAGGATTATCCAGATTTTTATTAGCATTTGTTGTTTTCGTCCTTCCTTCTATTTTTCCTTTTCGTTATGCGGTTTGTGGTAATTCGGTGAGAGAGATGGAGAGAGAAAATTTTGAACTGGTGCGCTTTTCTCTTTGTCCGTTGGTCGGAGAGAAAGGAGAAAGGAGAAAAAAAAAAAATTTCACTGATCGTCGTTGAACTTCCTTTTTTTTTCGCAGTTTGCTCTGCTTTTTCACTTTTTTTTTTCACTGTTCGTTGTTTCGATTTCTTTATTTTTTCACCGTTCTTTTTCTTGTTTTCACTTTTCGTTGTTAAACTTTCACTGTCTCTGTTGTTTCTCGGGTTTTTTCGTTTCGTGGGTCGCGTGCGGTGTTTCGAATCCCGATTCTGACACCAGTTGTGATGACCGGGGTTTGAGAGGGCGAAATAATAATGATGATAATAATAAGACAGGAGAATGAGGTAAAAGATATAATATATTGAGACTTGATAATTTGGGAGTGCACGAGGTATTAGCGGTTCGAAGGATGGTGATGAACTAAGGAGTCGAGGATTTGAATAAAGGAGAATGATTTGGTGAAGTGGTAGTGGGGAGATGAAGCGGAGGAGAAGTTGAGGCTCGTGGGACAAAGAAGTGCTGAGGGATGCGGTGATAAGATTAGGATGCTGAGCTAGGAGTTTTGAGTGTGAGAAAGAATTAAGAACGGATGTGAGGTATCGGGTACGAATGTGGGAAAGAGTTTGGAGAAGAATAAGGTAATACGGTGCTACCGTGACATAAAGAAAAAAAAAACAAAAGAAAAAAAAAGGGATTCAAATTAATAAAATATAATAAAAATTAATAAAATATAAGAAAAAAAATCAAGAGACGCGGCAGCGGCTCGACGCCAAGTATTAAAAAGAAAGCGTAGCGCGAGAGCTGCCGTACTCTTATATACAGTAAAATAGGCGTTTTATGACGTCACAGCAACTTTAAATCGTTCTCACAGGAGAACGGGTTGAGGGAAAAATCTCATATTAGATTCGAATTTTCTATGATTTTTTATGTTTCGAATGGTCCTTGGTAGAACAGAATCCGTTCAGCCAATCCAGAGAAATCTGATATTGAAGATTTTGGACGCGAGGTTTGGGATGTTTTCTGTTTCTTGGAGTCAGAAAGGCGTAAGTTCCCCGCGCAGGCGCTTGGACATACGCCCTTACGCGTCTGGTGGACATTTTCGGCCCGTGACGTCACGCGCTCCGCTGAACGCGGTATCCCCACTCTTCACGCACCACTGAGCGAGAGAGACAGACTATATCGGGCCTGTCTTTCCGTATGGTTTTCATTGTCTAGGTACCATGGTTTTCCATGTCTAGGTCGACGGCTCCATGGTTTTCGATGTCTAGGTCCACGGCTCCATGGTTTTCGTTGTCTAAGTATATTTCTCCATGGTTTTCGTTGTCTATGTATTTTTCTCCATGGTTTTCGTTGTCTAGGTATATTTCTCTATGGTTTTCGATGTCTATGTACATTTTTCCATGGTTTTCATTGTCTAGGTATATTTCTCCAAGGTTTTTGATGTCCAGGTATAGTTCTCCACGGTTTTCGTTGTCTATGTACATTTTTCCATGGTTTTCGTTGTCTAGGTTGTGATCTGGGGTTTTTCTTTAAAGAGGACGATTCGAAAAAATGCGGCAGGGACTGGACCGGGGATCGAACCCGGGACCTCTCGATTGCCGGTCGAGTGCTCTCCCAACTGAGCTACCCAGGCCGCTGCTACACTTAGTTCGAATCGTCCTCGTAACGTGGATTCCACCACGTTACAAACCCCCTTACCAGAGTTTGATCCGGCCCTGGCGGATCGAACTTAAACTGGGGAACTTAAGGAGAACTGAAAGGGGTACTAAGAGGGAGTTCAGAGTGGGGTTGTCTGATGGACCGAAAAATGGGAAGGGCTAGCTCGAATTGGGGTAGGGGTCTCAGGTAAGGTTCGTGTCTCTCCACGGCAGCCATGATGAAATGATCGCTTGTAGCTATTCACCGGCGGTGGCCCCACGTTGGTTTTGCCACTTTGTGATCTGGGGTTTTTCTTTAAAGAGGACGATTCGAAAAAATGCGGCAGGGACTGGACCGGATAGAACCCGGGACCTCTCGATTGCCGGTCGAGTGCTCTCCCAACTGAGCTACCCAGGCCGCTGCTACACTTAGTTCGAATCGTCCTCGTAACGTGGATTCCACCACGTTACAAGGTATATTTCTCCATAGTTTTCGCTCTCTAGGTCGACGACTCCGTCGTTTTCGTTGTCCAGGTATATTTCCCCATGGTTTTCGATGTCTAGGTATATTCCTCCATGGTTTTTGATGTCTAGGTATATTTCTGCATAGTTTCCGATGTCCAGGTATATTTCTCTATGGTTTCCGATGGCTAGGTATCTTTCTCCATGGTTTTCGTTGTCTATGTATTTTTCTCCATGGTTTTCGTTGTCGAGGTATATTTCTCTATGGTTTTCGATGTCTAGGTATAGTTCTCCATGGTTTTCGTAGTCTATGTACATTTTTCCATGGTTTTCATTGTCTAGGTATATTTCTCCATAGTTTTCGCTCTCTAGGGCGACGACTCCATCGTTTTCGTTGTCCAGGTATATTTGTCCATGGTTTTTGATGTCTAGGTATAGTTCTCCATGGTTTTCGATGTCCAGGTCGACGGCTCCATGGTTTTCGATGTTTAGGTCCACGGCATCATGGTTTTTTTTGTCTAGGTATATTTCTCCATGATTTTCGTTGTCTAGGTATATTTCTGCATAGTTTTCGATGTCGAGGTACATTTCTCCATGGTTTTTGATGTCTTGGTCCACGGCTCCATGGTTTTTGTTGTCTAGGTATATTTCTCCATGATTTTCGATGTCTAGGTATATTTCTCCATGGTTTTCGTTGTCTAGGTCGACGACTCCATCGTTTTCGTTGTCCAGGTCGACGGCTCCATGGTTTTTTTTTGTCTAGGTATATTCCTCCATGGTTTTCGATGTCTAGGTATATTTCTGCATAGTTTCCGATGTCCAGGTATATTTCTCTATGGTTTTCGATGTCTAGGTATATTTCTCCATGGTTTTCGTTGTCTAGGTATATTTCTCCATAGTTTTCGCTCTCTAGGTCGACGACTCCATCGTTTTCGTTGTCTAGGTATATTTCTTCATGGTTTTCGATGACTAGGTCGAGGGCTCCATAGTTTTCGATGTCTAGGACGACGGCTCTATGGTTTTCGATGTGTAGGTCCACGGCTCCATGGATTTTTTTGTCGAGGTATATTTCTCCATGGTTTTCGATTCCTAGGTATATATCTCCATAGTTTTCGCTGTCTAGGTCGACGGCTGAATGGTTTGCGATGTCTTCTTTCAGGGCTCGACCAGGGTTCCCGACGGAAGGTCTTGAAGGGACCGACTTAGAGTGTTATCGCGGGGTTTCTAAGGGATCACCCGAGAGTCTTGACGGGGCTTTTTTTAAAGGGTTGACAATAAGATCTCAGTTGAAGTTTTTATGGGATTGATCAAGAATCTTGCCGGGCCTTTCATAAAGGATCAGTCAAGAGGCTGAACGGGATATTTTAGTGGGTTGAACGGCGGTCTCGACGGAAGTTTTTCGACCCTAGAACGGTAACCTTATTTTATTTTTCCTATTCCTGTAACGTAGGGTCATGAATGACCCCAATTTTGGAAAATTCATATCTCTGGTAAAATGAAACAAGAAGGGTTCAACTTGGGCTAATTCTTTTCGTTTTTTAATGCAGAATCACGTGAGCCCGGAACAATTTTGCTCGGAGTAAAAAAATTAGTCGAAAATGCGACGAAACAATAAAATAACGGGAGAATGAAGGAGAAGGGCGGGAGGATGAAGGGAGAAATTCCGCCAGGACTTTTTTGAGGGATTAGCGGAGAGTCTGGATGGGATTTTTTAAGGGGTTGACCAAGGATCTGAATGGGAGTTTTCAAAAGATTAATCAAGAATATCGTCGGGACTTTTGTAAGGGATTGTCCAAGAGTCTGGACGGGATTTTTTAAGGGTTAGACTAAGCATCTCGACGCTGTTATTTCAAAAGATAGGCCGAGAGTCTGCACGGGATTTTTTGAGGGGTTGATCATGTCTGTCACTGAGATTTTCTGAAGTGATTGACGGAAGGGGTATGGACGGAAGTTTTCTGAGGGATAAAGTAGGACCGTTACGGAGACGTTTTTCATGGGATTCCTAAAGAGTCTCACCGCGGCTTTTTTAAGAGATTTATCCAGATTCTCGTCAAGACTCATTTCAGCAGATCGACCAAAAATCCTGCCGAGACTTTTTTAAAGGGTTGGCCAAGAGTCTGGACGGAATTTTTGAAGGTGTCGACTAAGAGTCTCAACGAGGTTTTTTTAACAGATTGGCCAAGAGTCTGGACGGGATTTTTAAGGGGTCGCGACGGAATTTTTTCAAGGGATTGACTGAGGGGGTCACTTAGGTTTCTTTAAGGGATTGACCACGAGTCTCTTCGAGGTTTCCTTAAGAGATTGAACGAGAGTCTGTACGAGAGTTTTTCAAGCGATTGATCATGTCTTTTTTCGAGATATTTTAAGAGATTTACCAGGGCTGTCGACGAAAGTTTTTGAAGAGAGTTGTCTTCTCTCCTGAACAACCAACCAGAACAAATAATCCCTCTATTATTAAAAAAAATGTTGATGAATATCCTACTTTCCAAAAAGAAGTAAAATCCGTGGAAAAATACTTTATAAAAGTAAAAAAAAGACGCCAAGTATTAAAAAATCGCAACCTCAGTTGGAAAATAACGACTCAATTTTATTCTTGATATCACTTTGCAATGAAACACTTTTGATTTACGATATTCATGTATTTTAGTTTTTCTTCACTGCGAACAATCTTTTGACCTTCATAAATATCTTCTCAAAAATTTTCATACTCAATTGAGACAAAAAAAAATGAAATCATAGGAATTTAGCCAAGAATTCATAAATGAGTGGCAAAATTTCACAGACGAACGTGCGCCCTCGACACATTCGGTTCAAGGGTTTTCCCATTTCGGAGGATTCCAGCATGATTATCCCGAATATTATGATGACTTCATGCTAGCTAAAGATCATGAATGTACGTACAAAACAATTCCACGGGGAACGAAACATAAAAAAGGGCATGTTTGCGTACAAGGGCACGCGTACACGTACACGTACTTACCGGACGAATTCACTGCAAAGATTATACAAAAACTTGGCGTGCATGGTTTTCAAAAATAATTTTGGCGAAGGAATGCCTCATCCATGTTTACCCGTATTGGGGTAGCCGCTGAGAGGGGGGCGGGAACAGACGGGATACATTAAGAAACAAAGAGACAAAATGGCACATTTAACACCGCGTTCGGCGTTGACTGTCCTTCCTCGATGCATAGGATACTTCGCAGCAAGGGGTTCAGCGGGCGATATTCAATTGGGGGAGAATTCGCGAATCTCATAGTATAGCTCGTCTTCAATACAAACTGACTTATGCTATCCGAAGATGAAAATTCTCTCATCATAGACGGAAAACAAGGTGATCGATTAACAAAGAGACAAAAGTTCGAAGTGATCCAAACAGTGTAGAACTGATCCGCTCACGTATGCGTAGACAGCAAAAAGCGAGATGGACAACTCCGTCTACGCATGCGCGAGCGGATCAGTTCTACACTGTTTGGATCACTTCTAACCCTAAAGCACACGACTAAGGCCCGGTTCCATAACTCTCGGTGAAGTTGGTAAACGGGGTTTAATGAAAAACGCGCGTTCCGCAACTCCTTAATCCACGGTTAAGCCACAGTTTCGTCAGTCAAATATAACCGGCCGAGATTGGGCGTTTAACGGGCTAAACCTCCGTCATATATAGGTTATGGGTGTATGAGTGATGTGTATGTGCCAACTGACAGCTCGCTCGCTGCTTGCGAAATCTCATTTCTTAACCTATAACTTCCAGTTTCTCTCTGTTTAATGTGTATTAACCCTCAGTAGACACATATGGGTGTAGGGTGTCCAGCACATTCAGCGAATGCCATTAATTTCTCCTTTTTCGTATAGATTACCATTAAATATATAACAATAATTAAAAAGAATTTTTATCCATCACCCACACTGCAGGCTCTTTTCCCATATATCGAAAACTACTTTCCTGAATTTTTCAGATTTTCTCAACAAGTCCAAAAGTACAGTAAAAAAACAGTAGGGCGCCTGACCCATGTGTGTCTAGGACGGTGCACTAATTGTACTGTGTGTTTACGGAGGGTTAACAGTAATTCGAGTGGACACACAAATAATAATGTTGCCAAAACATAGCAGGCAGACGAATTATCGATGCTCTATTATCGTCTTCAGTCAGAACTCAAAGATTTTTTTAACATGGAAGACTAAAAGTTGCGAAAAAACGAATTTTGATGAATTTTATGACATCGATTTACCCGCTCGACTTCGCTTATCGAATGAAAATGTATTTGAAGTCCTGCAGCAAATACGTCATGAACTGGAGCATCGAAAAGAATATTCAACGTATCCCTTTCACACTGTCCCATTCCAGAAAGCCAATCATCGAAGATATTTGAAAAGGAATAAGCGCTCGGTTGGAGTTATTTCTAATGGAATATAGGTTTCCAAAAACCCCGGTTAAAAGTGCACTGTGGAACGCAACTGCGATAAATCGCTTGTTCGAGCAGCGGTTAGATTCAACGTTCGGTTACTAAATCTCGCGTTTCACCTCGAGTCGTGGAACTAGGCCTAAAATGGCACATTTAACGCCGAACGCGGTGTTTTCAGGACGAGTCGTAGCCAAGCGCGAGGCGGAGATGAGGACTATCCTTCCTCAGTGCATAGAATACTTCGCAGCAGGGGGTTCAGCGGGCGATATTCAATTGGGGGAGAGTTCGCGAAATTCAACTTGAAAATACTGTCGTTTATCCCGTATAGTTTGTCTTTAATACAAAGTGACATATGCCATCTAAAAATGAAAATTCTTCTATCACAGACGGAAACGAGATGATCATTAAACTGCTACATTCAATTATCTTTTGTCTTCCCGAAATTATTTTTGAAAACCATGCACGCCAAGTTTTTGTATAATCTTTGCAGTGAATTCGTCCGGTAAGTACGTGTACGTGTACGCGTGCCCTTGTACGCAAACATGCCCTTTTTTATGTTTCGTTCCCCGTGGAATTGTATTGTACGTACATTCATGATCTTTAGCTAGCATGAAGTCATCATAATATTCGGGATAATCATGCTGGAATCCTCCGAAATGGGAAAACCCTTGAACCGAATGTGTCGAGGGTGCACGTTCGTCTGTGAAATTTTGCCACTCATTTATGAATTCTTGGCTAAATTCCTATGATTTCATTTTTTTTTGTCTCAATTGAGTATGAAAATTTTTGAGAAGATATTTATGAAGGTCAAAAGATTGTTCGCAGTGAAGAAAAACTAAACTACATGAATATCGTAAATCAAAAGTGTTTCATTGCAAAGTGATATCAAGAATAAAATTGAGTCGTTATTTTCCAACTGAGGTTGCGATTTTTAAATACTTGGCGTCTTTTTTTTTACTTTTATAAAGTATTTTTCCACGGTATAATATACGGAAATTTCAAAAAATGTATAACAAAAATAAAATAAAATAAAATAATAAAATAATAAATAGAAACGTCAGTCGAAAAAACTCACCGTTTGATTCAGGACGACGTGACACGTACGACGAAAACTGTGGTAATGAAGCGACAGACCACTGCACGAGATTTTATAGAAAAAAAATTAGCAAACAGAGAGGACAGATCTTAGAAAAAGACACCCCAGACTCTAACCGTGACACAGAAAAAGACAGATGAATTCACGAGTCAAACTCGCAGCCCAGTGCAACCGCACTTAAGCGGATATAGCATCAGCAAAATCCGCCACAAGGCAACAGCGAAATACAAATGATAAGAACTTTCCCACGAAATATTCAAGAAAGTTAATAGAGCACACCATTACAGGTATACGATCTCGCTGTCCTTGACAACAGCGAAAGAACAATTCCACGTGGAAAAATTACGAACCACCCCTGGAATTTACTATGAGGAAGTAGGAACTTTACACACCGTCAAGGAAATTTGGAAATTGGCTATCCAATTGGACCTAACACCAATAGAAGCAAGAGAAGCCGCCCTAGGACATACCATCACGGCCCTACAACACCTCTGCAGCGAGATGAAACACGACACCTTATGTTCCACATTATCAGCCACCCTAGAACCGACAATAGAATCACTAAAAAGCGAACTACAAACAATTCACGACCTCGTCGGAAAAGCACCCAGACAAAAAAGAGGATTGATAAACGGTCTAGGATCAATAATTAAATCAATAACAGGAAATTTGGACGCAGACGACGCCCAAAAAATAGAAGACAAAATACAACAGATAACTAACAGACAAGCAACGGACGAAAAAATACTAAAAGAAAACTTGCAAATCCTAAAATCAACAACGACCCTTTTTGATCAGGACAAAGCGAAGACACTAACTAACATAAAAGCTTTAAACAAAGCAGTAAGAAATATAGAGCAAGCATTTAACCAACAGACAGACCTAGTACAACAAAGAGAAAACCTAGACGAAAACATAAACACAGTAGGTTTAGTACTAACGCCACTACTGAGCGACGTACGAAGAATATCAACTTTCCTAGTAGGAATTACAAAAGGAATAGTAGACCCAACTATTATTTCACCGAGACAGCTTACAGAATATTTAAAGAAAGCGCTCCCAAGCATCCCCTCAGGATTAAGTTTTCCAGCGGAAATAACACCAGAAAAAATGCAAGAAATATTGAAAACATCCGAACTAGGCTCTTACAGCAGCGAATCACGAGTAGTGATCGTAATAAAAATACCGCTAATAGAAAATACAGAATTCAAAATAAACAAAGTCTACCCGTTACCAGTAAGAACAAATTCAAACACTTTCCAATTTCTAGAAACGAAAGAAAAATTCATCTCAGTAAATAGCGAAAACAGAAATTACCTCACGCTAACAGAAGAAAATTTGAAAGAATGCAAAACGATAGGAAAACAGTATTATTGTCAACCAAAACACGCAACGCAAGTCATCGGAAATACGATCCCCTGCGAGATAGCAGTTTACTTAGGCAGCAAACCAGAAAAAAGCAGCTGTACGCCACGAATAGCAAAACTTGTAAACACTATGATAATAACATTAGATCAACCCGGAAAATGGCTCTACGTAGCACCAAACCCGGAACCGCTAACGATAAAATGCAAAAATGCGAAAATTGCGTACACAACGATTACCGACACGGGAATACTGGTTTTGGACGGGAAATGTTCCGTCACTGCCGCCGATTTTAAATTAATTACTACCACAGAAAATACCCAAAAAGAAACTGTAGATTTCATACCACCACATAACCTAACCTTCGAAATCGGAGCACCACTTGTTAAACACTTAAAATTGAATCTCAAAACTCCGAACAAAACTATTACAAATTCACTCGAAGTAAATAAATTAGGCGAAAGAATCGAAAACTTGCAAAACAAACTAAACGAAGAACCAGAACTTTGGTCAGATTCGTACCCTCACATCTTGAGAAATTATTCCCTACACGGTATGACAATAACGATACTAATCATTTGTGCAGTAATATTTGTAATTCAAAGAATAAGAAGAGGCCGATGCGCCCAAGCAATTTCTGACATCGAGCGACCGACGACAATTTCGCCAACGCCAGCGAACAGAAATATCCGAGCGACAGATTTAAAAGTTATATATACACCGTCAAAACGACCATTTAAAACAGATTCTCTGTAAAATTACATACAATATTACAACAAAACAAATGTAAACGAAAATTGTAAGCCGAAAGACCAATTTTTACCGAATTTATGTTGCTCAAATAGAAAAGTCGAAACGTAGTTTCGTCTTCCCAAGGGGGGAGGATTGTTGCGCCCGCATAGCAACCAATTCAATAAAAATCAAGACATTAATCGCCAGCAACAGGAAGTTGACCTGTCGTGCACGCGCCGTTTCAAAAGCGCATCCCTCAGCAAGTTGAATAGACTTCGCTCCAACTTCGAGGCCATGTCAAAACGCTGACGATCAAACTCAGCATCGACCGTTCCGATCTACCCGTACAATAACCCCAAGGCATCGGACGATCGATTGTCCACCACTTATCATTACCACCTCCACAAATAATTGTTAACCCCTAACTTTATAAAAAGGGAAAGCAACGCCCAAATCAAGCACTCTGCGATCATCCACCGAAACATCAGATTATTATCACGCCATTGGTCTCGAGGCAATTAACTCGATTGTAACGAACTACCTTTAATAAACTTAGAGTTAAAACTGAAAGTATTGGGTTGGAGATTAACTCAACCTTGGCAATATCCCGAATAAATCAGTCCCAACCAAACTCGTCCCCACGTGACGGTTTGCACGGGCACAACACTTTGAAGGGTCTTAGATTTTTTTAGGTAACCTTGGCCAAGGTTTTTCAGACGAGATGTTCTTTATACAAGGTTTTTTAGGTGATTGTATTCTTTTATTTTGAAGGGACTTCAACTTTTTTAGGCAAGGTTGGCCAAGGTTTTTTAGGCAAGATGGTTTTTTATACCAAGGCTTTTTAGCCGGTTTGCTAATGGTGTTTAAATAATTGATTGAATTTTTCAAAGCTATGGGTACGTGAAAATACTGTGTTTCTGAGATAAAAAAAAAAAAATTGGGATATCAAAATATTTATCGAATAAATTGTAGAAAAAAAATGTACAGTAACCAATAATTTCGATTCATGTTGAAAAGATACGTTACAAATTAAAAGTAACTTTTATGAGAACGTTTTCTCCGCTCTATCAGATTAAGTGTTCTATGATTTTTTCACAAAGGGTCTAGCCGGATAAGATGGGCGAATCTGCCCCCACTGAATTTCGGGGCTCCAATTTTTTGACAGATTCATGACCAAAAAAAGAAAATTTCTGCAAATTTATAGTTGTTTATATTGATTTCCAGCGATTCTACGTCACAAAATGGTGTTTTTTTCATTTTTTTTTTTTACATATCTAAAAGCTGTTTAAAAATCTGAAAAAAATCTGAAAAATCGGAAATCCATGAAAGTTTATAAAAAAAATTATTTTAATTTTTATTCTTATTAAATACCGTTTTTTATGGGGTAATTTTCATTTTTTTGAATTATTACAACATGCACCGACTCTCCTACTATGTTGGCAAAATTCGACATGATTCTACTCTCCAATTTTTGTAGGATAAAAAAAAAAAAATTCAATATCCTACCTGCAACACATGAAAAAAAATTGAAATCGCAAAATTTTCCATTTTTTTTTGCTAAAAATCCGAAACAAATCATTTCTTACGCTCAATTAATGAGCAGTAATGACTTTAGAGGTTGGGGGCATCGCACAGAAACGTGAGTGATTGGAATTCAATGCTGATTCCAGACGAGCTTGAGTTTGCGAGTTGCATTAAATTTTGAAACGACTCACCGCGATTTCTCAGCATTTCTCGATCTAGTGTCGATAAAAGAATTAATATCAGAATTACTGTCGGTAAAAGTGCAGGGTTCAAGTGGTGCCGCTAGTTAGTTTCTATCGTAATTTTCGAACTCATTATGAGTGAGTTGTTTTCCATGACAACTATAAACCATTTCTTTTTTTTCCTTCTTTCGCAGTCTTTTCCATTCTATACAACTGAATTCGTATTCGTTGTAATTGACGATAAAAATTCCTATCTGTTTTCTATCATATTGGAGAAGAAGAATAAAATAGGAATATTCGGGGTGGTAAGTATTTTATTAATGTTGTTTTAATCATGTAGCTAGGTTTTACTGTAGCAATTGTTTCTTGTTGAGAAATATAAATCTTCTAAATATTCTTCTTCGATGTTCTAGAGATGAATTATAATTGACTGATCAACTTTACGAATAAACATGTCAACGTCCCACGCATGTTCGAATCCTGGAACAGATCCAAAGAGGTGTGCACATTGTGTACGCGTACTGAGAGCATTGAAGGGACAACGGAAACGAATAAACGATGATGCTGAATGCTTGGAATATTCTGGAAGAATAGGCAAGGTCTTGAAACTTGGTGATGTTCTCTGCAATCATTGCAGGCTGATTGGATATTGCAAAAGTACTCAAGTAGATAAACATCGCATTGAATCGTCACTGGCATCCGCTTCAGAAGAATCCGGATCACATCAATCAGCAGATTTTGTTGAATCTCAACGAAATGCTACGCTACCAGCTGATGATGAGGCTCCAGGCCTCTATAAGCTGTCAACGCAGGCATCTTCTCTTTCTATACATTCATCTCAAGGGGATTATTTACAACAATCATCTCCAGGAGTTTTTTCACAAAATTCCACGGTCACTCATTCACAATCGTCTACTGACGACCCATCATTTGTTGTGAAGGAAACGGTCAATATTGAGTTGATAGAAATGCCCTTCCCTCGGGTAGCGTCGACTCACAAGCATTGCTTTCTTTGTTATTCATCATCAACAATGATCACTGTACCATCTCAGGCTCGATTGCAAGCATTCCAGAAAAGAAAGATCTTCATTCCTAAAGGGAATCGCTGCTGCCCAACTCATTTAATAAATGGAAGATTTTATTCAGATGATCTTGCAAAGTTGAAAATACATGCTGGTACCAGTATGATTGAAGTATCCGACTTGACGTTTTTCCTCAATGACTTGTCAAATGCTCATGAATTGAAGCAACAAATTGGAGACGGTACTCTATCTGACCAGAGGCTAAAAACATTGACTAGTTTCAATTATGAAAATCTAAACGAACTATGCGGGAAGATGAAATCGATGCGGAATTCCAAGACCCGTAATATTTTGCAAGCATTGGTAGTATTCCTTTTCAAAATGAGAACTGGGAATTCGAATAGTGTTATTGCATCTGTACTTGGACTTGAACGTGATCAACAAGTTTCAGATTATTGTGCAGAAGTTGTAAACTCTTTCGAAAAAGATATTCTGCCAGAGGGCTTCGGTTATTTCAGCAAATCAAGACAAGATCTTGTAGAACATCAGACTTCAGATACAGTGAAGAAATTGTACGAGCTTGAAGATCAATTAGTGCTGATATTTGATGGAACTTATATTCGTCATCAAAAGAGTTCCAACAACGGCTATCAACGGAAATCGTATTCTGGGCAGAAAAAAGTACCATTGTGCAAACCTTTCACTATTTGCACAACCAATGGATATGTTGTGGAAATGGAGGGGCCTTTCTACGCTAATCAAAATGATGCCGAAATAATGAAAATACTCCTGAACAATCCCAATGGCCTTCAACGAATTATGAAACCAGGCGATATTTGTGTAGTTGATCGAGGATTTCGGGATGTAGTGCAGCAATTGGAAGAGAGGCATTACCAGGTATTCATGCCAGCATTGAAGGGGCAACGTTCCCAGCTGACAACTGGAGAATCGAACCACTCTCGATGGGTTACAAAAGTTCGTTGGGTGGTTGAAGCAGTTCATGGAATACTCGGCCAAAAATATAAACTACTACATCACTCTTTAGATAATAAACTTCTGCCGAATGTACGATCGCTCTTCAGGATTGCGTGTTATCTAAATAATAGTTTTGGAAAGAGATTGAATTCTGATGTTGGTATCGGAGATGATATTATTGAACAGATGAAATCTAAGCGGAATACTGAGAATTCATTGGCAGAAGAGGCGGAATCGGGGCATTGGAATCGCAGAAAAACTCAATTCCAACAATTGACATCAGCGGATTTGCTTGATTTCCCAGAGCTGACGGAGAAAGAATTGAAAATACTTTTCACTGGTTCGTACCAGTTATCTCAAGCAGTATCTTACCTTGCGGAAATGATGGATGAGGATGGTAATGTTGCACTGCATTATTTGAAGAGGTTAGAAGAAGCACATCACTCAATCATTCAAATTCTTGTGAAGTCGAGACATATCAGCAGAAAAACTTATAAATGCTACATTGATTACACTCGTGATTCACAAGGCTTATCTGGGATTCGCCGTTACGTGTGTGATTGTCCAAACGGCAAACGAACTGTAGGATGTTGTTCACACACAGCTGCGATAATCTATTATCTATCAAATGCTCGATACCTATCAAAAATTATAAGACCAGCTGAAATCCTGACAGGACTCTTTGATGTTGAAGAAGTGAATGCTGTGATCAACAGTGATAGCGATGAAGACTAATATGTGATAATAAAGACAGCAGGGATAAATACTTCATCTATGGTTACAAAACAATAACAAAGTTACGCGAAAACAAGTTATATTTGTATCGATACACAGGAAATGAACAGCTTACTAAATTATCTATATATTTGTATTAAGTTTCAAAACCCAAGATAGATCTTATTCAAGATGGAAGGATCAATAATACGTGTAAAAATTAGAGCGGATGGAAGAAGATATAAAAGGGTTCTTGAATTTAATTTTCATGTTTCTGTTTCATTTCAAGGAAAGACAATTTTTGTAGAGCGTATTATTTATGGACTCACTAATAAATTATGATTATTCTCATCTGTGTTATAATTTTTCAACCACTCCAGCGATAATCACTTATTAATTGGATCAGAGGGATGTGATAATGGATTCTTACCGAAAAAATGGAAAATTTTGCGATTTTAATTTTTTTAAATGTGTTGCAGGTAGGATGTTGAATTTTTTTTTTTTTTTAATCTACAAAAATTGGAGAGTAGAATCATGCCGAATTTTGCCAACATAGTAGGAGAGTCGGTTCATGTTGTAATAATTCAAAAAAATGAAGATTACCTCATAAAAAATGGTATTTAATAAGAATAAAAGTTAAAATAATTTTTTTCATAAACTTTCAAGGATTTCCGATTTTTCAGATTATTTTCAGATTTTTAAACAACTTTTAGATATGTAAAAAAAAAAAAATGAAAAAAACACCATTTTTTGACATAGGATCGCTGGAAATTAATATAGACAACTATAAATTTGCAGAAATTTTCTTTTTTTGCCCATGAATCTGTCAAAAGATTGGAGCCCCGAAATTCAGTGGGGGCACATTCACCCATCTTATCCGGCTAGACCCTTTGCAACGAGAATATTCTTTCGGAGAAATTATTCGATCTCTCCATCCTCTCGGTTTGTCTTAATTTACGGTGAATGGAATAATGCTGATGTTGTTGATTCCGAAGTTTCTTTTATTGCCTATTTTATGAATCTGTACACATTATGAATGTCACTGAGTAATTTTAGCACACTCTTTGGCAGTGCACGCATAAGAACAATGGATCCGTATTAAAAAAAAAAAAATTACATGGAAACGTGAAAAATCTGGGAAAAACTTAAAAACTTGATCAATATATTCATTAACGAATTCTGTATCATATCTCATAGCGATAAAAACGTTTGTCGAACAAACGACGATTTTAACGTTCGCCCCAAAATTCCAATTTATTTCGTGCTCGCTCGACTGTTTGGCAAACGTTTTGTTAACTGCGAATTTTTTTTTCAACCCGATCTGCTTTCGAATCAATTAAACATGATTGGTTAAAAAAGGAACAATAACGATATTAATCAAGTCGTAGTACATTGTAAAAATTATCGCATACTGTTTCGTAGATGACACGAGTACCTGGACGAAGGGCGAATTCCGGTCGGTATTTGTTCGGGGGTTATTCGTACCATTTCGAAAACCGTTCATCGACGTACCGATGTGCGTTAAGGCGTACGAAGCAAAATTGCCCCGGTACCGCCATCGTCCAAGAAGATGGCAGAGTGGTAGAAAAAGTGATGCACTCACACTCCGCCGATGTTTTTGAAGAGGAGAGACTCGCGATGATCGCAGAAATGCGACTTATGGCGCGACAATCAAACACCATACCGTTGAAAGAAGTCTTTGATGATGTCTGCCGAGATCCAAGGTGCCCAGCTACATAAACTTTGCGAAATACATAGATATTCGAGACAAAAAAATCCAATTTAAAATAAACGTACGGAGTATTACAATGTGGAATGGGTTTCAGATTCGCGAGAGCTGCAGTTGAGATATCCTATGAATCTTTACGATTGAGCCTCAACCGGGACAAATCCCAGGGTAGACCACCGGTCCCACAGACTCGGGCCGGTTTGGGGACTGTTCTCGAGAGTTACCAGCCGCTAAGAGATTATTATCGTGGATCGACAACGACAACGCGGGGAAAAGTCGCCCTCTTTTTTGCGTCTGACGCTATGCTCCCCGTACTCGATAAAGCGCGAGAGATTCACATCGACGTGACATTCAAGGTAAAATGAAAACAGAATTTTTCTATTCAGATTTATATTTATTTCTTTATGAGCAATGCCATAAATGAGATGAATGAACTTTTCTAGGTGGTACCAAATCGACCAGCGATGTCGCAATTGCTAACCATTCTCACACGTTATGCAGATAGTGTAAGTTTTTTATCTTAATAAAGGAACTTGCACTTTGGAGAAGGTTTAATCTGACAATATGGATTATCGAGTCTAATGCATGACAATGACTTACAGGGTTATGCAGCCGTGTGTATTCTTTGTGAAGAGCGTACAACGGAGATGTACGAGAAGATTTGGGAGAAACTTTTCGAGCTTGCCCCGACAATGCAGGTAAATGTGGAAACAGTCGTATCGGACTTCGAATCAGCGATTATCACATCGGTCCAGAGATGTTTGCCGACAACGCGGGTTCGTGGTTGTTGGTTCCATTTTACACAGGTAATGAAAAATTTTCGAGTGACAAATTGTAATTTATTAATTAGTGTCATATTTCGATGCCGTTTGTTTTGTGACGTTTAAATTTGAATATTTCCAGCAAAAGATTAGACGTTATCAACCGTTATTATATGTACCGAGAAATATACGTTCAATGAATTCAGAAAAAATTGTCTCGAAGAAAAAAATACTTCAATTGATTATGACATTATTTTCTTTGTCACCTTTCAAATTGTTGAGGTCGTTTTTAGGGGAAGATAAAAAAAAGATCTGTGGTAAAAACAGATTCGATTACAACTTTGAGCTATCTCTATATGAGTGTGCGGTGCACGTGAGTGTACTGATACCATTTGTCACTGAGTTTCATCGTGCATTTTTTCTCATTTTAAGCAAAATTTGTCTGCCCCGAACAATTAAACCGAGTTACATCATAATAAACGTTACGACCTGTAAAATTAAATAAACGGTCGTTCCTTAATCTGAAATATACATTGAAGAGTTTTTTTTATTATTTTGACACAGGCTGTGTATCGGAAATGGCGGAAGTTACGGCCCGCTACGGAGACCCCGGCCGAAGTATTATGGATGGCGATGGCACTGGTCCTAATCCCACCTGAGAGAATCAGAGAAGGAGTTGCGACGATAAGGGAAGCTGCCGACCTTGTAGCGCGCGAGTACCCATTCGTTGACCAATTCATGCGATATTTGAATCAACAGTGGGTACCCCGCGCAGCGACGATTTCTGTGGCGGATAGTCCGATCCGGACAAACAACGTCGCGGAAAACTTCAATCGACGTGTAACGTCCAAGCTGGGAGGGACTCACGGACACGTGTGGAAATTTTGCGGTAAATATTTCTCATAATTACTGCATGTTGTGCAGATTCGCGTCCAAGCTTAAACAATGAGATGGTGTTTAATTATAGAAAATCTCGGAAAGATGCTCAAAACCAACGATACGGAGTACGAACGGGCGGCCAATGGCTTGAATCGGAGGCGACGCGAAAATGACGTGCAGTTACACGAGGACGCGCGCCTTTTCGCCGCTCAGGAGAGACTTCCATCGGGAAGGTAACTGCGTATAAATATTAATATTTTCTTTTCTTCAATCCCAGGAGATCGAATATTAATTTCCCGGATCGTGTTTAATAAACACTTGTAATTTCAGGTACACGATGAAAGAATTTTTGGAAACAGCCGTGGAGCAACGCCAGCGCGTAATAATTCGGCGTTTCGACGAAGCTATAGAACGTAAGCCCCTTACATTCCAGTTATACGGGGTTAGATATGTTTACATATATATTCATGTGTTGAATTCTTTACCCATGTTATATTTGCAGGCAATGATATCGATGTAGCCATACTGCCAGCGGCTGCACCGCCAGCGGCTGCACCGCCGATGGCCGCACCGCCGACAGCCGCACCGCCGATAGCCGCACCGCCGATAGCCGCACCGCCGATAGCCGCACCACCGATGGCTGCACCGCCGATGGCTGCACCACCAGTGGCTGCACCACCAGTGGCTGCACCGCCGATGGCCGCACCAACGGTGGCTGCAATGCCCCTAATCCTGGAAGAGAATATAGAGGGACACCAGGCAATGATCGAGGACCGTCGTGCCGAGGGTCCTCAGGGATGATCGGTGAATCGACTGCGAATGCACGGGCTCAGCCAAACAACCAAGCACCCACATCACTTTGCTGTGGGTGCCTGGAAGCTCAGGCGGTCGTCGCGCTTATTCCGTGCGGACACCGAGCAGTATGCGAACTCTGCCTCCATCGCATGAACGTGGTCCGAGCGGAGACCGAGGCGAACCTTTTCGCGAACTTCGTCATAGATGTTGAGGAGTATGCGCGTCCAACGGCACAATGTCCCGTTTGCCGTTCGTATTACATGGCGACGTTGAGAATTTGGGACTGTTAGGGGCGATAGGTTCCAAAACTGATGATCCGTGGCAAAATAACCGCAGATAATATAACCGCAACAAAAAATTCAAAGAAGGATGCAGTGTTTCAAACAAATTGCGTTACGCAAGTGGCGGAATGAAGAATATAATTATTATTGACTTAAGAACTGTGACGAATTTTTCAAGTACCCTGAAAATGCCACAAAAGTCGCTCTCTTTCTTCCGTCGATTTTTACACAAAATCGAAGATGGAAGATAATATTGTTGGGCGCCAGTCGCAAAGCGACTCGACCGAAAAGAGAGAGAGACAAAAGTTGACCAGCTTGCAAACAGCGGAATGGGCGGGGTGACCGCGAGAATAATTCAAAATGCAAGAGTTACGTTTGAAAATAATAATAACAAATTTAATGATAAAGTCGAAAGTTATAAGGAAAATTACAAAAGCGATACGCACGCTCGGGATAAGTTTCAGTCGCAGACAAATTTACATTATTTCACGCCAGAAAAGAATTCACCGAAATGATTACAAAGAAAGAATTAAACAAACTTTATTTTAACAAAAGAATTTTTCACCACACCTCCACGGGAAGTTCGCTTTTCTGCCCTGTTTTCCGGGAGGGAAGTGGCACTTTTCTGCCCGCTTAGTTGGTTGACGCATGCGCACAACAAATGCAATCTTCCTTTCTGCAATGCGTTAGCAACGAGTTGTTGATGACAATTGAATGTCTCATAACAGTCACTCTCACCGAAATTGAGAGAAACGGTCGTCTATCCAGTTTATATAAAAAAAAAACATTTACGTGGGCCGAAAAAATACTAAAATGTCCTCGTCTAGCTCCAGTGACTATGAGAGTAATTCTTCTGAGTCTCCGCGGAATTTTGAAAATGAAGCGAAAGGCATCACGGAAAATTTGTTGCCGAAAAAATCGAGTTCGCGGTATAATGACTGTTATCGCGAGTTTATGGATTGGAGATCCGCGAATAAGTCGAAGTCTTTCGCAGAAGACGTTTTTCTTGTTTATTTCGATGAAATGTCGAAGAAAATTAAACCGTCAACTTTATGGTGCCGCTGGTCCATGTTGAGGACCACGATGCTACTGCATCGCGAGATAAACTTGAACGAATATAAAAAACTAAAAACGCTGTTGAAAAACCTTTCAAAAGGATTTTCTCAAAAAAAAGCACAGATCTTCTCGTGGAACGACGTAATGAGATTCATCAAAGAAGCTCCCGATCACATTTATCTGGCAACGAAGGTAAATACAATTGATTATTTCAAAAATCAAAATTTTATGTATATATATATTTTTTTTTTGTATAGAATTTATCATGACGTAGGAGTTTCCATAGTTGGAATGCAATGAAATACCTTTTATTTTTTGCCAAAGCCTATTATTTATATTCAGAATTTTATTGCGATGATAAAACGATCGATTTTTGCCCCAAGAAAAAAATATCGGCTCGAAAAATGTGGATGATTTAAAAAAATGTAATAATCGTCAATAAAAATAAATATTTTTCGTTACATTCCAACGTTGCGAAATTCAGCATCATGAATTTGTCCAATTCTGAATATTTTTTATTTTGATTCGACTTTGGTTGATTTTTCCCGGAAAACGTGTTGTCAAGTTGCTTTCATGTGTACTGGAGTTTCCAACGTTGGGGTCCAACAAAAATGCTATTTTTATTAATTGTTTATTCAATTCAAAAAACCATGAACAATTTCCCACTGATTTTGTATTTGGATCCTTAAAAAAAATTGTTTCATTGCCCTGACCAAATATTGAATGAGCATCATGAGGTCTGCTCAAGAAAAAACAGAATTTTGTTGTATTCCAACGATGCAAACTTCAATGACGTCTATTAAGCATTTTTTAGCCAACGCATTTTTTGTTTTGTAGACCATCTTAATCTTCGGTATTTGTGGAGCCCTAAGAAGTATGGAATTCTGCAGCATAAACAGAAATGACGTCGAAGATACAGGGTCTCAATTGGTCGTGACCATTCGCGACACAAAAAATTATTACCCCCGATCCTTCGTAATCGGCGCGAATTTTTACCAACTTGTAAAAAAATACATGGATGCAAAACCGGAGGACATCGATACCCCGAGATTTTTCATCAATTTTCAAAACGGAAAATGTAAGCGCCAGGTCATCGGAAAAAATAAAATAAGTGAGGTCCCAAAAACGATCGCACTATATTTAAATTTGCCGAACGTTGAACGTTATACGGGTCACTGTTTTCGACGCACATCCGCTACTCTCCTAGCAAACTCAGGTGCTACCTTGACGACCCTGAAACAGCATGGAGGGTGGAAATCCAGCACCGTTGCTGAAGGATATATCGAAAACTCGCTGGCAAACAAAAAGAAAATTTTTGAAAGTATCGTTAATTCGGAACCTTCAACATCGACGGGAATTCGTCATACAACATTCCCGAGGATGAATTCGGAACCTTCAACATCGACGGGAATTCATCATACAACATTCCCGAGGAATCAAGAAAGCAGCGATGCTCCCTCATCTCCTTCGGCTTCAGGAGAGAATACAGGAAAAATTACAAAGTCGCCACCAAAATTACC
Organism: Hyposoter dolosus; assembly: GCA_963921915.1. Lineage (NCBI taxonomy): Eukaryota > Metazoa > Arthropoda > Insecta > Hymenoptera > Ichneumonidae > Hyposoter > Hyposoter dolosus. Next base: position 1,667,448 of record OY998134.1, read on the forward strand.
ACTCCAAACAATCGAAAACCGAGTCGAAAACATCCAGTGCACGGAAACACCAGACGAAAAATTAAAAAAACACAACAATGCAAAAAATAATCCCGAAGTCGATAGCGAAACACCAGTCGAAAAATTGAACAAGCTCGACAGATAAAAAAATAATCAAGAAGTCAACAGCGAAACACCAGTCAAAAAAATGAAAAAGCGCGACGGTTTGAAAAATAATCCAGAAGTCAACAACGAAAATAAAACGAAACCTTTTAATTTCGAGCATCCTACCATAAAAATAAAAAAATTGAAAATCACACAAATGAACATAAATTATTGCGGATGCAAAGAAAACAAAGAAAATAAATAAATCTGTTGATGATTACCTGTTAAATTAACTGTTAAATCTGTTAAATTAATAAAATCTTTCAAAAAACATGTCTTTTTTCACATGTTTATTGTACATGTGAAAAAAAATACTTTTATAATTGTTTGAAATTGTTAAATAAAAAGAAAGCTGATTAGTCGAACGATATTGAAGTAATTTCATTGGATTATACATTTCTTTCTTTATTTGTAACCGAAAAATTAAAAAAAATGATATGAGTTCGAATTAAATATTGTTTTTGTTCGACTGTGATCGAATATGCTTTTCTGTTGTATTTGATGCCTGCCCCCGACCAGTGGCACTCGCTTCGCTCGTGCCACAAATGTCGGGGCAGGCATCAAATACGTGAATCTATCCTATTTAATTTTTACCGTACTTTCGACCAGCGTATATATATATATATATGCTAAATCTTTGCGGTATGAAAACAAATGCAAAAGGCCGAGAATAACTTTTAACCTCACGGTCAAGCTAATTTTTCGATATTTTGTGCCAATTTTCCGAACTTCCCGTTACAGGTGTGGTGAAAAATCGTATACGCAACACGGGAGGGAAAAAGACCATCTCAAACCGCGTGCTTGCCACCCTCGCCTTCGGCTCGGGTGGCAACTTGCACCCGGTTTGAAATGGCCTACTTCCCTCCCTAGTGGCGTAATATACTATAACCCGGGATAACGAAACATTACGATCACGCGTCTCTCATGAACCGCGGGGGAAGAATCGCGAACTCACTCACACAAAATCTCGCACGCTCACACACAAAATTGGTCGGGATCCTATATTCTCAACAATCTAAACCGTGCTCGAATTTATTCTCTCCGTGGATCTACTCACGGTCGAGAAAATAAATTTTAAGATGACAACGAAATTATCGATGCTTTATTCGAAATACCGAGTCCCCGATATTCGGTTACTCGGTCGAGCTATCGAACGTTGTTCGCGTCAGATCATCCCGACCCAGTCACTCTCACACGCACACAATTACACAATTTCGCGACCCTTCAGCCCGGGAAACAACTTACGCCAACCGGAACCAATTATTTATCAAACAAAACCCAAAATTGGAGATCTCGAGTACGGCCACGATTACTCTTCGACATAAATTTAACTTTAACTAACGCAAAACGCTACACGGGCGATCGCGGGAACAAAAATCGAAAGAGCAGACAAAGGGACACGTGACAGAGTCGCCACCGCGACCAAATTTCTCTCAACACACGAGACGGACGATAATTATTTTCATTAAATAAAAACACGAGAAATATGACCCGGGAAAGATGTTCGAGGGCCCACCAACCAAACCAGAAAGTGAAAAGGAAGGAACTCACGGTGTTTCTTCCCATTTTCGCGACACGTCCTCTCTGCTCGATACTTCACGAGAATCTCCCCGAGAACAAGAGCGTTACGCGTAACGAGGAATTAGCCTCCCGCCCCTCTCCTAATTTTTCGAATATCCCCGAAAATCGACAGGTCCGGCGCAATTATTAACTTGATCCGAGCGTTAGACAGGGCCCCAAGAAGAGTTGAAAATCGGGATTTGCAGACGCATTGTCGATGCAATTTTATCCCTAGCTCGCCCATTACATTTTCGCGCGGTAACACGGACCGTGGAGTTCACACTTAAATTCCGGGACCTCGCGAGATAAATTCGATGATCGTCGTTCGATGATTGACGACGGGAGAATCCGGCGGGTACGACGGCCCTGACGTAGCGATAGGAAAACGAACGTTCTCGATGCCAACGAATATTTTCCAAATTCCGAATATTCTCGAGCCTTCCATGAGATTTCCGTTGCCTCATCCTTGAGTGAGGCCGGGATCGTGTTGACAATGGAAATAGCCTCTATCTCTCTTTCACGGGATCACTCACATGAAAATAATGTATCCCGAAGCGTAAATTAACAAAATGTTAGCAGAATTATCGCCCTAAGCAAGCCCTGTGAGATAATCGTGTGGCCGAAGTACCGAGCAGGAGCCATGGGAAGTCGTTCTTTTTTGACTTTTGTGTTTTAGTGACGGTCAAAATAAAAAACCGTCACAGAACATACGAAATGACCAGAAACAATATTAGTGAAACAATTTTTTTATCTGTACATTTATCGGACGTTATATGCAAAATAGCACAACGATATAATTTTTCATATTGCACACATCGCCAAGAGTAATATCGGTTTCAGTAATAGTTTTCAAACTGTATCGAAAACTCTCTTGCACAAGTAACTTTCGTTTTATTGTTCAGTTCAAAGAATGTAAACCCAATTTATTACTGCGATCCTACATTTATTCAATTATTTTGTCGCGGTTTTATTGCCCGCGGTTATTTTGCCTACGGATCATTACTCGGCGCACCTCACAGTATTATCAATGAAATAGCAATTTTGTTAATACGTTGTAACAAACTCGATAGACTTTGAAAAATTTCGGAAAAGTTTTCAAATTTCAACGCCACATTTGGTGGGCAGCAACTGCCAAAAACTTCAAAGTAACAAATACCAAAACTATAACGGTTTAAGTGAAATTTAAGGCTTAGAGAGATCATGAAGAAAAAAAAACGAATTCAATTCTCCTATTATAAATTTCATAAAGGAAATCAGTAAATATTTTCCGAAATTTCATAAGGACTTATTAAGAAATTTTTCCAAGGTTTCCTGAAAATATTAATTTTGTCGCAAAAAGGTCACTTTGGTATCGAATTCTGGAAAAATATATCTTCTCATTGCCATACTCACTTTTTTTTCAAAGATATAGTCATAGTGAGTAAAGAGTAATTTTTTTCAGAAAAAGAGAAAATATTGATAGAAAAAAAAATCAGCTATAACCGCCATGTAAAAGTTGCAAAAAATTTGTTAACTTCGTTTGAAAAAAAAATTTATATATTTATATATATATTAGCACCTCATGACGTTCGAACAATCGTTAAAGGTTTAACATTTATCAATCAAAGAGAGAGAGAGAGAGAGAGCATCAAAAGACTAAATGTAATTTTTTATATATCTATATTGATGGTTAATAAGAGTACCAATGGCTGTGAACACGCGAGAAATTTTTTTTTTTATTATATGAAAATTTCAAGACTGACAATGTGATTTTTTTGTATATTCATATTTGTTCTTAATCATAGGATAAGATGAGATGGACGTGAACATGTGAAAAAATGTTATTTTTTGAGTGAAAATATCATTAGAAGGACTGAATAGGAATGTTTATCAATATTTACACATACGATCGTATAATTAGTAATTGTCTGTTGATAATAGGGTAAAATTAGATGGCTGTGAACAAGTGAAAAAAAAATATTACTTTTTGTATGAAAATATCATCAGAACAACTGAATAGGAATATCCGTCCATACACACCCATACAATTGTGTAATCAATAATTGCTTGTCGATAAATAGTGCCCGGGCCCCTGCCCCTCGTAAAGAGGTGCGGGGACATGGGTGAGGCCAACCGGGCGCGTCTTCGGGTGGCGGATAGAAGGGGTTCCAGGGTGGGACCGACCGTGTACGGCCGGGGAACGGGGCGTCAATGACGACCGGGACCGGGTCCGGAGGGTCGCCGAACACCTTGGACAGTGGGAGCTATAAGGCAACCGGCTGGCGTAAAACCCGGCCCAGGGAACCTAAGGCCCCGCCGCGGACCACTCCCCAAGCTAAGGTGGGAGCTATCGTGCCGATGGCTGAATGGCAACTGGGTCATGTTGCCTCAAACGATGCCCTTGGGAATCAGGCGCCTCCCCATTGTATTTTAGTCGCCTTGTCATTGCAACAGGCTCTGCATGATGGACCGTTATTTCCTGTATACTCGTGGGACTTATATGGATAACAAGGGATTTTCTTTGCTCGCATCAATAAGCGATTCAGAAGAGACCGCATCTACGAATCGCTGATGTATCTGCCTCTGTTGAAATTCGTCAAATTGTGCTAGCCAGCGACCTTTAAATTGCGGATGGGCGATAGCAGCGATTGCCGCATCAACATTGCGCTCGTCGAAGTCGAATAATTTTTTAAAACGTTTGTCAATTCCTTCAACCATGCCGTTAATCAGCGGTTTACAAAAAATCACGTCATCGCTTTTCGACAGCTCTGTAAGTTGATACTTCATCGATACTAGCGTTGGTAATAAAATACCGTAGTAGCAAGTATCTCCTTGCAGAAGATCGATACCATATGCGAGCGGTGTGGAGCATCGCACATACTCTGCTAAATAGTTGAAGTCTGTATCCGTGAAAGGTTGTGTTAGGCCTTCAATGTTGTTGTCAATAAGCTTCTCCTTGATGCCAAGTAACTGCTTGAAGCAGTCGTAACTAGAATTCCAGCGAGTTATGACTGGCCGTTGAATAGCAATTCCCAGTTCAATTTTCAAAGTTTCTCGTTTTTTTGGAGAACGCAGCAACTTCCAGAGTGACGAACACTTTTTCAACACAGAGGTGTGCTTTCGCTTCAACGAATCGTTTTGAGCTATTGCTTTTGAAACATCAGTAGACGCAATCAAATTTAGCGTGTGGCTAGCACATTTGCAATGCCTCGGCAGAATTTTCTCGCACTCATCGCTAAATTCTTCTTCAATGTCGATATCTTCTTCCGGATTTAAGTACTCTTCGACTGCGTTGATATCGCCAGATCCACTTTGTATTTCATCTTCTATAAGCAACATTGAACACATACTATAAAATAATGATGCTGTATTCAGAAGTAAGCATATGAGATAAGTGATACATGAATTGTTAAAACGTTGCAAAAAAAAATTCAAAAAATGGAAATTTCACGCTGTTTTTTCTTTTCATTTTTTATTTGTAAAAAAATACTGTTGTTCGATAAGTTGAAAAAACATTTGATAATGACTACATAATCATAAAAATGAACTCCATAACAAATTTCGTCTAAATCGGTATTTTAACTGTCAAGGCACGATAATTATCCTTTCCGACAACATCGATTTCGAGGGAATCATTTTTTTTTACGGGTTATTTCGGCTGCGAACATATAGGCGACAAATGCAGTGCCCACTAAAGACTGTTCAATTAAAGCAGGATGCTGCTCTTTCACTCACCCGGTACATTTTTATCTAAATCTTCAATGCCCAACTTTCGAAAGGCTTTTTCGAAGTTACTGGCATTGTCCGTAACCGTTGCTCTTATCAATTCTGCTGTCAATCCGAACGACGTGTGGATACTGAAGAGAAGTTTCGCTATAGCATCGAAAGAGTGTGTGCCAGAGAATCTTCTGCAGGCGATAGCTGCCGATTTCCTAATCAATGTTTTACGATCAATCTGTAAAAATATTGCAATATAAAATGGGGTATTCCACGCCTACGGGTGTAATAGCTAAAATTTCCTATACGCAAAGACAGATTTTTCAAAAAACTCTTAAGATTTTTAAACAGGCCGGTTTTTTGCTAAAAATTTCAAATTAATTAAAATCGTTCAAAGTACCAATCATTAACAATTTTATAAGAAAGTATGCTGAAAACAGCTTTGATGAATTTTTCCTTCCTTACAAACCGAGCATTCTGATATATTGCAAATATTTGCCTCAATTTACAATTGTATTCATTAATCAAAATGAAAATTTTGAACCACAATCACATCCTAAAATACCAGGAGTTTCACTAAAATTAATTTCCGAAAGTTTTTTTTTTACTTTTGACTGTATAATGCCTTCTACAACACTATTTTGATCTGAATATTGCAAATAAAAAACAAAGTGGCACAAAAAAAATACAATAATATAAAAACCATAAATTTACTCACCCAGCTAACTGTAACTCCCAAAAACCGACGTGCTCCTCCTGTCCACACGTCAGCTGTTGTACAAACCAAGCCACCTTCATTCAACAGGAGTCTCAGTTGTTCTCGGATTTCGTTCATCGTTACAGATAAATTCTCCTCTACTCTCTTGCCCAGAGTGTGTCGCGTGAGGTGTTTTATTTGAAAATCACCTTTTCGGATGTTGAAATCTGAAAACCAGGTAGATCAAAAATGAACTTATGCACTCTTAGCTAGTGGAGCCACACTTAGCTGGCGGTTCGCAAAACCAATTGACGGACGGTTTTTTTTTGTGATTTATTACAAATTAAATATATTTAGGATGGTTACGAACAGAACGACAAACAAATATTGCAGAGCCAACCAAAACCCCTTGCCCTTTCCACAAGCTTGCAACCGATTTTTAACACCCAGGAAAATCCCCTTATAAAAAGTTGGTGAGTAACGGCGGAAGTTGACGAAATATATCAAAATTCGACATTCGCATTGTTGCCTTTTTATTCGTCCCGTGATTGATCGCTTGGCTGTTATACATGCGGCTTTCGAATTCCGAGTCTCCTGTCAGCTTGACAGTTCCGCTATCAGCTTGACAGTTGGGTAAACGCATGCGGTTATACGTTTCTTCCAAATTATAAGCATTCGACGTCACGTTTGATAAAATCCTTTAACGAATAAATTTTTCTCAAGTGCAAATAATTTGAAATTTAGTGCGCAAGAGTTTTTGGACAGAGAAGATTTCCCGGTCAAGGCCTCCATTGTTTTTGATATCTGACTATATTTCTCTATGGTTTCTGTTTTTTAGGTACAAATGTTTCTACATATTTTTTGAGATCTAGCATCAGGTATCAATAACAAAAGCGCTGCAGCGCCAATGAACCCCTGTACGCGTGCAATGGGTAAACCCTAGTGAAATAAAAAACGAATACCTTCTAAAGTGTCTAGGGAAAATAATGAAAAATATTTCCGAAAAGCAAACACAAAGTAATATAACATTTAATGTTGCAGGGTGGTTGAATACTTTTTTTCTGCAGTATTTACAAAATTGATTTTTCTTGTAATATCTAGCTGATTACTTGCCATCGAATATTTTTCTGAAACCTGGATCCTCCACTACTCCGAATGGTAACATGAACTTTAAGACGAAATCGGTAACGTTTTCCTCGAACCTGTCTTGATTGAAAGAACACGACCAACGTCTCCGATCGATGGTCGAAGTATCTCGACTGTGACGTTTTTGACGTATATACTCCGTATATCTTACGTGATCCTCTTTATGCTTTCGCTAAATAGCCAAATCAAATATTTGAAAATCGCTTTAACATTTCATTGGCCCATTTTTCAATCTTGCGAATAAAAATCATGCTTGACAATAATTCAAAATGTTTATTCAGATATTTCAAGTCCCTACACACAGACCAAATGCGGCAGAACACAACACTTGCGAGTAATACCGGAGTTTTTTTTTTTTTTTTTTTTTTTTTTTTTTTTTTTTTTTCAAATTATCCTAGAGCTTTCTGAAAAGGAACATGTCTATAAGGATGTTTTTCGAACGATACGTGGATGGACTGCATGAATCAAAGGAATTGCGCTACATGTTTTTCTACACAAGAAATTTCTGAAATATATTAGAAAATTGAATGATACTTCGAAGAAGAAGCGAAGTTTTACAAATGTTTTAAAACAAATATTTCAACGCAGAAGCACATTTTTCACAAAATAATATCTGATAAAAAGTTAAATTACCGACGATTAGAAAGTTGGTACGAATAATTATAAGTTTTAAAAACAATAACGTCTCGTTACGAGAATTCGTTTCCATACATTTTTGAAATTTTCGAAAATAGAAGAAAGTTTAGACGAAAATTCGATATTATCCGAAAACACAGTTTGTAAACACCATGAATTTGTCTAATGTGTATACATTTTTTTTAACTCGAAAGAAAAATGCGGAATAAATTGAAAAATTATGAAACAGTTTGTTAAAACTTGAGATAAAAACATCAGCACAAAGTACTACAAAATTCACGAAAAAGAAAAAGGTTTACCAATCCATTGATAAACTTAATTATTGAAGATTGAAAACTAGGTCAAAAGATTTCGAAATTATTGAAACAAAAATGCCTCACGAAACGAGAATTTTTTTCCAAATAATCAGGATACTTGAGAAACTGGGAAAATCATCAATTGATAAACTTGATTGTGAAAGAAATTTGAAATTCTGATAGCTCGAGTGACCTTAAGAGAGTTTAGACCAAAATAATTGTGAACATTTTAAAGAACGAAAAATATAACTAGAAAAATTCTATATGATTCAACTATATCCAATTTTCAAAGAAAAAAAATTTAATATCTTGGTGTAAAAACATTGTGAACCAATTTAGCAAATAGGATTTTCAAACGGAGAGATCTACCTTCATTTGTTTTTTTTTTTTTTTTTTTTTTAATTTAATTCAATTTTATTCATGTGATCATTTTCGCACCCGGAAGGTAATTTTGAAAACACCGAGTTTCTTGTGATTTTCTCACTTTGCAAAATTGAATGCTGGGTTTAAAAAAAGAGAAGGTTGGATTGAAGAAGAAAAAAATGGAAGAGAACATATTCAGCTCCCATTTTGTAATCGAAGAAAAGTTTTCTCTTATTTTTCTTGTAGAGATATCTAGTTTTTTTTCCCAAAAAAGAGAGGTTCTCGACAGGGCAGTATCAAAGGGCGTAGCTCGAAAACTGTGAGGTTCGGAATATTATGTGTTAGGTGTAAAAAGTTATATTTTTGTAATGTTTAATTCACTAAAATTTATTCACGTTCTTTTCAAAATTTCTTGGTGTCACTATTTCGACTTGAAAACCGACAATCCGAAATATTCCAAGAAATATTCCACAATGCAAAAAACATTTTACGCTACATTTAACCCAAGTAGATAACTGTGAGAAATAAACTCAAATGATTTTTAAACAGAAATTAAAGTTAAAGAAGAAGACATACGTTAAGAGTCTCTTGAAAGCCCGTCCTTGATTTCAATAACAGGAGATTTCGTGAAAGACCGGCGTTTTGCAAGTCGACGTGAAGCAAAAAAAATACTATAAATAAAATAAGAATGCGACATGGAGCTAAATTCGACCGCTTTAAAACCCCACTCGACAAATTAGTTCACGATATCGTCAAACCTTGATATATAACTTGTAATCCGTACAGACTGCATAATACTTTTCGACAAGAAACTTTCGCAATGATGATTTAGTAATGAAGAAAATACTTTCAGAATGTCAAGAAGTATCCCATAGTTTTGTTTGAAAACACAAGTAATTTGAGCAATATTCAAAAATCAAATGAATTTTCTACGATTTAATACAGGAAAATTTGAATTTATTTACCTTGAGATGGGACGTTAAGTTCGAAGTTGATCGAAACGATGCTGACTTCAAGTTCGGAACAGGACACGAATTGCAATATGCCAGAAGTCCTCCAGTTAAACTGGATTTTTCCTTGCAAACCGTGAAAAATTTCCCCTCGAATAAGGGCGTTTTTTTTTATCTTCAGTGTCAATTCGTCATTACCGTTTTCTTCATCACTGTCTTTGTCACTGTGATCGTCTGAATTATTGTCCGAATCATGACCAGTCCCTTCGATATTCTCTGGTTCTTCCGTAGTAGAGGGCCCAGCTTCTGCAATAAAAAAAAATAATATTCGAACGCAAAGCGTATATCCTTACTGACTGATCGAATATAGATTTTTTTACGTTGCATACGTTCTGCGTCATGAATGCTAACTACTGTCGTTATTGCCACTTGACTCAACGATTTTTGTAGTCCACTAAAGCTGCCATCTTCCTGCGCATGATGCTCTTTTTTTTTCTTTTTTGCTGATGAACAACCGCTGTCCGCCCTATATACAGAAGTATTCACATTAAGGAGTTCCGGTACGGAAGTCAAAATGTTAAGAAATTGATCAAATTTTGTGATAATGTTCCTTAACATCAAGAGAGAAAAGACAATTTTTTTCACAATATTCTTCGACATAGTTATCGAGTAATTGAGCATTAAAGCAGATTTCTTGTGCCCGGAATGTATATACATGGAAACGCTATATGCTTATACACGTGAACTTTAGTGTTTAATTACTCGATAACTGGGTAGAAGAAAAATGGTAACATTGTATAGCCTGTTGCGAACATCCTGAATATAATATTGAATAATTTTTTTCTTGTCTGTTTATTATAACTGTAAAAAATCGTGTTGACATATCATGGCGGCGATTTCGTGCATCAAGGTTATGGATCGGTTTTGTAAATAACCTTAAACTCTCGGAAGTGAAATTTTTCGCTACTGTCTCGACTGCGTGGAAAGAAAAGTTTGTGGCCACGGAAAAAAATGGCAAAAATGGTCGGAAGTTTGTTTATACCGTGCCGGTAAAGCGGTGGCGAAAAATTTGCATTTTGTAAATTCCGAGTAAAAGATTTATCGCCACCAGTTTTGCCATATTGTATGGTGGGTGAAAACATTTTTATTCCACACGGTCAAACGGCGGTAAAAAATTTCGCACTTGAAAATTCGAGGTTGGCTGAATAACTTAACCATAACCTCAAAATATAAACGAAAATATGACTCAATATAACCGTTATTCAAGTTATACTTACATGTTTTTTGTTGAAGATCGTTTTCACATCCACGATTGTACTTTTTTGATTTTTGCTTTTATTGTTTTTTTTGCAATTTGGCCACCACTAACACACTAAGCAAAACACGACGATCACGTATTGGGATTTGACGAATGGGCCGGAGCGTAATGGTTAATGGTGGGGATAAGAGATAAGAGTCCAATTTTATTTTATTTGCTCCGTGCACACTCATACACACTCACCAGCGTGAGAATGTGTAGTTGTGTATATGCATACTGGTGGCGACGCCAATAGTGAAGAAAGGAATGTCTTGTCCGTCAAACTGTTTGCATGCCTAGTTCTAGTTCTACCGTTCTAGTTCGGTTTTCTGTCACCAGATTTAATGTCGTCATTATCAGATTCCGCAATAGGCAAAATTCAAGTAGACCGCAGCGTCGTTAGTGGATAAAATTACAAGCTTTTCAGTCCAAGATCAAGCGGATTATCACGAATATGGATCGAACGCTAATGCACCTCAAATTTTTTAAGTTAAAATTTTGTGACGCGATTCGTTCTCATCGTGATTCGCGATCAGACTAAAAACAAATCAGTACGCACAGGCCAATAAGAAGAATGGGCTCCATTTTCTCAACTTTGACCGGACGAACGATGTGGAAAAATATCATTTCCAAAACTCGTAGCTATCTCTATCTTTCTCTACCGTGAGTGTGAGAGATTTTTTTGTCATTGTCGAACGTGAGTTGACCATTTTGATCCAGACCAAAATCGTTATGAATTGGTGCTGATTGTTCAAACTTAATTTAATTTAAATGTTTTCATGAAAATATTTTCCATGGAATCGATAAATTGAATGATAAAATAATTTCCATTATATCTAAATTGAATCTAATTAATCGGATTCAATCGAATTGATATAATTCATCCAAATATATTAAATTCAATGATTTTATGAAAATTATTTCCATGAAATCATTAAATTTAATGTTTTAATGGAAATAATTTCCATTAAATTTAATGGAAATTAATTTTAATGGAAATAATTTCCATTAAATCATTAAATCTAATGTTTTAATGAAAAAAAATTCCATTAGATCAATAAATCTAATGTTTTAATAAAAAAAAAATCCATTAAATCAATAAATTTAATGTTTTGATCAAAATAATTTTAATTGAATCATTAAATTTATCGATTTAATGGAATCTTTTTTCCATTCGACCATTAAATTGAATGCTATAATGGAAAATATTTACATTGCATAATTGAATTGAATAATTCAATGAAAATAATTTCCATTATGAATTGAAAAAGTATTGATAAATGCAATACTTTTTCATTAATAAATTTGCAACCCTGGTTAAGAGCTGGGCGGTCTGGACCCAGACCTTAAACGGGCGTTGAGAGGTGCCGAGCCGTTCCGCCTCATGTAGTGTGTGGTGTTGACTTTACACACCAACAGCGGCGGCAACGGCTCCGGCACGGCGGGAGGGTGCGGAAGCACGTCAGGTGGCGCGTTTGGTGGGAACGTTGCGGTGAAGGGTCGTTCGTCGACCGTCGCGCGCCGTGTGTGTCTGGGCTGCACACGCGGCTGTGGCGGCGGCGGCGACGACGGGCCGAAGAGAGTGCGATGGCAAGCACGGAGAGTGGAGGCGTTTGGTGGGAACGTCGGAGGCGGTGAGTGGAGCTCAGAGCGGTCGGGGGATTGTCAACCCAACCCCGAAGAGCCGGAGCTCCACAGTGAGGTGTCGGAAGGAAGGTGGGTGCCGGAGAATGGCCCCACCTTCCACGGTGTATGATGGTGGTGCACGGCGCAGGGGAGGGTCGGGGCGTAAGCCCCGGCCCTTTCGGGCTTGGCGATCCCGCGAACCCGAGCTGGGTGTAGAGTACCCGCATTGGATCAGAAATCAGAACTTTAGCGGGACATGTTGGACCGTGAACGTCCGACCAGTGGCGGTGATTGGTACCATGGGGGCCGGGGGCCCGGTGGTGCTTGCGCCACTCCCCGGCCAATTTTGAGGTTGGCCTCGTGGTGGCAGTAGTACCGACATGAGTGAGTTGCATAGTCCCAACTCGGGTGCGTTCCTGCAGAGAACGTAGGGGGTTTTGAAAGTGCCTCCCCTCTAACCAAGGGGCCGCGGCTGAGCTGATTACGAGGTCGTGGGTTTGGTAATCACCCGACCGGGTTGGCAAAATTTATTTTGCCATTCTCGTGAGTCGCGGTGGTGCGTCCTGTCTGGCGTTAATTCTCACACCTCGCACATGGGTGCCGTGTCATATATGCCGGGAGGCGGGGATGGCACGTTAAATACAACCAGGAGATATAGTGGATGTGGAGTTCCCTCCTCTACCCACACGGGTGGAACGGGCGGGCGGCAACGCGGAACCGGGGACTAATGCCTCAGGGGCCGCGGAGCCGAGACACCGCCCGAACCACCCGTATATGCGCGGGGCCAGGGCCAGAGGTAGACCACCTAAGGCCCAGGTCCTGCACAAAGCGGTCCTGACGGAGTCAAGGCAAGGAGTCCAAAGGACTCTCGCCGAGACCCTGGCAGGACCGCGGAGGCCACCGCAGGGGACCGTCGAGAAATCGCTGGGCCCCGTGGTGCAAGGGGGAGAGGACACTGGGACACCACAGAACCAGTAGTCTTCTCCCCCCCCCACCCATTTCCCAATTCCCCCCTCCCCCACGCCCCTTCCAACAACCATCCCCCTCCAGATTCGGGAGAAGGGTCAACGCTGAGGCCGTCAATGCCGCAGAGTGGACCGTATTCTCCCAGATTAACTTGCAAAATTGCATAGCGGCCTCAGCTATACATAGCCGGGACCTATCAATGGGGCACACAGACATATCCCTAATACAGGAACCTTGGGTGTACAAGGGACTAGTCAAAGGGATAGACCAAAGCATTGGGACCCCATGTACGACCCCACAGAGCCCTGGCCGAGGGCTTGCATCTTTGTGAAAAGGGGGTGCAATGCTCTTAAGCTCAGCTGGCTTTGCAGTAGGGACATAGCAGTGGCTCGCATAAAACTGGAATTGAGAGGAGTGCCAGCGGACCTGGTAGTCTGCTCGGCGCACCTCCCATACGACTCAGCTGAACCACCTCCGACAGGCGAGCTCAGAGAAGTAGTAGACTACTGCTCCCATGAGGGGCTGGACCTCCTGATCGGGTGTGATGCGAACTCGCACCACCTAGTCTTGGGCAGCTCAAACACCAACGAGAGAGGGACTTCCTTTTTGGAGTACCTCGCGACCACAGACCTCGAGATTCTAAACAGAGGATCGAGGCCCACATTCGTCACCACGAGAAGACAGGAGGTGATCGACCTCACTGTGGGGACTGCAGGAGTCTCACAGTGGGTAAGAAGCTGGCGAGTGGACGATGAGGTTACCCTATCGGACCACCGTCGGATTTCCTTCCGGGCGATAGGAGGAGAGGCGCTGCCACCCGAAACCGCCTTCAGGAACCCGAGGGCTACTAACTGGACCTCCTATAAGGCGGAGCTAGGCGGTAGGCTCAGGGGCTCTGATGGCCGGTCGAGGACGGAGGGCGGGATTGAGGGTGACGTAGAATTTCTACGGACATCCATAATCCAGGCCTATGAAGCAGCCTGTCCGACCAGAACCAGGAAAAGTAAAAAGAAGGTCGCGTGGTGGAGCAAAGAGCTGGGTAAGCTCCGAACAACTTCACGTCGACTATTAAACAAGGCTCTAAAGGCCAACTCCGATGAGGACTGGGCTGCTTATAGGTCTACCCAAAGGACTTACAAGCGGCTCGTCAGAAAATCCAAAACGGACGCCTGGAGGAAGTTCTGCTTTGAAGTTGAGGCCGTGCCAACAGTGGCCAGACTTCGCAGAATCTTCACAACAGGGCCACACATCAAACCCGGCGGTCTAGTGTTGCCGGGGGGTACAACGGTCGAGAAACATGAGGATGTTCTGGCCCATCTCATTGAGGTGCATTTCCCGGGCTCGAGACGGACAGAGCGGGGCGCTCCCGAAGAGGGGCCCCCGCCAGGTTCAGACCCGCTGACTGGGAAACAGCCACCAAAGTCGTAACGCCAGGTAGGGTCAAATGGGCTGTTGAATCCTTTGACAGATTCAAGAGCCCAGGAGCGGATGGCATCTTTCCAGCTCTCCTACAGGAGGGCGGGGAGGCCCTAGTGAGGCACTTGACCTCCACGTTCAGATCCTGCTTGGCGCTAAGATACGTCCCAAAAGCCTGGAGGGAGGTGACCATAGTGTTCATCCCCAAACCAGGGACGGGGCGCTGGCACTCATGCCGGTGCAGCTGTCTCAGCACGCGTATCAGACGGGCAAATCCGTGGAGTCGGCACTACACGACCTCGCTGGCGAGATCGAGGGGGCCCTCACCAGGAAAGAAGCCACTCTGTGCGTTTTCCTTAATGTCGAAGGAGCGTTTGATAACACCTCCTTCGAGGCTATCTGCGACGCAGCAAGAGGTTACCGAGTGGATGACACTATCATCGACTGGATCCACTGCATGCTAAAAACCAGGACAGTCACCGCCAGTCTCAACGGCACCGACGTCAGGGCCCGGGTCGGCAGAGGCTGCCCGCAGGGTGGAGTTACCTCCCCTCTGCTGTGGCTGATTGTGGTGGACGAGCTCTTAGCCGGGATCGAGAGACTGAGGGTGAAGGTCATAGGATTCGCGGACAACGTTTGCATAGCAGTGAGCGGCGATCATCCGAGCTACATGACAAACAAAATGCAGAAAGCACTTGACTTTGTCGAAACATGGTGCACGTCACAGGCATTGAGGGTCAACCCGAGCAAGACTGAGATGATGCTGTTTACTAACAAGGAAGGTCACCTTACTGTACCCCTACAACCTGGGTCAAAAAAATTATATTTTGTAGTTCACACCAAAGTATAAACCCTCACAAAAAATTAGCGGCCCACTCGCATATTTAAGGGGTGAAATTAATTCTCAAAAATCGGTGGTTTTTTCGTTTTTCGCTGATATCTTCGAAACAAAAATAGATACGCCAAAAGTTTCAATAGCAAAGTTGTTCATTTTTCAGTGCTCTACAATAACATGTAATTGAAAATTGGAATTTTTTTTTTTATTTGAAAAAAACGTCTTTTTACATACATTTTTCGTCATTTGATCACTGAAAAAGTTCTTATTTCGCCTGAAAATTAAACAAGGTTGACAAATCCGTCAAACGGAATATGTTCATATTTATATATAGGTTTATTAAATCCACAGATATGCTGCTCCATCCTTATCGTAGAATACTCATAAATCTTTTACATCTAGCTTAGTTTTGTGCATCCATTTTAGTACAAGCGAATAACTATCACATGATATTTTTTTAATTTATATAAAACTTTATTTGAAATCCATGTCGTTTTTTTATTTACTAGGAACCTTTAATTCATATATAGCTATGAAAATGTCTGGTACTCGTGACAGGAAAAAAAGCAGAAAATGCACTTATCAGTTTCTTCGCTTTGTATTATGGAATGTATTCATTGCAATAATGATACTCCTCAAAGAAGTGTTTGAGACATAAAGGTTTTTTGCACCACGAAAATGTTATAACAGCTAAATCACCACAAATGTGACATCGTGGTTCCGAATTATCTCCAAAACCAAACGTTACCGGATTGATGAACTCAGGGGGTGTTTTTTCTATGTACCCGCTTTTGTACCATGCATATTTAAGCATATCGATATAACGTGGGGAAGACAGTTGATTGTGAACAAGTGACTGCAGTTTGATGATGTTGTTCCTTAAATGCAGATTTATATCGCTACCGGAAAGAATTACTATATCTGAAAAATGCCGAACAAAATTTTTCCATATTCGAAAACCAAACACATCTAATGGTTGTATTTGTCCTGTTGTTCCTTTTGGAATTCTTTTTAATGCAATTTTTTTGTTACGAAGAGTTACTACATCAACTACTTCTGAACAGTGTCCACTCCAGGAGTCGATTAAAAGCGCACTGTTGTCGCCAACATTCGGAAAATAGATTTCCGTTAGCCACTGTTTGAAATGATCTGTCGAAAAAACGAAAGGAATATTCAATTTGATTTGGTTTGCAATATTTAATAGCCACAAGAATGTAAAATTTAAATAGTTCTTACCTGACGTTAACTTTCCAGATTTCGATGCCGAAACAAAAACGTTTGAGGGTTTGAATAACGTTTTTTCTACGCGTGGGCCAAAGTCACCACCGATTTCTTTTAATACAAGGTATAACGGTGAAAGTAATTTTCCATCGGCGGATATCGTTGGTTGAATGGTATAAGAATGAATTGTTGAAGATATTGATTGAACAACGCATTCAATTCCTTTTGATCCTTGGTTTGCAAGAGTGCGACCAGAATGCATTTTAAATTGAAATCCACTTTGATCTGAATTGTAAACGTTTTCCGGACCAAGGTCGTTGATAACAGATTTCACGTTATTTGTAAACTCTTCAGCCATTTTTTTAAGATCTTTTGAGTCTTCTAAAGTTTTCCGGGTAATAAATTTTGTAATTTTCCGAGACGTAATGCGATGTGCTCTTTTGAACTTATTCACCCATTTTTTTGACGCTTTGAATCGTGCATCGGAATTCATGAAATTTTTATGTGCGATCAAAGCCCATCGTCGCAAATCAATATCGTGTACTATCTTGCCACATTCAGTTGCTTCAATGAAGCGATTTAAAGTGTATTGAGATATCTCATTTCATTTTTCTTTATGAGTCCCACCTTTATTGATTTGATGAGCCCAACGCTTCAATTGTGTTTTAGAAATAACTTTTTTAAAACGGTGTGCAACTGTATGAATATTTAAATTTTTTGTTTTTCCACTTCTCCAAAACTCCACAGCTTTTTTCTTGTAATCGAATGAAATCTCATCTTCATTTTTTGTACATTGAGAGTTATCTGCCTTATCAGATGAAATTGAATCCCATTCCAATTCACTGTCTTCTATACTTTTAGGCTCATGGTGTTTGAATTGTTCTTGAAAATCCAGGCTTTCGTCTTCTTCAATTTCGATTCTCGTGTATGTGTTTATGCTTTCAATTAAAAACTATTTAATTGTATCTGCTAATTTCATTTCACTCTCATTCACTGGTGTTTCGGGCAAATTCATCATCATAAAATAAGTCGACAAAATATTTATGACATTCACGGGATTGATATACATTTTTGAAAACGTCCACAGTATTCAATACGTTCTTGATAATGCACTCCTATAACTACAGAACTTTGATGAACGGAAACCGTCAATGCTAACTAAAATGTGGCAAGAGTCCGTTTATATAGAGCCTCATTTTTTACTGATATGACGGTTTTAAACATCTCAAATAGGATATCATGAAAAAATATAACGTATTTCAAACAGTCGAACTCACAGTTTGATTATGATAAGGAAATGTAATCAGTCCAAATCTATAAAAGATTTTGCGTTTGAAAAAAATAACTTTCCGGTTCCATAATCTCTTGAGACGTAAAAAACAAATGTAGATTGATATCATTAAATGTGGAGTCGAAACAATTACGTTTTATTATGGAAAGATAGAGAAAGATGTGTAAAAAAACCCGTTTTTTTATGAAAATGAAAAAAAAAAAATTCTATATAATTTTCGACTACATATTATTGCAGAGCACTGAAAAATGAACAACTTTGCTATTTAAACTTTTGGCGTATCTATTTTTGTTTCAAAGATATCAGCGAAAAACGAAAAAAACCACCGATTTTTGAGAATTAATTTCACCCCTTAAATATGCGAGTGGGCCGCTAATTTTTTGTGAGGGTTTATACTTTGGTGTGAACTACAAAATATAATTTTTTTGACCCAGGTTGTGGGGGTACAGTAAGGTGACCTTCCGTAAGAAGTGGCGCTTCACTATGAGGCCCCCTTCTATCTTTGGCTCCGAGCTGGCTCTCTCTCAAGAGGTTCGCTATCTGGGTGTGACCCTTGACAGTAAGCTAAGCTGGAGGAGCCATATCAATAGGCAGGCTCAAAAAGCTACAGCGACCTTCTGGGCCTGCCGAAGAATATTTAGGCAAACTTGGGGGCTTAAACCAAAGATGGTTAGATGGATTTACAAAGCTATTGTGATCCCTCAACTCATTTACGCGTCCATAGTATGGTGGCCCGCACTTTGCCGGGCAACCAACAGAAGGACGCTGGACAGGGTGTACAGGCTGATAGGACTGGGGATAACAGGAGCTTTAAGCACAACCCCAACCCTGGCTCTGGGCGCACTGGTAAACTTACCACCTCCTCACATTACTGCGGAGATGGAAGCACGAAAAGCGGCCACCAGGCTGCTATTCAACGGAAAGTGGAAGAAGGCGTGGACGGGACACGCGTCGGCTCTGAGGGCGGACACGATTCTGAGAAGAGTCAGTCTCCTCGGAGGGGACACCTGCTCCCGGCTATACCACTTCCACCACAACTACCAAGTCCTCATCCCCGAAAGAGAGGCTTGGAGGAGAAACCGAAGAGCACTGCTGTCTCCCGGAGGACTAGTCTGGTACACGGACAGGGCCAAAACGAAGACAGGAGCGGGCGCCGGGGTGTGGAGCGACGGGCCCAGAACAGAACTAAGTTTCTCTCTGGGACCTAGTGCCTCGATACTCCAAGCCGAGCTATTCGCGATCAAAGCGTGTGCTCATTCCATCCGGGATAAGAGGTACAAGGACAAACATATCTACGTTTGCAGCGACAGCCAGGCCGCGCTCAGGGCACTGTACGCGGTTACAGTAAGCTCTGGGCTAGCCAAGGAGTGTGTGGAACTGTTGTCACTGATTGCCAGAGACAACAGGGTCAAGCTGCTATGGGTACCGGGCCACAGCGGTATCCAGGGAAACGAGAAGGCTAACCTATTAGCCGAATGTGGAGCCGCAAGGCAAGTAACGGCGGACACACGCCAAATAGGGGCCTCACCGGAGCTCGTAAAGAGAGAGGCAAACAGATGGGCGGAGGAGTGGTTTGCCGACCTCTGGGCTAGAGGACCCGAAATGAGACACACGAGGGCACTGTTGACAGGCCCATCGGTGAAACTAAGCGCCACACTCACAAACCTGGACAGGGCACAGCTGAGAGTGGTCGTTGGACTGGTGACAGGACACTGGTTCACAGGCAGGCACGCGGTGAGGTTGGGTCTCAACGAAGAACCAATCTGCCCGAGGTTCAGAGAAGCAGAGGAGACTCCTCTGCATATTATACTGAGTTGCAAGGGACTAGAGGGCGTCAGATATGAGGCCTTCGGGTCCCGGGTGCTCGAGGAATTAAAGCTGGAGGCTGGTAGGGTGGGCAGGCTTCTCCGCTTTGCGGAGAGCGCCGGCCTGCTTCCCAGCACTCCGTGATAAGGGTTGCCCCCTCTTGGAGCCCGGGCACAATGGTCCATTAGGACTGAGCGCCCGGAAAATACTCAAATACAATACAATACAATACGATAAATAATGAAATAAAATGGTTGTGAACATGTGAAAAAAAGTGATTTTTTGTATGAAAATATTATGATTAGAAAGTAATAGAAATGTTTATCAATATACACATATATATCCGCTCACATATATAAATATAGAAAAATATATATAAAATATGTGTTAAAAACAAAAACTGTGAAATTTCACAACCTTTATTTATGAATCCATTGTCCTGCTTTAATATCAAGTTTAACGATCAGGGCAAAATTATTTCGATGCTCGAACGATGAAAAATTCCTCAAGATTTCCAATCGTGATATTCTCGAAGAAATGTTTCAAATTATTTTTACATGTGACAAACTTCTGGAACAGTTCTTACGATGCCACATAATTTTTTAACAATTGTAATCCAAGCGCACGGATATGAAGTCTTTTGGGACTTTAAGGACGATCGCGTGTGTTATTTGTGAGTAAAAAAAAAAAAAAAAAACGCGTGCTCAAACGGAGAAGTGATGATCTGAAGACTCAACATAAAATTTATATCAAGATCTTGAATTTGGTTAAATTAAACACAAAAGTCGGGAAACAAGTCGAACATCATTTTGAACAACATTATCCGATTTCTAACAATAACAAGAAACTCTCCAACTATCCGTTCAGCTACAATATATCGCTTACAGGACTATTGGATAGCTTTCTTACTGATGCTCTTACTATTGCCGAGCAGAAGGACTACAATTTTAGGATTTTAAACGTATGTCATGATTATTTGTTTCTGAAATTATCAAAAATTGCATGAAACAATAACAGAATGCAGCTTGTGAAATCCCCATACTAAATGAGTCGATAAGCTAGAGGCCTCCTCGGCCGGATAGTCGGTAAAAATGAAAAGGTTTGCCACGGTGTCGAATTGACACAGTTGGCGAGTTGGAACGGAAGCATACTACGCGGAGTATTGGGCATGGTGGGGGATTTCTCCAATCTCGGGAGGGGCCTGACGGCCAAGAGTGGGGATACGCGAACGTCGGGGACGTGTCGAACTGCTACGGTGGCGACTAGCCCTAAGCGCTCTTTGGACGGTTGGGCATTTAGCACGGTGTCGAATTGACACAGTCGGCGAATTGCGCTAGTGGCGAGTTGCACCGGGGAAATTCTACGGTGTAGAACGCTGGTGTCGAACTGACATGTTGTCCATTTGACACGGTGTCGAATTGACACGGTCGGCGTATTGCGCTAGTGGCGAGTTGCACCGGGAAAATTCTACGGTGTAGAACTCTGGTGTCGAACTGACACGTTGTCCATTTGACACGGTGTCGAATTGACACAGTCGGCGAATTGCGCTCGTGGCGAGTTGCACTGGGCAAATGCTAGGATGTCGAATTGCCCGGTGTCGAACTGACACCTTGCCGTGACGCGATGTTTTCGGTTATATCTTTCCTCTGTACCGACTTTTCGCTCGCTAGGTATGTGAGCTGTCTTCTTTACCGAGCGGAAGAAAAGTTTTTGGTTAGGAGTTTCTTAAGTTATGTTCAATGCTCAATTTTACCAACAATGGTATAAAGTACTGTGGGTATTGCATGTGGACCCTGATTTTTTGTTGAATGAGCAATTTGCATAAAAAGTTATGGGCCGGACAAGTACTCTGTGCGCATTCGCCCAGCGTACGGTGGTGACCGTTCAACAAATCGTCACCGATCAAACAGTATTGGGGCCTCAAGTTATAACCTGTGGTACGATCTGTTACCACCGAAAAGATTTTTAATTTTCCCGTGTACGGGTGAGGCGGCAGTCGTTAAGGGTATCATGGATCGGTCTGGGCGAAAATTCGAAAAACATGGTAAAATCAATAAAAACCATTGAAGCCTTGTAAGTTAGTATAAACTCTTGTTTGACAACAAATGATTTTGTCTAATTAGTCGTTAGTCGATTCTCAGACCTCAACGAAAAATTTGTCCTCTGATTGGTAACAGAAATTGTAGTGGTCAACGTAAATTATCTATATTCACATTATTGTTTCTTGAGCATTTTTCGTTGTATTTTTTGATATTCATTTGAGGTGTTTTTAATTTTTCAGGTAAACTCTTTTTTGCCAACAAATGATTTTTTCTAATTAGTCGTTAGTCGATTCTCAGACCTCAATGAAAAACTTGTCCTCTTATTGGTATCAGAAATTTTAGTGCTGCACGCAAATGGTCCCTTTTACATTATTGTTATTTGAGCATTTTTGGTTGTATTTTTTAAATATTTATTTGAGGTGTTTTTAATAACTTTTCAAGGAGATTTTTGTACGGTGGTACTTCATTGATTGAATAATCATTTTTTAATAACAAATGATTTTGTGTCATCACTCATCAGTCAATTCTTAGACATGAATGAAAAACTTGTCCTTTTATTGATATCAGAAAATTTAGTACTGCACGTGAATGATATTGTGTTATTCTTTCTTACCACTTTTGGTTGTATACCTTTTTGTATTTATTTTGAAGTGTTTTGAATTTTTGGCGAGATTCTTGTGTACGGGGTGACCGACGCGATAGCTCACTTTAATTTTTGGAGATGCTTCCCGGGGTTGTAAATCCCGGTAATATCTTGTCGATACGCCGATACTATCTCCGGTAACTGTTCCCGACGACGAGTGACCCGAGAGGAACGATTGTGTGGTAAAAAATGAAGTTTTGAGTGGATTATCACTCTTCAAAACTTCACTAAATTTTTGACTCTACAAAATGAAAGTTTATTGAATAAAGTTTGAAGTTTCTATTGTTACAAAATGATGTTTTAAAAATATGTTGGATCTTAAATGTGATAGAGTCGAAATCAGGGAGCAAGCAAAGTCTTGTCCGAGTCGACGTTTCGTGTAAGTGTCTAAATGAGTAACTCGTTTTTACTTGTACGAACAACTCTCGAACCCCCGTCTGGCCCTTCAGGGAGGGAGGAAAAACCTCTCGAGAATTTGTGTCGCGTATCCTCATTGGTTAGCCCCTTTAGACAAAAAAAAGAGTTTTCAATTTCGCCAGTTGACGTGTTTTTAAGAAACAGCGTCCCTCGCAGGTAAATACGCAGCTTCGCGACTCGCGACCCACATGTGTGCGTAAAGTCCGAATGCTAGAGACGTTATAAAACATCTGGTCGCCAGAGACGGACTCTCGCATTTTCCAACATTTCCCGGATTACCTCTAGAAAAATAATCCTTTGAGGTTTTTCCCAAAAAACATCTGGTTCTCACGAGTCGCTTCGCCTTACTTTATTGCGTGTAAAAAAAGGCTAAACTATAGAGAGGTTCCTCTGAAGATACGCACATAGGAAAGAATTATTTTACTTTAAACTATGAATTACTGGTAGCAAGAAAAAAGAACTGAAGTCTCGCAGCACTCGTTGGTGCTGGGGACTGAACATCTTGTGAGGTTGTTTTTCATTGTATTATTTTAAGGCTCTTCAATTTTTCTAGGTTAGGTTGCCCAAGATTTTTTAGGCGATTGCATTCTCTTTCTTTGGAGGGTCTTAAATTTTTTAGTCAAGGTTGGCCAAGGATTTTTAGGCGAGATGTTTTTTATACCAAGTTTTTTAGGGTAGATGTTTTTTATACCAAGGTTTTTAAAGTTCTTTTTCTTTGAAGGGTCTTAAATTTTTTCAGACAAAGTTGTCAAAGGTTTTTCAGACCAGATGTTTCTCATACCAAGGTTTTTTAGGCGAGACGTTTTTTATACCAAGGTTTTTTAGGCGATTGTACTATCCCAACCGTTTTCCCAAGTTATATTCATCCGTTACCGTGAACCGTTACCTAAGTTATATATGTTCGGAAATAGTGAGATTCAATATAATTTTTCATTCAGTTCGATCCAAATTCCTCAACATTGTCTTAGTCCGATGATACATTGTGTGGTGCACCATACGATCTCCGTCGCCGAGTGGAAGCGAGCTCAGTCTTGTTTCTTACCCGACACGGTTAACATAAAACTGCCTCGAGTTTCTTCATTTTCAGTTTTCGTTAAATAAATTTTTATTTCAGTGTTACTTTCTGTTTTTGTGCACAATTTGTTATTTAGCGAACATTTTTTGCACGTACTTTTCGTTGGTGTTTTTTTGTGTTGTGTATATAGTTATTAAGTGTTGATGATTTTGCATAACGTTTTGGATGATTTTATTTTTGGTCCATGACCCGTGTATTGGACGGTATTTTATTTGCAATATGCCACGGAAAGCTGCCGTGACAGTGGAAGAAGCTGCGCGGAGCTTGAAAAAATTTATTTCATGCTTCGCAACATCGGAATTGCCAAATTATTCCGACAAAATATGGGGAGAAATCTCCACAGTCTTGAATTCCAAGTGGAGCCATCACCACGTTTAGAACAACGTGGTCCAGGATCGCCCAAAATATCCTCTCCCTCGCTCGACAGGAAACGAGCACAATTATTCCATCGCCGAAGGATGAAATCAACATAAACCCTGGCAGCAGCCCTTATTCGTCAAACGGATCGACAACCTTCGAAAGTTCCGACGGGTCCTCAACCGATCATCGAAATGCACCGGAAAATGGTCAACAATTGTTTACAGTGAAGCTTACGGATCAAGAATGGGATGCCATAAAACCCAGGAGTACGTATCCGATACTTTTCCTTTTGATAAATCAAATAAGGCAATATGTTCATTATTTAATTTTACAACGTTTTTTCATGTTCTGAAGCTTGTTCCTTTTTTTGGGAAGCAACCTTAGAAATATGCAAAAAATAGTATTTTTTTTTGTTTTTGATATTTTCATATATTTTTTATCACATTCAAGAAAAAAATTATTTTTGATTTCATTCAATTTCTTAATTTTTATTTACTTAGAATAAAAAAATTATATTTTTCTTATTTTTATAACCATTTTACTGAGGTATTACCACTGAGCAGAATAAATAGTGTCTTACTGTAAGAAAAAAAATTCTGTAGAAAGCGTTTTTTCGGTTTTCATTCGACAGTTGAAATTCGAATTGTTACCGAATTCTACTACTGCTATAGATGTTCTCTTCCTGAAGCAAATCTGAAAAAAATGGATTGCCTGAATCAGTCAGTGAAATATAACTCTGCAATGCTACCTTGAAATTAGGCCAAAGTACTTTGTGATTACATTTCTTCAATATTATTTACCCTTGCAGGTCTCTCCGATGGATGCCGACGGACGCTTCAGAAAGGCGACTGGAATAATATCGTACCGATTGCCATCTCACGTCAGACGAAAATTCCTTGCGCATTCGTCTCCAAGCGTGCCAAAATTGCAAAAGCTCCAACCTGTTTCAGTAATTTCGTCACAATTCAGGGCCACTGTAAAGGAAAATTGTGTCAAAATAAACTGAAAGTGACCATCGAAAAAGAGCCAGAGAATAATGACAGTGTCATACTATGATGCTGAAGTTTGCAACGTTTTTTAGCAACGAAATTGAATTGAAAAAAAAAATGAAATCTCGGCTTTTTTATTTCACGAATAGTCTCGGATGACAAAAAAACTCGAGCAAACGAAGTTTTGCCAAAATCGTGTCTCCGAAACACCCCTATCTTAAGGGTTGAAATTTACGGATAACTGTACTATCCACCGTATGGCGATAATAATTTTTTTTATTGCATGAATAGTTTGAAGGGATGGGACATGACTCAGAAAAAAATTGGCATCAGCATCGCAACTCCGGAACAACCCTTTAAGGGGGTAAATATAGAAAAAGAATCGAATCACCCGTCGTATAAGGATAATAATTTTTTTTATTCCGAGAATAGGTTGAAGAGATGGAACTTGACAGGAAAAAAAATTGGTGTTGGCATCGCCACTTGGGAACACCACTTTAAGGGGGTGAAATTGAAAAAAAAATCATATCACCCGCTGTATAGGGATAATAATTTTTTTTACTCGATGGATAGGTTGAAGGGCAGGCGATTGATGGGAAAAAAAATTAGCGTCAGCATCGTGACTCCGGAACACCTCTTTAAGGGGGTAAAATTGGAAAAAAAAATCAGATCACCTGCTGTATGGAGATAATAATTTTTTTTATTCGAAGGGTAGATCAGGGCAAAAGCAATTGATGGTAAAAAAAATTAGCGTCAACATCGTAACTCCGGAACACCTCTTTAAGGGGGTAAAATTGAAAAAAAAAATCGTATCACCCGCTGTATGGGGATAATAAATTTTTTTATTCAAAGGATAGATCAGGGGGAAAGCAATTGATGGGAAAAAAAATTTGCGTCAGCATCGTAACTCCGGAACACCTCTTTAAGGGGGTAAAATTGGAAAAAAAAGTCGTATCACCCGCTGTATGGGGATAATAATTTTTTTTATTCGATGGATAGGTTCGCGAGAAAGCAATTGATAGGAAAAAAAAATTAGCGTCAGCATCGCAACTCCGGAACTGCTCTTTAAGGGGGTAAAATTGGAAAAAAAATCATATCACTCGCTATCTGGGGATAATAATTTTTTTTATTCGAAGGATAGATCAGGGGGAAAGCAATTGATGGGAAAAAAAATTAGCGTCAGCATCGTGACTCCGGAACACCTCTTTAAGGGGGTAAAATTGGAAAAAAAAATCATATCACCCACTGTATGGGGATAATAATTTTTTTTACTCGATGGATAGGTTGAAGGGCAGGCGATTGATGGGAAAAAAAATTAGCGTCAGCATCGTGACTCCGGAACACCTCTTTAAGGGGGTAAAATTGGAAAAAAAAATCAGATCACCTGCTGTATGGAGATAATAATTTTTTTTATTCGAAGGGTAGATCAGGGCAAAAGCAATTGATGGTAAAAAAAATTAGCGTCAACATCGTAACTCCGGAACACCTCTTTAAGGGGGTAAAATTGAAAAAAAAAATCGTATCACCCGCTGTATAAGGATAATAAATTTTTTTATTCAAAGGATAGATCAGGGGGAAAGCAATTGATGGGAAAAAAAATTTGCGTCAGCATCGTGACTCCGGAACACCTCTTTAAGGGGGTAAAATTGGAAAAAAAAATCGTATCACTTGCTGTATGGGGATAATAATTTTTTTTATTCGATGGATAGGTTGGCGAGAAAGCAAATGATAGGAAAAAAAAATTAGCGTCAGCATCGCAACTCCGGAACTGCTCTTTAAGGGGTTAAAATTGGAAATAAAAAATCATATCACGCGCTGTCTGGGGATAATAATTTTTTTTATTCGAAGGATAGATCAGGGGGAAAGCAATTGATGGGAAAAGAAATTAGCGTCAGCATCGTGACTCCGGAACACCTCTTTAAGGGGGTGAAATTGAAAAAAAAAATCATATCACCCGCTGTATAGGGATAATAATTTTTTTTATTCAATGGATAGGTTAGGGGGAAGGTAATTGATGGGAAAAAAAATTAGCGTCAGCATCGCAACTCCGGAACACCTCTTTAAGGGGGTAAAATTGGAAAAAAAACCAGATCACCTGCTGTATGGGGATAACAATTTTTTTTATTCGAAAGGTAGATCAGGGCGAAAGCAATTGATGGTAAAAAAAATTAGCGTCAGCATCGTAACTCCGGAACACCTCTTTAAGGGGGTAAAATTGGAAAAAAAAGTCGTATCACCCGCTGTATGGGGATAATAATTTTTTTTATTCGATGGATAGGTTCGCGAGAAAGCAATTGATAGGAAAAAAAAATTAGCGTCAGCATCGCAACTCCGGAACTGCTCTTTAAGGGGGTAAAATTGGAAAAAAAATCATATCACTCGCTATCTGGGGATAATAATTTTTTTTATTCGAAGGATAGATCAGGGGGAAAGCAATTGATGGGAAAAAAAATTAGCGTCAGCATCGTGACTCCGGAACACCTCTTTAAGGGGGTAAAATTGGAAAAAAAAATCATATCACCCACTGTATGGGGATAATAATTTTTTTTACTCGATGGATAGGTTGAAGGGCAGGCGATTGATGGGAAAAAAAATTAGCGTCAGCATCGTGACTCCGGAACATCTCTTTAAGGGGGTAAAATTGGAAAAAAAAATCAGATCACCTGCTGTATGGAGATAATAATTTTTTTTATTCGAAGGGTAGATCAGGGCAAAAGCAATTGATGGTAAAAAAAATTAGCGTCAACATCGTAACTCCGGAACACCTCTTTAAGGGGGTAAAATTGGAAAAAAAAAATCGTATCACCCGCTGTATGGGGATAATAATTTTTTTTATTCGAAGGATAGATCAGGGGGAAAGCAATTGATGGGAAAAAAAATTTGCGTCAGCATCGTGACTCCGGAACACCTCTTTAAGGGGGTAAAATTAGAAAAAAAAATCGTATCACTTGCTGTATGGGGATAATAATTTTTTTTATTCGATGGATAGGTTGGCGAGAAAGCAAATGATAGGAAAAAAAAATTAGCGTCAGCATCGCAACTCCGGAACTGCTCTTTAAGGGGTTAAAATTGGAAATAAAAAATCATATCACGCGCTGTCTGGGGATAATAATTTTTTTTATTCGAAGGATAGATCAGGGGGAAAGCAATTGATGGGAAAAGAAATTAGCGTCAGCATCGTGACTCCGGAACACCTCTTTAAGGGGGTAAAATTGGAAAAAAAAAATCATATCACCCACTGTATGGGGATAATAATTTTTTTTTACTCGATGGATACGTTGGAGGGAAGGCGATTGATAGGAAAAAAAATTAGCGTTAGCATCGCAACTCCGGAACACCTCTTTAAGGGGGTAAAATTGGAAAAAAAACCAGATCACCTGCTGTATGGGGATAACAATTTTTTTTATTCGAAAGGTAGATCAGGGCGAAAGCAATTGATGGTAAAAAAAATTAGCGTCAGCATCGTAACTCCGGAACACCTCTTTAAGGGGGTAAAATTGGAAAAAAAAGTCGTATCACCCGCTGTATGGGGATAATAATTTTTTTTATTCGATGGATAGGTTCGCGAGAAAGCAATTGATAGGAAAAAAAAATTAGCGTCAGCATCGCAACTCCGGAACTGCTCTTTAAGGGGGTAAAATTGGAAAAAAAATCATATCACTCGCTATCTGGGGATAATAATTTTTTTTATTCGAAGGATAGATCAGGGGGAAAGCAATTGATGGGAAAAAAAATTAGCGTCAGCATCGTGACTCCGGAACACCTCTTTAAGGGGGTAAAATTGGAAAAAAAAATCATATCACCCACTGTATGGGGATAATAATTTTTTTTTACTCGATGGATAGGTTGAAGGGCAGGCGATTGATAGGAAAAAAAATTAGCGTCAGCATCGTGACTCCGGAACAGCTCTTTAAGAGGGTAAAATTGGAAAAAAAATCAGATCACCTGCTGTATGGAGATAATAATTTTTTTTATTCGAAGGGTAGATCAGGGCAAAAGCAGTTGATGGTAAAAAAAATTAGCGTCAACATCGTAACTCCGGAACACCTCTTTAAGGGGGTAAAATTGGAAAAAAAAATCGTATCACCCGCTGTATGGGGATAGTAATTTTTTTTATTCGAAGGATAGATCAGGGGGAAAGCAATTGATGGGAAAAAAAATTAGCGTCAGCATCGTGACTCCGGAACACCTCTTTAAGGGGGTAAAATTGGAAAAAAAAATCGTATCACTTGCTGTATGGAAATAATAATTTTTTTTATTCGATGGATAGGTTGGCGAGAAAGCAAATGATAGGAAAAAAAAATTAGCGTCAGCATCGCAACTCCGGAACTGCTCTTTAAGGGGGTAAAATTGGAAATAAAAAATCATATCACGCGCTGTCTGGGGATAATAATTTTTTTTATTCGAAGGATAGATCAGGGGGAAAGCAATTGATGGGAAAAGAAATTAGCGTCAGCATCGTGACTCCGGAACACCTCTTTAAGGGGGTAAAATTGGAAAAAAAAATCATATCACCCACTGTATGGGGATAATAATTTTTTTTTACTCGATGGATAGGTTGGAGGGAAGGCGATTGATAGGAAAAAAAATTAGCGTTAGCATCGCAACTCCGGAACACCTCTTTAAGGGGGTAAAATAAAATGAAAAATCATATCACCCGCTGTATGGGAATAATAATTTTTTTTATTCGATGGATAAATTCGAGGGAAGGCAATTAATAGGAAAAAAAAATTAGCGTCAGCATCGCAACTCCGGAACACCTCTTTAAGGGGGTAAATATTTTTAAAAAATCACACCACCCGCCGAATGAGGATAATAATTTATTTTATTGCAAAAATAGATCCAAGGGATGGGACTTGATAAGAAAAAAAATTGGCGTTGCCTATCGTGGGAGAACATTTATTTTAATTTTTTTTTTTTCAGTCCCGTGATCCTCGTATTTTCTCAAAGTCCCATGATTGGTTTCGAAGGACAGTTTTTTTTTCAGTCTTGCCACGAGTTTCATTCGCTATCGAATCGTCTACTCGTGGCGAGGCCGAAAGTGTCTTCAGAACAAAATCGTGGGACTTTGAAAACATACGAAGATCGCGGGAGTGGAGATGAAAAAAAAATGTTCTCCCACGATAGCCCAGAAACGTGTCTCTGGCTCATTTTGGGAGAACATTTTTTTTTTTTAATGAAAATTTTTTTGTTTTTTTTTTTTTTTTAATCTCAGTCCTGCGGTCTTCGTATTTCCTCAAAGTTCCATAACTTTTTTGAAGGGCAGTTTTTTTTCGGCCGATAATAATTTTTAGCATGACGTGGAAAGGTTGGAAGGATTGGAATTCAAAGGAAAAAACTTTGCTCAACATTGAGAAAAGAATAAAATGTTTTAAGAAATACTTTATTTTATTACTTGAAATATGAAAAATGTGAAATATGAAATATAAAAATTTATGATTTGAAAAATGCAAGAAATAATATAAAAATGAAAAACAAGAAGAATATAGATAAGGAATAGTATATAAAAAAAATAAAAAATAATAAAGGAAATAATATAGAAAATTAAAAAGTTAATATAAAAAGAATAAAATTAAATAGTGGCCAAAATAGACTTTAAGTCGCCGAGTTTTTTTTTCAGGCCTCGGCCGCTGCGACGCTCTGCCCTCAATTTCTGAAACAAAAAATGAGAGTAGTTAGTCAACGACAATATTTTTCATGTAGAGTCAATTTATGGTTGTCCATTTACTATGACTCTGAAGTTTGCAGCGTTGAGATTCAACGAACAAATATTTATTCTTTTTACTATTTACTGAATTTTGAAAATCATGGCAATTTTTCGTGTCGATTGAGTTTTTGGGTCGCAAGAATAGATCGTTTCATTGTCTGGACCAAATATTGAATAATAATTATGAGCTCTACTGCAGGAAAAAGAGAATTTCGTTGCATTCCAACGATGCAAACTTCAACATGATCATTTACTTACGTTCCAAGTCCGCTCCGTCTCTTCCCGGGCCTGATCGCGTTCGCGTTTGACCTCCTCGTAGCGTCTGCAATATCAACAATATTTATTCTTTTTATAATATAAGTTGGTTTATTGCCAAAAACGCAGAAAAATATTGCCTAAGAAAAAAAAAATTGGGAAAATGAAAAATTTAAAGGTCGCGACGGAATTCCTTTATTGCCTTTTTTTTTAATTTTTCGAATTGTCCCAATGTGATCAGTTCAATAGTTTTAGAGAGCGCAAACAAAGATTCCTCGAACATTGTTAATTCGTTCAAGCTTCGGAATCCGAAGCTGCTTATCTGAAACGTTTGAGTAATCTTCGTTTGCGTTTCCTAAAACTGTCGAGCTGATCACATTGAGACAATTCGAGAAATGAAAAAAATAAGGTAAAAAAGTAATTGCATCGCGAACTTGAAAATTTTCATTTTCCCAACTATTTTGTTTCTTTTCAGGTTTTCCCAACCCTACTGCCAGATTAATTTCCAAAAACGCAGAAAAATATTGCACGAATGTTGCAGGCGAACATTTCGTTCAAATTTTGGATTCCGAAATGAGAAATGGAGCGATTTCGCTGGATTCCAACAAGCAAACTTCGTCATCTTGCGAAACTTCTTCGTTTTACGTATCGGTATGCCAGACTTGAACGAAATGCGCGCCTGCAACGATCGAGCAATATATTTCTGCGTTTTTCGACATTAATCTGGCAGTAGAATTGGGACAATTTGAAAAAAAAGTTGGAAAAATGGACATTTTCAAGGTCGCAACGGAATTGCTTTATTACCTTATTTTTTTCATTTTTCGAATTATCCCCATGTGATGAGTTCAACAATTTTAGGGAGCGTCAACAAAGATTCCTCGAACGTTGCATTTCGTTCAGGCTTCGGATTCCGAAGCTTGAACGAAATGCTCATCTTAAACGTTTGAGTGATCTTCGTTTGCGTTTCCTAAAACTGTCGACCTGATCACATTGGGAAAATTCGAGAAATGAAAAAAATAAGGTAAAAATACATTGCATCGTGACCTTGAAAAATTTTATTTTTCCCACTTTTTTTCAAATTGTCCCAATTCTACTGCCAGATTAATTTCGAAAACCGCAGAAAAATATTGCTCGATCGTTGCAGGCGAGCATTTCGTTCAAGTTTTGCATTCCGATACGTGAAATGAAGAAGTTTCGCAAGATAACGAAGCTTGCTCGTTAGAATCCAACGAAATCGCTCTATTTCTCATTTCGGAATCCAAAATTGGAACGAAATGCTCGTCTGCAATATTCAAGCAATATTTTTCTGCGTTTTTGGAAATTAATCTGTCAGAAGAATTGGGACAATTTGAAAAGAAAAAAAATAGTTGGGAAAATGAACATTTTCAAGGTCACGATGCTATTTCTTTTTGACCTTATTTTTTTCATTTCTCGGATTGTCCCAATGTGATCAGCTCGACAGTTTTAGGAAACGCAAACAAAGATCACTCAAACGTTTCAGATGAGCATTTCGTTCAGGCTTCGGATTCCGAAGCTTGAACGAAATGCTCCTGCGCAACGTTCGAGGAATCTTCGTTTTGTTGTGCCCGTGCAAACCGTCACGTGGGGGCGAGTTTGCTTGGGACTGATTTATTCGGGATATTGCCAAGGTCGAGTTAAACTCCAACCCAATACTTTCAGTTTTAACGTCTAAGGTTTATTGTGGATAAGTTCGTTACAATTGAGTGTAATTGCCTCAAGACCAATCGGTGTAATTAACGATAATGATATTTCGGTATTTGATCGCAGAGTGCCCGATTTGGGCGTTGCATTCCCTTTTTATTAACTAGGAGTTTTCGATTGATTTTGGAGGTGGTATTAATTGGAGGTGGTAATTAATGGTGGTGGTGGGCAGTCGATCGTCCGAGGCCTTGGGGTTATTGTACAGGTGTCTCGAGGACGGTCGAGTGCTGAGTTTGATTGTCAGCGTTTTGGTTTGGCCTCGAAGTTGGAGCAAAGTCCACTAGACTTGCTGAGGGATGCATTTTTGAAACGGCACGTGCACGACTTCCTGTCGCTGATTATAATATGATGGTTTTATGGAATTGGTTGCTATGCGGGCGCAACAATCCTCCCCCCTTGGGAAGACGAAACTTGGTTTCGACTTTTTATGTGTAGCAACTAGATTCCGTAAAAATTGGTCTTTTGGCTTACAATTTGCGTTTACATTTTTTTTTGTATAATTGTTATAGGTTTGTGTTTTGTTTTGTCTCTTTTTTTTTTTTTGTGTTTTACAGAGAATCTGTATTAATTCGTCGTTGTGTCGGTGTATAAATTACTTTTAGATCTGTAGCTTGAATTTCATTTTTTGCTCGCGTTGGCGAAATTGTCGTTGGTCGCTCGATGTCGGAAATTGTCCGAGCGCATCGGGCTTTACAGAATTTTCGAATGATAATTATTATTGCAGAAATTAGTAGTACTGTTATTGTTATGCCGTGAAGGGAATAATTTCCCAAAATGTGAAGGTATGGATCTGACCAAATGTCAGGTTCTTCGTTTAATTTGTTTTGTAAATTTTCGATTCTTTCTCCAAGTTTGTTGACTTCGAGAGAATTTGTAATGGTTTTGTTCGGAGTTTTGAGATTCAATTTTAAGTGTTTAACAAGTGGTGCTCCGATTTCGAAGGTTAGGTTATGTGGTGGTATGAAATCTACAGTTTCTTTTTGGTTATTTTCTGTGGTAGTAATTAATTTAAAATCGGCGGCAGTGACGGAACATTTCCCGTCCAAAACCAGTATTCCCGTGTCGGTAATCGTTGTGTACGCAATTTTCGCATTTTTGCATTTTATCGTTAGTGGTTCCGGGTTTGGTGCTACGTAGAGCCATTTTCCGGGTTGATCTAATGTTATTATCATAGTGTTTACAAGTTTTGCTATTCGTGGCGTACAGCTGCTTTTTTCTGGTTTGCTGCCTAAGTAAACTGCTATCTCGCAGGGGATCGTATTTCCGATGACTTGCGTTGCGTGTTTTGGTTGACAATAATACTGTTTTCCTATCGTTTTGCATTCTTTCAGATTTTCTTCTGTTAGCGTGAGGTAATTTCTGTTTTCGCTATTTACTGTGATGAATTTTTCTTTCGTTTCTAGAAATTGGAAAGTGTTTGAATTTGTTCCTACTGGTAACGGGTAGACTTTGTTTATTTTGAATTCTGTATTTTTCATTAGCGGTATTTTTATTACGATCACTACTCGTGATTCGCTGCTGTAAGAGCCTAGTTCGGCTGTTTTCAATATTTCTTGCATTTTTTCTGGTGTTATTTCCGCTGGAAAACTTAATCCTGCGGGGATGCTTGGGAGCGCTTTCTTTAGGTATTCTGTAAGCTGTCTCGGTGAGATAATAGTTGGGTCAACTATTCCTTTTGTAATTCCTACTAGGAAAGTTGATATTCTTCGTACGTCGCTCAGTAGTGGCGTTAATACTAAACCTACTGTGTTTATGTTTTCGTCTAGGCTTTCTCTTTGTTGTACTAGGTCTGTCTGTTGGTTAAATGCTTGCTCTATATTTCTTACTGCTTTGTTTAAAGCTTTTATGTTAGTTAGTGTCTTTGTTTTGTCCTGATCAAAAAGGGTCGTTGTTGATTTTAGGATTTGCAAGTTTTCTTTTAGTATTTTTTCGTCCGTTGCTTGTCTGTTAGCTATCTGTTGTATTTTGTCTTCTATTTTTTGGGCGTCGTCTGCGTCCAAATTTCCCGTTATTGATTTAATTATTGATCCTAGACCGTTTATCAATCCTCTTTTTTGTCTGGGTGCTTTTCCGACGAGGTCGTGAATTGTTTGTAGTTCGCTTTTTAGTGACTCTATTGTCGGTTCTAGGGTGGCTGATAATGTGGAACATAAGGTGTCGTGTTTCATCTCGTTGCAGAGGTGTTGTAGGGCCGTGATGGTATGTCCTAGGGCGGCTTCTCTTGCTTCTATTGGTGTTAGGTCCAATTGGATAGCCAATTTCCAAATTTCTTTGATGGTGTGCAAGGTTCCTATTTCTTCGTAATAAATTCCAGGGGTGGTTCGTAATTTTTCCACGTGGAATTGGTCCATTGCTGTTGTCAAGGACAGCGAGATCGCATACCTGTAATGGTGCGTTTTATTAGCTTTCTTTCTCTTGCTCGTGGGAAAGTTTCTTATCATTTTTGTATTTTACTGTTGCCCTGTGGCGGATTTTGCTGACGCTATATCCGCTTAGGTGCACTTGCACTGGGCTGCGAGTTTGGCTCGCGAGTTCATGTGTCCTTCTCTGTCTCACGGTTAGAGTCTGGGGTGTCCTTTTCTAAGGTCTGTCCTCTCTGTTTGCTAATTTTTTTCTATAAAATCTTACGCGGTAGTCCGTCGCTTCATTACAACTTTTATCGTCGTTGCCGTCACCTCGTCTCTCCTAATTTAACGGTGAGTTTTTTCGATTAAATTTTTTTTTTTTTTTCCATTTTATAACTTCATCATTTTATTTTTATTTCGTTTCATTTTTTATAAAATTTTGAAATTTCTATTTGTTATTTTATTATTTTATTTTATTTCAATGTGTATATTTTTATAATATATAATATTATATGATATAATATTTTTTATTTTTATTTTATTTATTTCCTTTTTTCCATTTTCTTCTCTCTTTTTTTTTTTTTTTTTTTTGTGTTATTTTTCATCCTTTTTATAGGTAGTTTTGTGTGTACCCTTTTTTGTTGAATTTTTTTTTTTTTTTTTTTTTTTGTTTATTTATTTCTCTTTATCTTTTATTTTATTTTCTGTTTTTTCTTCATTTTTTTTTTTTGTTTTTTGTAATTCTATGTGTGCCCCTTGTTCTTTGTTCATATTTGTTCGTATTTTATTCATTCGTTGTTTCACCATTTATTTTTTATTTTGTTTTTTCCTTTTTCAGAAAAATGGCTTCCCTGGGAAAGAGAAATCATTCGACCGCCTACGGGGCTATTGCCCACTGTTGGACGGGCCCCAAGTTTTATTTTATGGTGAGGTTTTTTTTTTTTTTTTTGTATTATTATTATTATTATTATTGATATTTTATCAGTTTTTTTTTTTTTTTTTTCTTTTCTTGTTATTTTGTTCATTGATAATAATTTTTTTTTCTTTTTTTTTTTCTTTTTTTCAGAAAGTTCGCCGTACGGCATATAACGGGCCGATCGGAAAGTTGTGGATGGCGCCGTTCGTAGCCGCGGCGAAAATTGTTCGGGCGCGGCGGTTCGAGTGCGCCATGGCGTGGGCGCGCCTCTGGAGGGAGGACCCATGGTCGCGAGAGATAGACGCCTGGAATCCGGAGTCTATTCCTGGGGATGTTTTGGGGCTCCGTCGATTATTTGGGATGAGTCCTTATTCTGGCCCAGTGATGAGTTTACGGGATGATGAGGTGTGGGACCTCTTTGGTCCCGATTATTTCCGCCGTTCTGTGTCGCGTCGTTAGTGTTAAAAATTTTTTTGAATATTTTTTGAATATTGAATGTTTTTTGAATAATTTTTTGAATATTGAATGTTTTTTGAATAATTTTTTGAATATTGATTGAATGTAACAATATATTTCGAAAATTTAATTATTCGTTTCATAAATTTTTTCTTCGTTCCCATTCCTTTTCCTGCCCTTGTTAGTTATAATTTATTTTAATTGGATTTTAATTATTTATTATTTTCTTTATTTTTGTTTCAATTTATTTTATTCTTTATTTATTATTTTCTTTATTTTTGTTTCAATTTATTTTATTCTTTATTTATTATTTTCTTTATTTTTGTTTCAATTTATTTTATTCATTTTCATCATTCATTTTTTGGTTATGTTTGTTTTCACTATTATTTTCTTTCAATTCTTACTTTCTTTTTATTTTTTCGGAATTTTTTTTTTTTTTCTCATTTATATATTTTTTTTTTTTTTTTTTTTTTTTTTTTTTTTTTTTTATTGCGCTGAAAGCTCGCGCGTGCTGACGCGTAAGGTGTCGGCGGCCATTTTGTCGGCGGCCATGTTGTCGGCTAGTGGGTGACGTACGGTTTAATGCGATCGACGTGTACTCGTATCGTACGTCGTCCGCGGTTGATAATATAGTTAACGGCCGACTCTTTACTTTGAACGGTGTAGGGCCCCGTCCATTTTGGGGTCAGCTTGGCTGATCTGCCTCGCCGCACCGTGGGATCGTGCAGGAGGACTTTGTCGCCAACGCGGTACTCTGGGTTACCGGCGGCTTTGTCCCTGCACTCTTTTACCTTTTCTTTTCCGGTAATTAATTGCTCCTTTGCGACTTGCCAAGTCGCTCGCAGCCGTTCCCTTAATTCGGCGACGTAATCGTCGTACGTATAGGTTGTACGCGGGGGCTGCTTTAGGGCTGTCGGTAAATCCGCTCGTTTACCAAAAACGAGTTCGTAGGGGGAATATTTGGTCGCGGTGTGGGGGGTGGTGTTGTACGTGAACATCGCGTACGGTAGCCACTCGTCCCAATCCGCTTGGTCTTCCTGGATAAAATTTTTTAAATACTCTGCTAAAGTGCGATGAGATCTTTCGAGGGCTCCGTTCGATTGCGGGTGATAAGCCGTCGTTTGAATCTTTTTTATCTGTAGGAGTTTGCACATTTCTTTAAACAGGTCGCTGAGGAAGTTTGTCCCTTGATCCGATAGAATTGTTCGCGGGGTCCCGAATTTACAAATGATTTCGGTAATTAGACCCTTTGCGACTTCCTTTGCCTCCTGATTTTTCAAAGGTACGGCGGCGCGGTATTTTGTAAGCGCGTCCTGGAAAGTTAGGATATATTTATTTCCTCTCTCTGTTTCGGGTAAAGGTCCTACAATATCTACTGCACATTTTTCAAACGCTTGATCAGGGGTGTCGGTAATTACCATGGGTGCCTCTTTTGTTCGCGTTAATTTATTTCGCTGGCACTTATCGCATGCAGATACGTAGTCTCGGATCTCTTTTACCATTCCGGGCCACGTGTATTTCTCTCTTATTCTTTCTGTCATTCTTTTTATGCCTGGGTGTCCGCCGAGTGGAACGTCATGGTATTCTTTTAATATTATTTTTCTTTCCATCTCGCTCGGGCACGCTCGTTCGTGGCTGGAGTCAGATGACTCGTCTTCGCGCTCGCTCTCTCCTTCGCTTGCCTCCGGAGATGCATTTTCTGCTGACAGCTGTTTCTTCTGTTTGTTTTCGCTCTGTCCTTCTTTGCGATCGCTCTGTTCTTTCGTCTTCGTGACGTATTGGGGGGCGGAGCCTGTTGCGCATGATGGCCGCCGTTCCGCGACCTTGCGCGGCCTTCCCCGTCCTCGCTTCTCGGTCGGATCGCGTTGCTCGGCATGAGTCAGCATTATTTCATAAATTCTGCTCAGTGCATCCGCGTTTGTGTTCTTTTTTCCTGCTTTATACTGGATTTCGTACGTGTATTCTTCCAGTTTAATTCTCCATCGCATTAGCCTTGAACCTGGGTCTTTTACGTTAAAAAGCCAGGTGAGGGGTTTGTGATCGGTGACGATGATGAATTTCGTACCGTAAATATAAGGGCGAAATTGTATGACTGCCCAAACGATGGCTAGCATTTCCCTTTCCGTGGTGGAATAATTCCTTTCCGCTTTATTTAGGGTTCGGCTGGCGTAGCAAATAGGTAAATCTTCTCCTATTTTTCCTTGTGACAAAATTGCTCCGATTGCTTTATCCGAAGCGTCCGTGGTGATTACGAACGGCTTCGTGAAGTCTGGATATTGCAAGATCGGTGCTGTGCTCAGCGTTTCTTGTAGTCGTTCGAATGCTTGTTGTGCGCTCTCAGTCCACTCGAATTTTTTCTCCTTTTTTATGAGTTCTGTGAGTGGTTTAGCGAGTTTTGAGAAATCTTGTATGAATTTTCTATAGTAGCCTGCAAGGCCCAAAAAGGATTGTACTTCTTTGACGTTTTTGGGGATTGGAAATGATTTTACAGCTTTTATTTTTTCAGGATCGGGTTTCACTCCCACTTCGGTGATGACGTGACCCAAATATTGCGTTTCTTTTCGCAAAAAATGGCATTTTTTTGGTTGAACTTTTAGGTTGGCTTCTCGTAGCCGGTCGAATACTTCTCGTAGTCGATCGTTGTGTTCTTCGAAGGATGATCCGTGGATAACGATGTCGTCGAGGTAGACGTAGCATTTTAATCCTTGTAGTCCGGCCAGGACCGCGTCCATCAGTCGTTGGAACGTCGGTGGGGCATTTTTGAGCCCGAAAGGCATGCGGTTGTATTCGTAGTGTCCCATGGGTGTCGAGAAGGCTGTTTTCTGTTTATCCTCCTCGGCCATTTGGATTTGGTGAAAACCAGAGGCGAGGTCGAGCGTGGTGAAATATTTTGCCCGACCCAATTGATCTAAAATTTCGGAGATGTTGGGGAGGGGGTATGAATCTCCCTCTGTGACTTCGTTTAATTTCCGAAAATCCACTACGACCCGTTTGCGAATGTTGCCTTCGGCGTCGGCCTTTTTTGGAACGACCAGTAGCGGCGCATTCCATGGACTTTTGCTCGGACGTATGATTCCGTCTTTGAGCATTTCTTTTGCTTGTCTCATCACTTCTGCCTTGTGCGTTTCTGGCAACCGATATGGCCGTATATTTACCGGCACGGTGCCCTCCCGTGTGTGTATACGGTGTTTCACAAGATCCGTTGTTCCTAGTATTTCTCCCTCGAGATGAAATACGTCGGAATATTCGTTGCTAAATTCCCTTAGGAATTTTTCTTCCTCCGGATTGAGATGTGCTTGATTTCCCAATTCCTTCCAGAGTATTTCCTGCCTTTCCTGCCTGTTTATCGCGTTTATTGCTGGGGATTTTTCCTCATGGTGCGAGTCCGTTTTTGGCTCGTCTTGGAACTCTTCGATTTCCACGGTGGGTCGGTTTAATACGACCTCTTCTTCTAGGGAGTTCCTCAGGACTATTGGGCATGCGAATCCTGTTGTGGCGGTATTTCCGCCTAATGTAATGCCTGTCGATATTTTCGTGGCAATTACGCAACCTACTCTTGATTGCTTCTTTTTAGCGTAGTGCACGCTTTCAGAGCGGGGTGGTAATTTCAGTTTCCCGTCTCCGTAGATTAGTGGTTCGGTGTGCCCGTACATCTTGATTGAACGGCCACCTAAAATGTCCACGTTGTGTCTCCTGATGAAATCCATTCCTAAGATTCCGTCGGTGCCGATTCCGATCGAGTCGTCGATGACAAAAAATCCATGGCGGATATTTACTGCTGGTGTTTCCAACACCAGGTCTACTTTGCATATGGCGTAGAATTTGTTTCCCCCGACCCCTTTCAGCTCAATCGTCTCGTTGTACGCCTTGGTGTCCGGGTGGATGGCACTTTTTTTTATTAAGCAGCACTGTGCCCCTGTATCGCCTTTGAGGGTGAGAACCTTCTCCCTAGCCTGGAGTGATGCGATGTAGAAATCGCTCGCCGAATCCTCGGGATTTATGGCTAGAATTTGGATACCTGCATGGGTTACTTTCGACCCATTACTTTTGAGCTGACCTGTAGCTCGTTGCTCGGCAATGGTGCTGACGGTGAATTCTTGACCGGCCTCGATGGAGCTGACCGTGAATGACCCTACTGTAGGTTTCTGGTCGTTCGACGTTTCACCTGTCGTATTGCGGGAACCGTTGTTGCTTCCGTTGTTGTTTCCGTTGTTGTTTCGGTTGTAGTTACGGTTGTTGTTGTAGCGGTTGTTGCTGTTACGGTTGTTGTTGTTGTTCCCAGCTCGTCCGTTGAAATTTCCACGATTTCTCCCGGAATTCCCTTGCTGAGAATTATTTTGGCTGTGCCCAGGACCGTTTTGGTTCTGGTTTCGTTGCCTAAGCCTATTGCGACATTCTTTCCAGTGATGGCCTGATTTTTTGCAATAGGTGCAGGTTATTACTCCTACGTTACCTGAGGGGACGGGTAAATTGTTTCGTCCGTTTGACGGGTTCGAGCTTCGGCAGTCTTTGGCCGAATGCCCGGGTTTTTTGCACTTTTGGCAAAATTCTTGGCGCCTCTCGGGGTGCGTCTGTTTCGCTACTGATTCGTAGCCTTTTAAGACTGTTTCTTCATTTTGGGCCCCTTTTATTGCCGCGGTGTAATCTGTGTACCCTTTAGCTTTGACGAGAATTTGATACTCCCTTTTGAGTCCTCGTTCGAAATTGGATAACGCTAATTTTCTCACGTAGCGTTCTACCGCGAGTTTTTCTGCTACAGAAGATTCGGATTCTATGCTTGCTTCTATTAGTTCCATTGTAAGGATTTGTAATCTTTTTCCAAAATCGG
This sequence comes from Hyposoter dolosus, assembly GCA_963921915.1. Taxonomy (NCBI): domain Eukaryota; kingdom Metazoa; phylum Arthropoda; class Insecta; order Hymenoptera; family Ichneumonidae; genus Hyposoter; species Hyposoter dolosus. The sequence goes on from OY998134.1 coordinate 1,709,149, forward strand.
CTATGCTTTCGTTGTGGTTTTGTTTACACGTGTGCATTTCTACCTGTAGAGCTTCTACGGTTCGTTTTGTCCCATATCGTTCCGTTAAATGTTGTTTAAATGCTTCGAACGTTTCTATTGTTTTATAACGGACGTCTTCCCGTGCGTCGTCTGTCAGTTTCGTGGCAAGTACGAGTTTTAAAAGGATTGGTCTGTCACATTCGTCTACTAAGCTATGAGCTATTTCGTACGCGTCGAGTAAACTTTTCGCGCGTCTAGGATTTTCTCCGTCGAAAACGGGAATTAAAGCTCGTGCCTCGTTTAAGGGCATGCCTCTAGATCTCCTTGGAGGAGAGTGAGGGGGACCGTTGTTTGAGGTACCAGGACCGTACCTGCGGGTGGGTCGATTTCGAGTACGGATTGGTCCGGCATAGTGACGTTATGTGGGATAATAGACAGGGAGAGGTCTGGCAAATTGGTTTGATTGAAACTTTCGGTCTCTTCCGCGTCTTGAAAGGATTCTTCTGAGTCGCGAGACCGATCTAGGGTGTCTGTGCTTGGACTGCGCTTGATATTTTTGACTGACGGGGAATATTCCACTTTTGGGGGACGCGAAAAAGTGAGATTACGATTGAAAAACGAGTCTAGGGATCGTGATATTGTACGTACGCCCGGTAATCTTAGACGATTTACGAGTTCGTCGTTGGACATGCGTAGGTGTTTTAATTCGGTATTTTCGCGACTGGTTTTGGCGGGTTACAAAGAAATTGTTCCGTCACTTACAGTAAGATGGTCTGGTAGATCTGCATGCTGCTGCTGTTGCTGCTGCTGGTTGATCCGCTAGTTGGCTTCCTCTCGAATTTGGTGAATCTGCTTGGCTGATTGGTCCGCTCTTTGGGTTGACGGTTGTCGTTCTCCGGCTGTCGAATTCGAACAGCTTTGGGCGCCCGTTGTCCTTGTCGACTTTTTCCGGATACTTGGCTGATGTCGTCCTTCTTTTGGCGTTGTGTGAAACTTCCTTTTCACCTCAGAGTTGTAGTCGAGTTCTTGAGTTGTGGCAATCCCACCGCTGCCACCAATGTTGTGCCCGTGCAAACCGTCACGTGGGGGCGAGTTTGCTTGGGACTGATTTATTCGGGATATTGCCAAGGTCGAGTTAAACTCCAACCCAATACTTTCAGTTTTAACGTCTAAGGTTTATTGTGGATAAGTTCGTTACAATTGAGTGTAATTGCCTCAAGACCAATCGGTGTAATTAACGATAATGATATTTCGGTATTTGATCGCAGAGTGCCCGATTTGGGCGTTGCATTCCCTTTTTATTAACTAGGAGTTTTCGATTGATTTTGGAGGTGGTATTAATTGGAGGTGGTAATTAATGGTGGTGGTGGGCAGTCGATCGTCCGAGGCCTTGGGGTTATTGTACAGGTGTCTCGAGGACGGTCGAGTGCTGAGTTTGATTGTCAGCGTTTTGGTTTGGCCTCGAAGTTGGAGCAAAGTCCACTAGACTTGCTGAGGGATGCATTTTTGAAACGGCACGTGCACGACTTCCTGTCGCTGATTATAATATGATGGTTTTATGGAATTGGTTGCTATGCGGGCGCAACAGTTTGCTTCCTCTTAAATTGTTGAACTGATCACATTGGGACAATTAGAGGAATTAAAAGAATAAAGTAAAAAAGAAATCGCATCGTGACCTTGAAAATGTTCATTTTCCCAACGATTTTGTTTTCAACGTTCCAGCAATATTTTTCTCTGCGTTTTTTGAAATTAACCTGGCAGCAGAATTGGGACAATTTGAAAAAAAAGTTGGAAAAATGAAAATTTTCAAGGTCGCGACGGAATTTCTTTTTGACTTTATTTTTTTCATTTTTTGAATTGTCCTAACGTGATCAGTTCAACAATTTAAGGGAAAGCAAAGGAAGATTCTTCAAACGTTGCGCAGGAGCATTTCGTTCAAGCTTCGATATCGGAAGCATGAACGAAATGCTCATCTGAAACGTTTGAGTAATCTACGTTTGCGTTTCCTCAAAAATTGTTGAGCTGATCACATTGGAACAATTCGAGAAATGAAAAATATAAGGTAAAAAAAAAATTGCATTATCGCCTTGAAAATTTTCATTTTCCTAACAATTTTTTTCTTTTCAAATTTCCGCAATCCCACTTCCAGATTCATTTCTAAAAACACAGCAAAATATTGGTCGAACGTTACAGGCGAACATTTCGTTCAAATTTTGGATTCCGAAATGAGAATTCGAGTGATTTCGTTGGATTCTAACGAGCAAGCTCCGTCATCTTGCGAAACTTCTTTACGTTACGTATCGGATTGCAAAACTTGAACGAAATGCTCGCCTGCAACGTTCGAGCAATATTTTTCTGCGTTTTTCGAAACTAATCTGGCAGTAGAATTGGGACAAATTAAAAAAAAATTGGGCAAATGAACATTTTCAAGGTCGCAACGAAATTTCTTTTTTACTTAATTTTTTCATTTTCTGAACGGTCTCAATGTGACCAGTTCAACAATTTAAGGGAACGCAAACGAAGATCACTCAAACGTTTCAGATGAGCAGATCGTTCAGGCTTCGGATTCCGAAACTTGAACGAAATGCTCCTGCGCAGCGTTCGAGGAATCTTCGTTTGCGTTCCCTTACAGTGTTGAACTGATAACATTAGGACAATTCAAAAAATGAAAAAAAAAGTAGACAAGAAATTTGGAAATTTTCATTTTCCCAACTTTTTTTTGAAATTGTCCCAATTCTACTGCCAGAGTAATTTCGAAAAACGCAGAAAAATATTGCTCGAACGTTGCAGGCGAGCATTCCGTTCAAGTTTTGCAATCCGATACGTAAAATAAAGAAAGCTTGCTCGTTGGAATCCAACGAAATCGTTCCATTTGTAATATCGGAAAAAAAATTTTTCCAAAATTTGAACGAAATGTTCGCCTGCAACGTTCGAGCGATATTTTTCTGCGTTATTGGAAATGAATCTGGCAGTAGGATTGGGAAAATTTTAAAAGATAAAAAATGGTTGGAAAAATGAACATTTTCAAGGCCACGATGCTATTTCTTTTTTAACTTATTTTTTCAATTTGATCAGTTCAACAATTTAAGAGGAAGCAAACGAAGATTCCTCGAACGTTGCGCAGAAGCATTTCGTTCAAGCTTCGGAATCCGAAGCCTGAACGAAATGCTCATCTGAAACGTTTGAGTGATCTTCGTTTGCGTTTCCTAAAACTGTCAATTCGAGGACAATTCGAGAAATGAAAAAAATAAGGTAAAAAAGAAATTGCATCGCGACCTTGAAAATTTTCATTTTCCCAACTATTATGTTTCTTTTCAAATTTTCCCAACCCTGCTGCCAGATTAATTTCCAAAAACGCACAAAAATATTGCTCGAATATTGCAGGCAAAAATTTCGTTCAAATTTTGGATTCCGAAATGAGAAATGGAGCGATTTCGCTGGATTCCAACGAGCAAGCTTCGTCATCTTGCGAAACTTCTTCATTTTACGTATCGGAATGCAAAAGTTGAACGAAATGCTCGCCTGCAACGATCAAGCAATGTTTTTCTGCGTTTTTCGAAATTAATCCGGCAGTAGAATTGGGACAATTTGAAAAAAAGTGGGAAAAATGAAATTTTTTAAGGTCACGATGCAATGTATTTTTACCTTATTTTTTTCATTTATCGAATTGTCCCAATGTGATCAGCTCGAAAGTTTTAGGAAACGCAAACGATGATTACTCAAATGCTTCTGCGCAACGTTCGAGGAATCTTTGTTTGCGCTCCCTAAAACTGTCGAGGTGATCACATTGGGACAATTGGAGAAATGAAAAAAAGGTAAAAAAGAACCTGCATCGCGACTTTGAAAATTTACATTTTCCCAACTATTTTTTTTCTTTTCAGATTTTCCCAACCCTACTGCCAGATTAATTTCCAAAAACGCAGAAAAATATTGCTCGAACGTTGCAGGCGAAAATTTCGTTCAAATTTTGGATTCCGAAATGAGAAATGGAGCGATTTCGCTGGATTCCAACGAGCAAGCTTCGTCATCTTGCGAAATTTCTTCATTTTACGTATCGGAATGCAAAACTTGAACGAAATGCTCGCCTGCAACGATCGAGCAATATTTTTCTGCGTTTTTCGAAATTAATCTGGCAGTAGAATTGGGACAATTAAAAAAAAAGTTGGACAAATGAACATTTTCAAGGTCGCAACGGAATTTCTTTATTACCTTATTTTTTTCATTTTTCGAATTATCCCAATGTGATGAGTTCAACAATTTTAGGGAGCGTAAACGAAGATTTCTCGAACGTTGCGCAGAAGCATTTCGTTCAAGCTTCGGAATCCGAAACTTGAACGAAATGCTAATCTGAAACGTTGGAGTAATCTTCGTTTGCGTTTTCTAAAACTTTCGACCTAATCATATTGGGACAATTCGAGAAATGAAAAAAATATAAGGTAAAAAATAAATTACATGGCAACCTTGAAAATTTCCATTTTCCCAACTTTTTTTTTCAAGTTGTCCCAATTCCACTGTCAGATTAATTCCCAAAAACGCAGAAAAATATTGCTCGATCGTTGCAGGCGAGCATTTCGTTCAAGTTTTGCATTCCGATACGTAAAATGCAGAAGTTTCGCAAGATGACGAAGCTTGCTCGTTGGAATCTAACGAAATCGCTCTATTTCTCATTTCGGAATCCAAAATTGGAACAAAATGCTCGTCTGCAACATTCGAGCAATATTTTTCTGCGTTTTTGGAAGGTAATCTGGCAGAAGAATTGGAACAATTTGAAAAGAAAAAAAATAGTTGGGAAAATGAAAATTTTCAAGGTCACGATGCAATTTCTTTTTCACCTTATTTTTGTCATTTCTCGAATTGTCCCATTGTGATCAGCTCGACAGTTTCAGGAAACGCAAACGATGATTACTCGAACGATGATTACTCGAACTGAAACGTTTGAGTAATCTTCGTTTGCCTTTCCGTTTACGGATCAATTATAAAAACCTCGATTGCATCGAGTTGAAAATGAAAACTCACTGGACCAGTTCCTCGTACGCGTCGGGCCTGGGACACAAACATCTGTAAAAAAGAGACCACACGAAAATATTAACTAATCATGATTAATCTATAGTATATTATAACACTAGGACGAAAAATCTTTTTCTGACGAGTGTGACACGAGTCAGAAAAGATTTTTCGTACGCGTGTTATACGAAATTTTATATCACGAGGTGCGGAAATGGGGGTTTCGTGTACGCGAAGCGTACGCAAAACGTCCATTTACGTACCGCGTGATATAAATAACTTTTTTAATGATGACTCTGAAGTTTGCAACGTTGATATTCAACGAAAAATATTTTATCGATTAATTATTTATTGAATTTTGGTTGAATTTTGAAAATTGTGGGAATTTTTCGTGTCGATTGAGTTTTTGAGTGGCGAGGGAGGATCGTTTCATTGTCCAGACTAAATATTGAATAATAATTACGATTTCGGATCAAGAAAAAACAGAATTTCGTTGCATTCCCACGATGCAAACTTCGGCATCATTTTTAATGATCATATAAAAATGATGTTGAAGTTTGCATCATTGGAATGCAACGAAATTCTGTTTTTTCGTCAGCGGAGCTCATAATTATTATACAATATTTGATCCGGACGATAAAACGATTTCCTTTGCGAGCCAAAAACTTAATCGACATGAAAAATTGCCATGATTTTCAAAATTCAACAAATTATCAATAGAAAATATATTTAGTTGAATCCCAACGCTGTAAACTTCAGAGTCATGAATAAAATAATTTTTTTTTACCCATTCCGCCCATCCCTCGCTTGTCGTCTGCGTAGCGGATTCAATACTTGCTGCGGCAGCTGGGGCTGCTGCTCCCGCAGCTGCTGTTGCTGAGGCTGCGGCTGCTGCTGTTGCTGGGGCTGCGGCTGCTGCTGTTGCTGGGGCTGCGGCTGCTGCTGTTGCTGGGGCTGCGGCTGCTGCTGTTGCTGGGGCTGCGGCTGCTGCTGTTGTTGTTGCTGGGGCTGCGGCTGCTGTTGCTGATGCTGCTGCTGCTGCTGTTGCTGGGGCTGCGGCTGCTGATGTCGCAGCTGCTGCAGATTCTGGGCCTGTGGCACCTCCGCTTGCCACTGGCAGACCTGATAAAATGCCCCCACCGGCACGTAGTATGGGGGCATAGCTGGTTCACTCGGCAGTGTTGCCCGGCCCAGCGAAGAATTCGCAACGTGTGACCTGAGAATGAAAATCATTTTGTATGAGAACAGATCAATCCGGTTTATTCTATTTTCCTTCAAATACTTCACCGATACCCTCAACATCAGTTCCGATGATACAAATTTTCATTGCGACATTGAAAAATACTTGAAAATCTGCCGTAGAAGATTTAAAAGTATTATTCAACGCCGCATGAAACACTTGTATCAGAACTGATGTGCAAATGTATTGCGTGCAGCGGTAGGCAAGGCTTCAAGTCCACACCGGGCAACTCGACACCGTAAAGTATTTGCCGCAGCAAGTCGTGGGACTGCCCGGTGTGGACTTGAAGCCTTGCCTTGTCAAAGGATTCGAAGGAAAATAGAATTGATTTCTACATGTGCCATTTCTGAAGGTGACACACGTATTCGCATATTTTTCGCCAAAGCTTTCGAGGCTATCTGCGGGTCGGTTGAATCAGTGGTTTAGTTAGCTTCATTTCTTATTATTAGATTTTGAATTCTATAATCTCGCTGGTTCGAAGAGTGAATAGTTTCTATTTGGACTCGTAGATAAACATTGACAATTTTCTTTATTGTTCGGTAATTCTAGGTTATGAACAACAAGACGAAAGAGTTTGCCAAAAACTTCTATGAAATATTTTCCACTGACTCTTTCGTTGTTTATTCATAACCTAGAATTACTGAACAATAAAGAAAACTGTCAACTTTTATCAATGAGCCCAAATCAAAACTATACACTCTTCGAACTACCGAGATTATAGAAATAAAAACCAAATAGTGATAAATGAAGCTAACTGAACCATCGATTCAACCGACCCGCAGGCAGCCTCGAAAGTTTTGACGAAAAATGAACACAACGATTTATAACATTAATAAAATATTAAATAAATTGATGACGACTGTAGAAAAAAACACGAGTTTTTTAACCAGTCTTCAACAATTTGTTGAAAAATACGAAAATATTTCAGAAACGATTTCTACTTACATATTTTGCGTTGTTCTTTCTCGACTCGTCGCTCGACACTTGACGAAAAATACTGCTGTGCCTTCGTGAGCACACAGATACCCACACACGAAACGCGTCGTCGTTGTTCAGCCCTCTAACGCACCAATAGAAAATGGGCGCGGGAGCGATATCATTTTTTGCGCGATTTTGAGAATTTATTATTGTTCCCAGGCACGGCGCTCTTGTCGCCTAAACTGGCAACCAATCAGAAATCGTTAAATAGAAAAAATTTCTCACACACGACTATTATTGTGTTTTCGCGGAAAGCTCGATGCAAAGCAGAATTGTGCAACATTTGTCGACATTTCTTCTTCCGAAAATAAAATAGCGATATCAATAAGCAGTTCGTTGTTCGAGATCCCGGTTGAGAGGCTATTTTTTTTTCGTTATCTGTAACGATTTCGGTGCATGTGCAGTGTACTACTTTTCGTGTACTTATATCGTTTGTGTCGGTGTTGTGGCTCCCGTGGAGGGTTTTTGTCATTTTCTTTTGTCGTGATTGACGTCAAATCGGAAATTTCTTGTGAAATTCATTCGTTTCAGTGAATATATCCGGTTGTATAAAGTAATATTCAGTGATAACAGGGAAAATGGCGAAAAGCCAAATCAGTTTTGAGAAAAAAGTGGCATATTTGTTATTGAAATACGCCGAAAAAATCGAAGACGTCAAATTGACGTCGAGGGGACCAGAATCTCTTGTATCAAAGGTAAGTTCTTACGATTTACTACGAGTTTTTGTATTTCGTCATCCACACGATTCTATTCTCTTTCCCGCTTCCTCTCTCTCTCTCTCTCTCTCTCTCTCTCTCTCTCTCTCTCTCTCTCTCTCTCTCTCTCGCTTTCTCGCTCTGTACGGCGGGATCGCTTCATTTTTTGTACGGGAATCTTGAACTCGAACGAAATGTTTTCTTGTCTACTTTATTTTTTTCATTTTTTGAATTGTCCTAACGTGATCAGTTCAACAATTTAAGGGAACGCAAACGAAGATCACTCAAACGTTTCAGATGAGCATTTCGTTCAGGCTTCGCATTCCGAAGCTTGAACGAAATGCTCATCTTAAACGTTTGAGTGATCTTCGTTTGCGTTCCCTTAAATTGTTGAACTGGTCACATTGAGACCGATCAGAAAATGAAAAAATTAAGTAAAAAAGAAATTTCGTTGCGTCCTTGAAAATGTTCATTTCCCCAATTTTTTTTTAATTTGTCCCAATTCTACTGCCAGATTAGTTTCGAAAAACGCAGAAAAATATTGCTCGAACGTTGCAGGCGAGCATTTCGTTCAAGTTTTGCTTTCCGATACGTGAAATGAAGAAGTTTCGCAAGATAACGAAGTTTGGTCGTTGGAATCCAACGAAATCGCTCTATTTCTCATTTCGGAATCCAAAATTGGAACGAAATGCTCGTCTGCAATAATCAAGCAATATTTTTCTGCGTTTTTGGAAATTAATCTGTCAGAAGAATTGGGACAATTTGAAAAGAAAAAAAATAGTTGGGAAAATGAACATTTTCAAGGTCACGATGCTATTTCTTTTTGACCTTATTTTTTTCATTTCTCGGATTGTCCCAATGTGATCAGCTCGACAGTTTTAGGAAACGCAAACAAAGATCACTCAAACGTTTCAGATGAGCATTTCGTTCAAGCTTCGGAATCCGAAGCCTGAACGAAATGCTCATCTGAAACGTTTGAGTGATCTTCGTTTGCGTTCCCTTAAATTGTTGAACTGGTCACATTGAGACCGATCAGAAAATGAAAAAATTAAGTAAAAAAGAAATTTCGTTGCGACCTTGAAAATGTTCATTTCCCCAATTTTTTTTTAATTTGTCCCAATTCTACTGCCAGATTAGTTTCGAAAAACGCAGAAAAATATTGCTCGAACGTTGCAGGCGAGCATTTCGTTCAAGTTTTGCAATCCGATACGTAACGTAAAGAAGTTTCGCAAGATGACGGAGCTTGCTCGTTAGAATCCAACGAAATCACTCCAATTCTCATTCCGGAATCCAAAATTTGAACGAAATGATCGCCTGTAACGTTCGACCAATATTTTGCTGTGTTTTTAGAAATGAATCTGAAAGTGGGATTGCGGAAATTTGAAAAGAATAAAATTGTTAGGAAAATGAAAATTTTCAAGGCGACAATGCAATTTTTTTTTTACCTTATATTTTTCATTTCTCGAATTGTTCCAATGTGATCAGCTCAACAAATTTGAGGAAACGCAAACGTAGATTACTTAAACGTTTCAGATGAGCATTTCGTTCAGGCTTCCGATACCGAAGCTTGAACGAAATGCTCCTGCGCAACGTTCGAAGAATCTTCGTTTACGCTCCCTAAAATTGTTGAACTCATCACATTGGGATAATTCGAAAAATGAAAAAAATAAGGTAATAAAGAAATTCCGTTGCGACCTTGAAAATGTTCATTTTTCCAACTTTTTTTTCAAATTAACCCAATTCTACTACCAGATTAATGTCCAAAAACGCTGAAAAATATTGCTGGAACGTTGAAAAAAAGTAGTTGGGAAAATGAACATTTTCAAGGCCACGACCTTATATTTTTCATTTCTCGAATTGTTCCAATGTGATCAGCTCAACAAATTTGAGGAAACGCAAACGTAGATTACTCAAACGTTTCAGATGAGCATTTCGTTCAGGCTTCCGATACCGAAGCTTGAACGAAATGCTCCTGCGCAACGTTCGAAGAATCTTCGTTTACGCTCCCTAAAATTGTTGAACTCATCACATTGGGATAATTCGAAAAATGCAAAAAATAAGGTAATAAAGAAATTCCGTTGCGACCTTGAAAATGTTCATTTTACCAACTTTTTTTTCAAATTGTCCCAATTCTACTGCCAGATTAATTTCCAAAAACGCTGAAAAATATTGCTGGAACGTTAAAAAAAAGTAGTTGGGAAAATGAACATTTTCAAGGCCACGACCTTATATTTTTCATTTCTCGAATTGTCCCAATGTGATCAGCTCAACAATTTTAGTAAACTCAAACGAAGAATACTCAAATGTTTCAGATGAGCATTTCGTTCAGAATTCAGAACTTGAACGAAATGCTCGTCTACTACGTTCGAAGAATATTCTTCAGCGTTTTTGGAAATGAATGTTGGAAGAGAATAATTGAGACAATTATGAAAAAAATTAGTTGGGAAAATTTTAATTTTTATGGTCGCGACGGAATTCCATTTTTCCTTCTTTTTATTTATTTTTCGAATCGTCCCTATTAAATCGGGCGACCAATTTGAAAAAATGCAAACGGATATTATAGAATCGACGTGGACAAACACTTCGTTTGATTTTTTGATTCCGGTACAAAAAATGAAGGAGTCTCGCCAGATGACGAAGCTTGCTAGTTGTAATGCAATAGCAGGATCGCTTCATTTTTCGTACAGGAATCTAAAACTCGAACGAAATGTTTTTGTCCACGGTGATCCCACAATATCCATTTGCGTTTTTTAAAATTGGTGGAGAGATTGAATTGGGACGATTGGAAGAATGGAAAAAAAAGGGGGAAAAAGAATTCTCTTTACCTTGGAATTTTTATTTTTCCACCTTTTTTTCAATTCCAATCTGCTCAATCTGACTTTGCGAAGCATTTTGTAAAACTCAGACGAATTCTGCTCGATCGTAGGAGACGAGCGTTTCGTTCAAGTTGTTGATTCTGGTACGAAAAATGAAGGCGTTTCGCAAGATGACGAAGCTCCCTCGCTGGAATGCAACGGAATTGCTTCAATGATCGTATCGGAATCCAGAACTTCAACGAAATGCTCGTCTCCTCTGTTCGAGCAGTATATTCCTCTTCGTTTTTGGAAACGAATGTAGGAACAGTAGAATTGAGATAATTATGAAAAAAAAAATAGTTGGGAAAATACGATGCTGAAGTTCGCATAGTTGGAATGCAACGAAAACTGATTATTTTTTATAGCATCGCCCAAAATTTTCATACAGTATTTGTCAACGATAATGGGACAATCTTCTTTGCCATTGGAAAACTGAATTTATTAGAAAAATTAGAAGGATCGCATTAATTATCAAAATAATGAAAAAAATGGATTTTTCGTTGTATTCCAACGATGCAAACTTCAGTACCATGGGAAAATTTTAATTTCTAAGGTCGCGACGGACATCCATTCTTCCTTCTTTTTTTTATTATTCGAATCGTCCCACTGAAATTGGGTAACCAATTTTAAATAATTTTGGGTTCAAACCCATAACTCATAAATCGGGTCGACGTAATTATAACAATTCTTTTCCAACAGATCGCTCGAGCATTGAAGGTCCCCGGTAATGGTCAATTTCAAAGGAAATTGCTGAACTGCTGGAATAAGGGGGGTTTGAAGACTGCATTTATGAGCGCAATTAGTGCGCAGCAAAATAGCAGCAAACCCGTCGAAGAGGAGGAAATTCTCCCAGGTAAGGTGCATGTAACGCATTTCTTGTCGGCGTCACCACCAGATAGCATAAGAAAAGAAAAGGAGTCCGTGTCTCAATCGGAAGCGTACGTCGATGGTAATAGGTACAAAATAATCAATGTTCTTGGAGACGGGAATTGCTTATTCAGATGCTTCGCCCACCACGTTTTTGGTGATCAAGAGTCTCATGCAATTATTAGAAAAATAATTGTAGAAGATACTGTTCAGAACTGGTTCGAACAAGTAGATTTGCTCAACGCTTCCTGTGAAGAAAAATTGTACAGAAACCCGAATCAGTACGAAGATGTGATGGGTTGTAGCTCGGTATATGGTACAGATTATGAAACCGGTGTTTTTGCTCGAGTATATAAAACGGATGTGACTATATACCGAAAGCAAACAAACGACGATAGAATCGTTAAAATACAGACGTTGTCGTGCGATATGAGGAGTGAAGGTAAGCACTTGAACATCATGTTTACTGGCGCACAACGCAGTGGACATTGGGTCGTGCTTGAGGCAATGTCTGACGTTGCAACGCACTTTGAAAAAGTTATTGGAGAACAAGATGAATTTGCGAATACCGATTCAATGTCTCCAATTTCTTCTGCAAAAGTAGCAAAATGCTCTGATTCAAACGTAGGAAGTTTCACTGCTGAAACTTTGCAAGAGCAGGAAAACTTGACTTTGTCTGATTCAGTCGTAAGACCTTTCACTGCTGAAACGGTAAAAGAGCACACGGACGTTGATCAGAACAGCGAAACAGATGATGTGTTAATCCCGCTGAACACGTCCTTGAACGGGGATTTGTTGCCGACTTTATTCGAAGCGGAAGATAGCAATTCGACGGAAACTGTGAAAGAGCAGATGGACGTTGATCACAGCAGTGAAACAGTCGATGTGTTTATCCCGCTGACAACGTCCTTGAATGAGGATTTGGTACCGACTGTCGTCGAAGAGGAAGAGAGAGATTCGAGGAATGATATAATCGAGAAGTCATTCAAACCTGAAAGCATCGATAAAAAAAGGGGGAGCAATTGCAAACCTGACGTCGGCAGGATCGATGTTTTGAATGGGCCAGTGAAAAGACTGTGTTACAAGGAAAGTAGAGTTGCGATCAAAAAGCAATCAGTGGACGTATATAGTTTTTCGTCCAGCAGTAATGAGACGTTGGAATCTGATCTATCAGATGGTGGCAGTGTGTACAGTGTTACCAAGTCACGAAAGAAAATTCAAAAGGATAACATGAGCACTTTTTGGAAAAGCAATGAGAATGACACTTCAGATGACGAACTGGACAATAGATCGAAAACAGAAAAGCGAGTTGGTGTACAAAAATTAAAAACGGGTAAGGTGGCAGAATTCACGGTTACCATCGGAACGGTTTTAATACCAGCTACTGATTTCAAATCACCCTTGGGTCGAACTTGCGGAGATAAAATCAGAACAAAAATTATAGAAGTCATGCTAACAACATACGATTGTACATGTCTTTTGAGTTTCTATGGAAGCGTTCGAGAAAATCTAAATGAAAATACCGTGCTCTATGCAAAATGTAACCTACCCGATCACAAGCAGCGTTTCCGGTTTCGGCTTTTCCACATGGAGAAACCACTTTCAGAGCTCGAGGTAGCAAGTACGGCGGAAGTGACAGTAGTTCACAAGAAAAATTTAATGCGCGATTTTTTTGCAACTGTGGAAGGGCCACAACGTCGAGAATATTTAGAAGCGATTAGATATCGCAGTGCCGTTGACTTTTTGGCAGAGCTTCAGGCCAAAACTAGTACCGAATACGCGGCAGACGGACACATGCAAAGTTTGTGCACAGAGAACGTCCTTCATAAAATAAAATCGGAAGAAAAGTGCAAAGCCCGTTTGACTTTGCGATCGAAAGATGTTTCCGATTTGATGGAACTCTTCTTTCATCATAATGAAATGAAAGATCCTTTTTTGCGGTATGCTGAGTTGCCTCTGACTGCTGTGATGTTCACCGAAGAAGATCTCGCTGCGATGGATGCCCAGAAAAATATAATTTTGCACATGGATTCAACTGGATCCCTCGTTCGAAAACCTCAATATTTAAATTGCAAAAGAATTTATTATTACAGCATAATAGCTAAACATGATCAGGAAATAATACATTTAGCGCAAATGATAACTTCGCAACATGGAATTGTTTCAATAAGTACCTTTTTGAAAAGATACAAGAGTTTCATTGTCGAAAAATCAAAGAAATGGCCATTTGCCAAAGCAATAGTAGTCGATTGGTCTTGGGCATTGATTAATTCCATCTTACAAGAATGGAACGGCACAACAATTAAGCAATATCTACAACTGACATACGACAGTTTTAGCACAAACATTCAGTCGCTGGAAGAAATGAGCGTATTGAAAATATGTTTTGCTCACTTCATGAAAATTGTCTCCAGGACAATTCATGACAAATTCCGAGAATTGAAGCCGGTCAAAAGTGTTCTCATGGAATGCATGGCGCTTTTATGTTTGTGCAGAAGCATGGATGAGATGGATGCCGTGTTTGACCAAGTGAGCTTACTTTTATTGAAAAAACATGCAGCACAAGACGACCTGATCGTCATCCATAGCTTATGGACGAAAAATCGTCAGAGAGCTGGAGACTTGCAAGAACTGGGTGATATAAAAGTTGATAGCGATGAAGTTCACTTCAAAGAAGATGTGAAAGACCATACAATTTATAGAAATTCGCCTTATTTCAAAAGATACAATTCGAAGCTGGTAATCTTGCAAATCAAAGTACAAGCAAAAGACCAAAGCTGTGAAAGTGAGACAAATCTTGATGTACGGAATAAATATTATGCTCCAAAATTTTTGGATCACGTATTGAGGAAATGGATGCCATATCCCATTTTGTGGAGCGCGATAGACTTGGATAGAGTGGACAAGTCCATATCCAGAGTAACCAATGCATACATCGAAAGCTCACATAAGGTCGTGAAAAAATCGGTATTCGACGGCAACACAACTTCATCGATTGCAGATTCCGTGCGTCTACTCGAAACAAAGCGGAAGTCTACGATTGCTAAAATTTATTTGAACGCGAAAGTGAAGGGAACTCAAGAATCCCGCCGAAAGCCTAAATACCTGCCAGTTGAAGACCCGTTTATTGAAGAAATTTGGCTAAAGAAAAAGGGCAACAAAAGACGCAATGTTGGATATGCAGATGGGAAAGTCAGCAAAAAACTTTGCATGGAAGCGGAAAAAAAGCGGGAAAAAGAAAGTGGCAAGCATGACATTGTGGAAATGTACAAGAATGCAGACTTAGGTTTGCCATTACATTCGCACCAAAATACGGACACAGAAAATGATGAAAAGGTCAGAAAAAAACTTTGCATTGAAGCGGAAAGAGAGCAGGAAAAAAAAACTGCCGAGCATGACATTGTGGAAATGTGCAATAGTGCAGAATTCGATTTGCTATTACATTCGCACCAAAACGGCGACACAGGAAATGATGCTGCTGTTTCAGAATTGACGGAGATTGCTGAAATAGAGAAACTTGATCGCAAAGTTGGGAAATTTCACAACGGTTTGATGAAGGACGTTAAATATTACTTGAAGTCGAATTCAAGTTTGTTGACAGTTGGTCGTTTCCACACAGCAAAGTCATTGACCGCTGAGAACTTTCAACTGACGGCAATGCAATTGTCATCACTTGACGAAAAGCGATGGGTCGATGGTGAGGTCATTGATGCGTTTGCCGCCGCCAATATTGATAATTGGATCGACGTGACATATATTCCGACTGGTGATACGGCAATAGTAATTGGCAGAAATAGTGGCAACAGATTCATAAAAAATCGAATGATTTCAAAAACAACCAAGCCGATAGGGAATAGATTGATGATGCCCTATTTATTTTCGAGTCATTGGCGCTTATTTATTGTGAACGTAAACGAAAAAGAAATAATGTTACTTGACCCTTATGGAAGTAATATTGATGACAAAGACCGCGCAAAAAGAGAGTTCATGAGCTATGTACGCTGTTGCGAAAAAGGCACATCTTTGCATAATTTAAGTAATATAAATTGGGAAACTTGCGATAATAGCGCTCGTCCGCATCAACCGGTTAATGATGGACACAGTTGTGGAGTGTACGTGATGTACTATATGCAATGCTTGGGCAAAAGGGAATCTTTTGATACCAGGTTTGATCCCGCAGCATTTCGTATAGAATGTGCATACAGTTTGCTTTTGAAATCGGAGAGCATGGAAAAAACGTGTCTACATTGTTTTGCAGCCATGAAAACCGCGGTGGTAGAGTGCCAAATATGTAATCGCAAGAGTCACAGAACTTGCTTCTCAAAATATGATTTGCGAACAAATGAGAAAGCAGAGGTTATAAACAAAGCCTGCAATGCAAACTGGGATACACAGAAATGTAACGTGTGTACATTCTGTTGCAGGTATAGTAATACCGAAGTCGATAATCAATGAAGTTTGAGTTTCTCGTTATATAAAATATACATGAGAATAAAATTGATCGAAGAATTCTTGTGACAGAAAATTCGTTGGGTAAAAACTGTTTATTATCTAGCTGAAGATACCCTGAAACAAGTAACGGTAGCTGAAGCCAAATGTTATTTTGCAACATCGTCGTGGACGGTGGATCAAGGACAAGCGTCGAAGATATCGATGGCGGTTAATTAATAGATAACAGCGATGTCATACTAAGCAATCTATGTGTCTCATTAATCTTCTGCCATCGTTGTCATCTCTACAATGAATATGGTGAGTAGAATTAATACAATGATCTTAAGAAATCAAGACAACGCAAAGGTAAGAAGACTAATTGTAAGAACCGCGGCTCGGTACACCGTAACAACCCATGCTGTAACCGTACAAACTTGCCGGGAAGGAGTGAAAAGGTGCAGGTAAAAAAACGCTAAAACCGTAGTTTTGATTCTACTCCGTAGGTTTGACTCTACTCTATTTTGGTATGCGTAGAACGCAGAGAGAGTCGAGAAGACTGTAAGTAACGTAGTCGTGAGAATAGATGTAAGGATTATTGTGTAATGGAATGTATAATTAGATATGTAACCCGTAGGGAAGACAATAAACGATACATATATACCTAAAAATGAATCATTACATTTATTCACGTCAAAAAAAAAAATATTATCTTCATACTGCGGGTGATACCATTTTTCCTTTCATTTCACCCCCTCAAAGTAGTGTTCCCAAATTGCGATGATGACGCTCATTTTTTTTCCCATCAATAGCTTTCCCGCCAACCTATCCATCGAATAAAAAAAATTATTATCCCCATAGAGCGGGTAATATGATTTTTTTCCAATTTTACCCACTTAAAACAGTGGCGATGGCAACGCCAATTTTTTTTCCTATCAAGTCCCATCCCTTCGACCTATTTTCGCAATAAAAAAAATTATTATCCTCATTCGACGGGTGATGCGATTTAAAACAAATATTTACTCCCTTAAAGAGGTGTTCCGGAGTTGCGATGCTGACGCTAATTTTTTTTCCTATCAATTGCTTTCCCGCCAACCTATTCATCGAATAAAAAAAATTATTATCCCCATAGAGCGGGTGTTCTGATTTTTTTTTCCAATTTGACCCCCTTAAAGAGGTGTTCCGGAGTTACGATGCTGACGCTAATTTTTTTCCTATCAATTGCCTTCCCTCCAACCTTTCCATTGAATAAAAAAAATTATTATCCCCATACAGCGGGTAATATGATTTTTTTTTCCAATTTTACCCCCTTAAAACAGTGTTCCTAAGTGGCGATGGCAACGCCAATTTTTTTCCTATAAAGTCCCATCCCTTCGATATATTTTTGCAATAAAAAAAATTATTATAATCATTCGGCGGGTGATGCGATTTTTTAAAATTATTTACCCCCTTAAAGAGGTGTTCCAGAGTTGCGATGCTGACGCTAATTTTTTTTCCTATCAATTGCCTTCCCTCTAACCTTTCCATTGAATAAAAAAAATTATTATCCCTACGTGGAAAAATACTCCAGAAAAGTAAAAAAAGAACGCCAACTATTAAAAAATCGCAACCTCAGTTGGAAAATAACGACTCAATTTTATTCTTGATATCACTTTGCAATGAAACACTTTTGATTTACTATATTCATGTATTTTACTTTTTCTTCACTGCGAACAATCTTTTGACCTTCATAAAAATCTTCTCAAAAATTTTCAAACTCAATCGAGACAAAAAAAAATAAAATCATTGCAAAATAGCCAAGAATTCATAAATGAGTAGCAAAATTTCACAGACGAACGTGCGCCCTCGACACATTCGGTTCAAGGGTTTCCCCATTTCGGAGGATTCCAGCATGATTATACCGAATATTATGATGACTTCATGCTAGCTAAAGATCATGAATGTACGTACAATACAATTCCACGGGGAACGAAACATAAAAAAGGGCACGTTTGCGTACAAGGGCACGCGTACACGTACACGTACTTACCGGACGAATTCACTGCAAAGATTATACAAAAACTTGGCGTGCATGGTTTTCAAAAATAATTTCGGGAAGACAAAAGATAATTGAATGTACCAGTTTAATGATCATCTCGTTTCCGTCTATGATAGAAGAATTTTCATTTTTAGATAGCATATGTCACTTTGTATTAAAGACGAACTATACGGGATAAACGACAGTATTTTCTAGTTGAATTTCGCGAACTCTCCCCCAATTGAATATCGCCCGCTGAACCCCCTGCTGCGAAGTATTCTATGCACCGAGGAAGGACAGTTCTCATCTCCGCCTCGCGCGCTTGGCTACGACTCGTCCTGAAAACACCGCGTTCGGCGTTAAATGTGCCATTTTAGGCCTAGTTCCACGACTCGAGGTTAAACGCGAGATTTAGTAACTGAACGTTGAATCTAACCGCTGCTCTAACAAGCGATTTATCGCAGTTGCGTTCCACAGTGCACTTTTAACCGGGGTTTTAGGAAACCTATATTCCATTACAAATAACTCCAACCGAGCGCTTATTCCTTTTCAAATATCTTCGATGATTGGCTTTCTGGAATGGGACAGTGTGGAAGGGATACGTTGAATATTCTTTTCGATGCTCCAGTTCATGACGTATTTGCTGCAGGACTTCAAATACATTTTCATTCGATAAGCGAAGTCGAGCGGGTAAATCGATGTCATAAAATTCATCAAAATTCGTTTTTTCACAACTTTTGGTCTTCCATGTTAAAAAAATCTTTGACTTCTGACTGAAGACGATAATAGAGCATCGATAATTCGTCTGTCTGCTATGTTTTGGCAACATTATTATTTGTGTGTCCACTCGAATTACTGTTAACTCTCCGTAAACACACAGTACAATTAGTGCACCGTCCTAGACACACATGGGTCAGGCGCCCTACTGTTTTTTTACTGTACTTTTGGACTTGTTGAGAAAATCTGAAAAATTCAGGAAAGTAGTTTTCGATATATGGGAAAAGAGCCTGCAGTGTGGGTGATGGATAAAAATTCTTTTTAATTATTGTTATATATTTAATGGTAATATATACGAAAAAGGAGAAATTAATGGCATTCGCTGAATGTGCTGGACACCCAGCACCCATATGTGTCTACTGAGGGTTAATACACATTACACAGAGAGAAACAGGAAGTTATAGGTTAAGAAATGAGATTTCGCAAGCAGCGAGCGAGCTGTCAGTTGGCACATACACATCACTCATACACCCATAACCTATATATGACGGATGTTTAGCCCGTTAAACGCCCAATCTCGGCCGGTTATATTTGACCGACGAAACTGTGGCTTAAGCGTGGATTAAGGAGTTGCGGAACGCGCGTTTTTCATTAAACCCCGTTTTCCAACTTCACCGAGAGTAATGGAACCGGGCCTTAGTCGTGTTCTTTAGGATTAGAAGTGATCCAAACAGTGTAGAACTGATCCGCTCGCGCATGCGTAGACGGAGTTGTCCATCTCGCTTTTTGCTGTCTACACTTACGTGAGCGGATCAGTTCTACACTGTTTGGATCACTTCGAACTATTGTCTCTTTGTTAATCGATCACCTTGTTTTCCGTCTATGATGAGAGAATTTTCATCTTCGGATAGCATAAGTCAGTTTGTATTGAAGTCGAGCTATGCTATGAGATTCGCGAACTCTCCCCCAATTGAATATCGCCCGCTGAACCCCCTGCTGCGAAGTATCCTATGCACCGAGGAAGGACAGTCAACGCCGAACGCGGTGTTAAATGTGCCATTTTGTCTCTTTGTTTCTTAATGTATCCCATCTGTTCCCGCCCCCCTCTCAGCGGCTACCCCAGTACGGGTAAACATGGATGAGGAATTCCTTCGCCGAAATTATTTTCGAAAACCATGCACGCCAAGTTTTTGTATAATCTTTGCAGTGAATTCGTCCGGTAAGTACGTGTACGTGTACGCGTGCCCTTGTACGCAAACGTGCCCTTTTTTATGTTTCGTTCCCCGTGGAATTGTATTGTACGTACATTCATGATCTTTAGCTAGCATGAAGTCATCATAATATTCGGTATAATCATGCTGGAATCCTCCGAAATGGGGAAACCCTTGAACCGAATGTGTCGAGGGCGCACGTTCGTCTGTGAAATTTTGCTACTCATTTATGAATTCTTGGCTATATTGCAATGATTTTATTTTTTTTTGTCTCGATTGAGTTTGAAAATTTTTGAGAAGATTTTTATGAAGGTCAAAAGATTGTTCGCAGTGAAGAAAAAGTAAAATACATGAATATAGTAAATCAAAAGTGTTTCATTGCAAAGTGATATCAAGAATAAAATTGAGTCGTTATTTTCCAACTGAGGTTGCGATTTTTTAATAGTTGGCGTTCTTTTTTTACTTTTCTGGAGTATTTTTCCACGGATTTCCTTTCTTTTTGGGAAGGGCAATATTTATCAAAATTTAAATGATGGGGAAATTTTTATACAAAGTAATATAAAGATAATTGAGTCATAATTTTCCAACTGAGGTTACACTTTTTTAATACTTGGCGTCTTTTTTTTACTTTTATAAAGTATTTTTCCACGGATTTCACTTCTTTTTGGAAAGTAGGATATTCATCAACATTTTTTTTAATAATAGAGGGATTATTCGTTCTGATTGGTTGTTCAGGAGAGAAGACAAATCTCTTCAATAACTTTCGTCGACAGCGCTGGTAAATCTCTTAAAATATCTCGAAAAGAGACATGATTAATCGCTTGAAAAACTCTCGTACAGACTCTCGTTTAATCTCTTAAGGAAACCTCGAAGAGACTCGTGGTCAATCCCTTAAAGAAACCTAAGTGACCCCCTCAGTCAATCCCTTGAAAAAATTCCGTCGCGACCCCTTAAAAATCCCGTCCAGACTCTTGGCCAATCTGCTAAAAAAACCTCGTCGAGACTCTTAGTCGACACCTTAAAAAATCCCGTCCAGACTCTTGGCCAACCCTTTGAAAAAGTCTCGGCAGGATTTTTGGTCGATCTGCTGAAATGAGTCTTGACGAGAATCTGGATAAATCTCTTAAAAAAGCCGCGGTGAGACTCTTTAGGAATCCCATGAAAAACTTCTCCATAACGGTCCTACTTTATCCCTCAGAAAACTTCCGTCCATACCCCTTCCGTCAATCACTTCAGAAAATCTCAGCGACAGACATGATCAACCCCTTAAAAAATCCCCTCCAGACTCTCGGCCTATCTGTTGAAATAACAACGTCGAGACGTTTAGTCTAACCCTTAAAAAATCCCGTCCAGACTCTTGGACAATCCCTTATAAAAGTCCCGGCGAGATTCTTGATTAATCTTTTGAAAACTCCCATTCAGATTCTTGGTCAACCCCTTAAAAAATCCCATCCAGACTCTTCGCTAATCCCTCAAAAAAGTCCTGGCGGGATTTCTCCCTTTACCATCCCGCCCTTCTCCATCATTCTCCCGTTTTTTTATTGTTCCGTCGCATTTTCGACTATTTTTTTTACTCCGAGCAAAATTGTTCCGGGCTCACGTGATTCTGCATTGAAAAACGAAAAGAATGAGCCCAAGTTGAACCCTTTTTGTTTCATGTTACCCGAGATATGAATTTTCCAAAATCGGGGTCAATCATGACCCTACGTTACAGGAATAGGAAAAATAAAATAAGGTTACCGTTCTAGGGTCGAAAAACTTCCGTCGAGACCGCCGTTCAACCCCCTAAAAAATCCCGTTCAGACTCTTGACTGATCCTTTATAAAAAGCCCGGCAAGATTCTTGATCAATCCCATAAAAACTTCAACTGAGATCTTATTGTCAACCCTTTAAAAAAGCCCCGTCAGGACTCTCGGGTGATCCCTTAGAAACCCCGCGATAACACTCTGAGTCGGTCCCTTTAAGACCTTCCGTCGGGAACCCTGGTCGAGCCCTGAAAGAAGACATCGCAAACCATTCAGCCGTTGACCTAGACAGCGAAAACTATGGAGATATATACATAGGAATCGAAAACCATGGAGAAATATACCTCGACAAAAAAATCCATGGAGCCGTGGACCTAGACATCGAAAACCATGGAGCCGTCGTCCTAGACATCAAAAACTATGGAGCCGTCGACCTAGTCATCGAAAACCATGAAGAAATATACCTAGACAACGAAAACGATGGAGTCGTCGACCTAGAGAGCGAAAACTATGGAGAAATATAGCTAGACAACGAAAACCATGGAGAAATATACATAGACAACGAAAACCATGGACAAATGTACCTAGACATCGAAAACCATAGAGAAATATACCTGGACATTGGAAACTATGCAGAAATATACCTAGACATCGAAAACCATGGAGGAATATACCTGGACAAAAAAAACCATGGAGCCGTCGACCTGGACATCGAAAACCATGGAGGAATATACCTGGACAACGAAAACGATGAACCACGATGAACACGAACCATGGAGGAATATACCTGGACAACGAAAACGATGAACCACGATGAACACGAACCATGGAGGAATATACCTGGACAACGAAAACGATGGAGTCGTCGACCTAGACAACGAAAACCATGGAAAAATATACCTAGATATAGGAAACCATAGAGAAATAAACCTGGACATCGGAAACTATGCAGAAATATACCTAGACATGGAAAACCATGGAGGAATATACCTAGACATCGGAAACCATAGAGAAATATACCTGGACATCGGAAACTATGCAGAAATATACCTAGACATCGAAAACCATGGAGGAATATACCTAGACAAAGAAAACCATGGAGCCGTGGACCTAGACATCGAAGACCATGGAGCCGTCGACCTGGACATCGAAAACCACGGAGGAATATACCTGGACAACGAAAACGATGGAGTCGTCGACCTAGACAACGAAAACCATGGGGAAATAAACCTAGACATCGAAAATCATGGAGAAATATACCTAGACAACAAAAACCATGGAGCCGTGGACCTAGACATCAAAAACCATGGAGAAATATACCTCGACATCGAAAACTATGCAGAAATACACCTAGACAACGAAAACCATGGATAAATATACCTAGACAAAAAAACCATGGAGCCGTGGACCTAGACATCGAAAACCATGGAGCCGTCGACCTAGACATCGAAAACCTTCGAGAAATATACCTGGACGACGGAAACGATGGAGTCGTCGACCTAGAGAGCGAAAACTATGTAGAAATATACCTAGACAACGAAAACCATGGAAAAATGTACATAGACAACCAAAACCATGGAGAACTATACCTAGACATCAAAAACCATGGACAAATATACCTGGACAACGAAAACGATGGAGTCGTCGCCCTAGAGAGCGAAAACTATGGAGAAATATACCTAGACAACGAAAACCATGGAAAAATGTACATAGACAACGAAAATCATGGAGAACTATATCTAGACATCGAAAACCATAGAGAAATATACCTCGACAAAAAAAACCATGGAGAAAAATACATAGACAACGAAAACCATGGAGAAATATACCTAGACATCGGAAACCATAGAGAAATATACCTGGACATCGGAAACTATGCAGAAATATACCTAGACATCGAAAACCATGGAGGAATATACCTAGACAAAGAAAACCATGGAGCCGTGGACCTAGATATCGAAAACCATTGAGCCGTCGACCTGGACATCGAAAACCACGGAGGAATATACCTGGACAACGAAAACGATGGAGTCGTCGCCCTAGAGAGCGAAAACTATGGAGAAATATACCTAGACAATGAAAACCATGGAAAAATGTACATAGACAACGAAAACTATGGAGAACTATACCTAGACATCGAAAACCATAGAGAAATATACCTCGACAACGAAAACCATGGAGGAATATACCTAGACAAAAAAAACCATGGAGCCGTTGACCTGGACATCGAAAACCATGGAGGAATATACCTGGACAACGAAAACGATGGAGTCGTCGACCTAGACAACGAAAACCATGGAGAAATATACCTAGACATCGGAAACCATAGAGAAATATACCTGGACATCGGAAACTATGCAGAAATATACCTAGACATCGAAAATCATGGAGAAATATACCTAGACAACAAAAACCATGGAGCCGTGGACCAAGACATCAAAAACCATGGAGAAATATACCTCGACATCGAAAACTATGCAGAAATATACCTAGACAACGAAAACCATGGAGAAATATACCTAGACAAAAAAAACCATGGAGCCGTGGACCTAGACATCGAAAACCATGGAGCCGTCGACCTGGACATCGAATACCATGGAAAAATGTACATGGACAACGAAAACCATGGAGAACTATACCTAGACATCAAAAACCATGGACAAATATACCTGGACAACGAAAACGATGTAGTCGTCGCCCTAGAGAGCGAAAACTATGGAGAAATATACCTAGCCAATGAAAACCATGGAAAAATGTACATAGACAACGAAAACCATGGAGAACTATACCTGGACATCGAAAACCATAGAGAAATATACCTCGACAACGAAAACCATGGAGAAAAATACATAGAGAACGAAAACCATGGAGAAATATACCTAGACATCGGAAACCATAGAAAAATGTACATAGACAACGAAAACCATGGAGAACTATACCTAGACATCGAAAACCATAGAGAAATATACCTCGACAACGAAAACCATGGAGAAAAATACATAGATAACGAAAACCATGGAGAAATATACCTAGACATCGAAAACCATGGGGAAATATACCTGGACAACGAAAACGATGGAGTCGTCGACCTAGAGAGTGAAAACTATGGAGAAATATACCTAGACAATGAAAACCATGGAAAAATGTACATAGACATCGAAAACCATAGAGAAATATACCTAGACAACGAAAACCATGGAGAAAAATACATAGACAACGAAAACCATGGAGAAATATACTTAGACAACGAAAACCATAGAGAAATATACCTGGACATCGGAAACTATGCAGAAATATACCTAGACATCGAAAATCATGGAGAAATATACCTAGACAACAAAAACCATGGAGCCGTGGACCAAGACATCAAAAACCATGGAGAAATATACCTCGACATCGAAAACTATGCAGAAATATACCTAGACAACGAAAACCATGGAGAAATATACCTAGACAAAAAAAACCATGGAGCCGTGGACCTAGACATCGAAAACCATGGAGCCGTCGACCTGGACATCGAAAACCATGGAAAAATGTACATGGACAACGAAAACCATGGAGAACTATACCTAGACATCAAAAACCATGGACAAATATACCTGGACAACGAAAACGATGTAGTCGTCGCCCTAGAGAGCGAAAACCATGGAGAACTATACCTAGACATCAAAAACCATGGAGAAATATACCTAGACAATGAAAACCATGGAAAAATGTACATAGACATCGAAAACCATGGAGAAATATACTTAGACAACGAAAACCATTGAGAAATATACCTAGACAAATAAAACCATGGAGCCGTGGACCTAGACATCGAAAACTATGGAGCCGTCGACCAAGGCATGGAAAACCATGGTACCTAGACAATGAAAACCATACGGAAAGAGAGGCCCGTATAGTCTGTCTCTCTCGCTCAGTGGCGCGTGAAGAGTGGGGATACCGCGTTCAGCGGAGCGCGTGACGTCACGGGCCGAAAATGTCCACCAGACGCGTAAGGGCGTATGTCCAAGCGCCTGCGCGGACAACTTACGCCTTTCTGACTCCAAGACACAGAAAGCATCCCAAACCTCGCGTCCAAAATCTTCAATATCAGATTTCTCTGGATTGGCTGAACGGATTCTGTTCTACCAAGGACCATTCGAAAGATAAAAAATCATAGAAAATTCGAGTCCAATATGAGATTTTTCCCTTAACCCGTTCTCCTGTTAAAACGATTTAAAGTTGCTGTGACGTCACAAAACACGTATTTTACTGTATATAAGAGTACGGCAGCTCTCGCGCTACGCTTTTTTTTTAATACTTGGCGTCGAGCCGCTGCCGCGTCTCTTGATACAGCGGGTGATATGATTTTTTATTTTATTTTACCCCCTTAAAGAGGTGTTCCGGAGTTGCGATGCTAACGCTATTTTTTTTTCCTATCAATCGCCTTCCCTCCAACCTATCCATCGAGTAAAAAAAAATTATTATCCCCATACAGTGGGTGATATGATTTTTTTTTCCAATTTTACCCCCTTAAAGAGGTGTTCCGGAGTCACGATGCTGACGCTAATTTCTTTTCCCATCAATTGCTTTCCCCCTGATCTACCCTTCGAATAAAAAAAATTATTATCCCCATACAGCAGGTGATCTGATTTTTTTTTTCCAATTTTACCCCCTTAAAGAGGTGTTCCGGAGTCACGATGCTGACGCTAATTTTTTTTTCTATCAATCGCCTTCCCTTCAACCTATCCATCGAGTGAAAAAAATTATTATCCCCATACAGTGGGTGATATGATTTTTTTTTTCAATTTCACCCCCTCAAAGTGGTGTTCCGGAGTCACGATGCTGACGCAAATTTTTTTTCCCATCAATTGCTTTCCCCCTGATCTATCCTTCGAATAAAAAAAATTACTATCCCCATACAGCGGGTGATACGATTTTTTTTTCCAATTTTACCCCCTTAAAGAGGTGTTCCGGAGTTACGATGTTGACGCTAATTTTTTTTACCATCAACTGCTTTTGCCCTGATCTACCCTTCGAATAAAAAAAATTATTATCCCCATACAGCAGGTGATCTGATTTTTTTTTCCAATTTTACCCCCTTAAAGAGGTGTTCCGGAGTCACGATGCTGACGCTAATTTTTTTTTCTATCAATCGCCTTCCCTTCAACCTATCCATCGAGTGAAAAAAATTATTATCCCCATACAGTGGGTGATATGATTTTTTTTTCAATTTCACCCCCTCAAAGTGGTGTTCCGGAGTCACGATGCTGACGCAAATTTTTTTTCCCATCAATTGCTTTCCCCCTGATCTATCCTTCGAATAAAAGAAATTATTATCCCCATACAGCGGGTGATACGATTTTTTTTTTCCAATTTTACCCCCTTAAAGAGGTGTTCCGGAGTTACGATGTTGACGCTAATTTTTTTTACCATCAATTGCTTTTGCCCTGATCTACCCTTCGAATAAAAAAAATTATTATCTCCATACAGCAGGTGATCTGATTTTTTTTTCCAATTTTACCCCCTTAAAGAGGTGTTCCGGAGTCACGATGCTGACGCTAATTTTTTTTCCTATCAATCGCCTGCCCTTCAACCTATCCATCGAGTAAAAAAAATTATTATCCCCATACAGTGGGTGATATGATTTTTTTTTCCAATTTTACCCCCTTAAAGAGGTGTTCCGGAGTCACGATGCTGACGCTAATTTTTTTTCCCATCTATTGCTTTCCCCCTGATCTATCCTTCGAATAAAAAAAATTATTATCCCCAGATAGCGAGTGATATGATTTTTTTTCCAATTTTACCCCCTTAAAGAGCAGTTCCGGAGTTGCGATGCTGACGCTAATTTTTTTTTCCTATCAATTGCTTTCTCGCCAACCTATCCATCGAATAAAAAAAATTATTATCCCCATACAGCAAGTGATACGATTTTTTTTTCCAATTTTACCCCCTTAAAGAGGTGTTCCGGAGTCACGATGCTGACGCAAATTTTTTTTCCCATCAATTGCTTTCCCCCTGATCTATCCTTCGAATAAAAAAATTATTATCCCCATACAGCGGGTGATACGATTTTTTTTTCCAATTTTACCCCCTTAAAGAGGTGTTCCGGAGTTACGATGTTGACGCTAATTTTTTTTACCATCAATTGCTTTTGCCCTGATCTACCCTTCGAATAAAAAAAATTATTATCTCCATACAGCAGGTGATCTGATTTTTTTTTCCAATTTTACCCCCTTAAAGAGGTGTTCCGGAGTCACTATGCTGACGCTAATTTTTTTTCCTATCAATCGCCTGCCCTTCAACCTATCCATCGAGTAAAAAAAATTATTATCCCCATACAGTGGGTGATATGATTTTTTTTTCCAATTTTACCCCCTTAAAAAGGTGTTCCGGAGTCACGATGCTGACGCTAATTTTTTTTCCCATCAATTGCTTTCCCCCTGATCTATCCTTCGAATAAAAAAAATTATTATCCCCAGATAGCGAGTGATATGATTTTTTTTCCAATTTTACCCCCTTAAAGAGCAGTTCCGGAGTTGCGATGCTGACGCTAATTTTTTTTTCCTATCAATTGCTTTCTCGCCAACCTATCCATCGAATAAAAAAAATTATTATCCCCATACAGCGGGTGATACGATTTTTTTTTCCAATTTTACCCCCTTAAAGAGGTGTTCCGGAGTTACGATGCTGACGCTAATTTTTTTTACCATCAATTGCTTTCGCCCTGATCTACCCTTCGAATAAAAAAAATTATTATCCCCATACAGCAGGTGATCTGGTTTTTTTTTCCAATTTTACCCCCTTAAAGAGGTGTTCCGGAGTTGCGATGCTGACGCTAATTTTTTTTCCCATCAATTACCTTCCCCCTAACCTATCCATTGAATAAAAAAAATTATTATCCCTATACAGCGGGTGATATGATTTTTTTTTTCAATTTCACCCCCTTAAAGTGGTGTTCCCAAGTGGCGATGCCAACACCAATTTTTTTTCCTGTCAAGTTCCATCTCTCCAACCTATTCTCGGAATAAAAAAAATTATTATCCTTATACGACGGGTGATTCGATTTTTTTTCTATATTTACCCCCTTAAAGGGTTGTTCCGGAGTTGCGATGCTGATGCCAATTTTTTTCTGAGTCATGTCCCATCCCTTCAAACTATTCATGCAATAAAAAAAATTATTATCGCCATACGGTGGATAGTACAGTTATCCGTAAATTTCAACCCTTAAGATAGGGGTGTTTCGGAGACACGATTTTGGCAAAACTTCGTTTGCTCGAGTTTTTTTGTCATCCGAGACTATTCGTGAAATAAAAAAGCCGAGATTTCATTTTTTTTTCCAATTCAATTTCGTTGCTAAAAAACGTTGCAAACTTCAGCATCATTCAATTAATGTGTATACATCGGTGAAAGATGCTATTCGACCAATTCGCGTTAGTAAAGTGAAACGGGAGAGGCATGTGAATTTGCTGTATACTGAGGAAGAAGTTTAACAAAACAATGTCGCCCATTTTGTTTGGATCAAAGATCTCTCTCGACTTGTGGGCGGCCAGATCAACAGGAGCAAGAGACGAAAATTCATTTGCGATCGGTAAGTACAGTTTTTGCTAATGTAGGATAAAAAAAAAGTCAATATTTTAATTGTAATTATTATAGGTGCCTTCATTATTTTTATATGGAGGAGAGGATAGAGAGGCAGTGGCTCAGTGGTAACGAGCCCGGCTCCCACCCAGCGGGCCCTGGGTTCGATTCCCGCCGCCGACACCAATGGATTTTTCCAAGTGTCTCAAGCTGTACTCTCTGTGGTTCGGAACCCACGTAAAATAGTAGGTCCATCGAGTAAAGTAGTGTGGAATAAAAAATTGGGAGATAATAACAAAAATTGTGGAATAATGAGAATTGTGGAAAAAACTCGAACATGTAAAAACCCGAGAAGGGTATGCATGGGAAAAACTCCATTACTACTACTACTATATGGAGGAGAGGCTGAAAGCGCATGAAGTGGACTGCTAGCAGATGAACGATTGCGCAATAACGCTACCCGGCGAGAATCACAAATGGTTGGACTTTAAGAACTTCAATCGGAAGGAGCGTCTACCATTCGTAGTGTATGCCGATCTAGAATGTATTTTGGAGAAAACGAGTGACAAAGAACGTGATAAGAATCAGCAGCAACATCACCGAGTTTTTAGTGTAGGTTATTATGTAAGTTGTTCATACGATAGTTAATTATCCGGCTATCATACACACCGCGGTGACGATTGTGTGGAATGGTTTGTGAAAGAGCTCGAGACATTAGCGTTAAGTATTAAGAAAATTCTCATGAGAAACGTTCCAGTGGCTGATTTGACACCGCAACAGTGGCAAACTTTCCGCGAGGCGAAAGATTGTCATATTTGTGAGAGGTCTTTTGAAGTGAATGAGGAACCTGTGCGCGATCATTGTCATTTGACGGGGCAGTTCAGAGGTCCGGCTCATTCCAACTGCAATTTGAATTTTCAACATCATCTCGCCATTCCAATTGTATTCCACAATTTGTCCGGTTATGACGCTCATTTTATTATCAAAGAAGTAGCCACCGCGTTTGAGGGGAAAACTGATTTACTCCCAATCACCAAAGAGAAATATATTTCCTTCACCAAGACAGTACAATCTTCTTCGGAGAACTATAAGAAACAAATCAAACTTCGCTTCATCGACTCGTACAAGTTTTTGAATACGAGTCTTGATAAATTAGCGTCTCTCCTCTCAGCAGATCAACTAAAGATTGCAAGGTCTCAATTTGAAAGTATCCCGACAAATGACTTTGCATTATTAACTCGTAAAGGGGTTTTTCCATACGAGTACATTGATAGTTTTGAAAAGTTGGACGAAACGCAGCTTTCATCGCGGGATGCTTTTTATAGTTCCTTGACCGACGAGACGATTTCCGAGGACGACTATAAACATGCACAGACTGTATGGGAGCGGTTTTTCCCGCAAACGCTTGGAGAATATAGCGATCTTTACCTGAAGACGGACGTATTGTTGTTGGCCGATATTTTTGAAAACTTTCGAGACAAATGTCAACAAAGTTATGGTCTTGACCCTGCGCATTATTTCACTCTCCCCGGATATACCTGGGATGCTATGTTGAAATACACGCAGATCAAGTTTGAATTGCTCACCGACATCGATATGGTGGTTTTCATAGAAAGTGGCGTACGCGGAGGTTTGAGCCAATGTTCAAAGAGGTATGCAGGTGCAAATAACAAGTATATGAAATCCTTCGATTCATCGAAAGAATCATCATACTTGATGTATTATGATGTAAATAATTTGTATGGATGGGCGATGAGTCAACCGTTGCCATATGCAAATTTCGAATGGATCGAAGATGTCTCGAGCTTCAATATTGATTCCCCCGATCCGTCAAAAGGATACGTCCTCGAGATTGATCTGGAATATCCCACATACTTGCACGATAAGCATATGGATCTACCTTTTTGTTCAGAACAGGGTAAACCTCCGGGTAAGCGTCAAGAGAAATTGCTCGCAACCGTTTCAGATAAAGAACGCTATGTTATTCATTATCGAACCCTTCAACATTGTTTACAACATGGTTTGAAGCTGAAGAAGATTCATAGAGTATTACAGTTCACCGAATCAGCCTGGTTAGCAAAGTACATTGATTTGAACACACAATTGAGGACTCGTGCCACAAATGATTTCGATAAAACCATGTATAAGCTAATGAACAATGCAGTTTTCGGGAAAACAGTGGAAGATGTGCGTGAACGGAGAAATGTTAAATTGTTAACTGAATGGACGGGGAGATATGGTGCTGAAGCACTAATTGCAAAACCCAATTTTCACAGTCGCAGCATAATTGCGGAAAACTTGATAGCTGTAGAATTACGCAATCTCGAAGTGAAATTTGACAAACCTATTTATGTCGGCATGTGCATTTTAGATATTTCGAAAACTTGTCCGTACAAATTTCATCACGAGTTTATGACACAAATGTATCCCGACAAATGCAAGGTCGCCTACACCGACACTGATAGTTTAATATATCATATCGAGTGTGAGGATGTATATAGTGATATGAAGGCAAATCTAGATAAATTTGATACGAGCGACTACCCCCACGATAATGTATATAGTATTCCGCTTATAAACAAAAAGGTACCCGGTCTCATGAAAGATGAAAATAATAGAGCCATCATGACCGAGTTTGTAGGATTAAGGTCGAAAATGTACGCGACGCGGGTGGAGGGAAAAAAAGATGTGAAAAAGGCTAAGGGTGTAAAGGGCAATGTAGTTTCAAAGACTATTGTCTTTGACGACTACCTGAAATGCTTAAATGAAAAGATGGAAGTTACACGCTGTCAATCGTCCATTCGTTCAACATTGCATCAGGTGTACACCATCTCGGAAACGAAAATTGCCCTTAGCCCGCACGACGACAAGCGCTATATTATACCTGGAACTGTAGAAACCATGACGTGGGGTCACTACAGAATTCCGAGGTGAGTGAAAGTCTCTGGAAAAAATGTAACCGGAAGTCAAATAAAATTCTTTTTACTCTACAGCTGCACCCTTTTTTTTCCTTCCATCCTTCCTTCCAGAGACCTAACGCGGTCTACGGCGTTCATTCAGTTTTTTTTTTCAGAGACCTGCTGTGGTCTACGAGGTCAAAAATCATTCAGAGTTTTTTTTTTCAGAGACCTGCTGTGGTCTGCGAGATCAAAAATCAGAGTTTTTTTTTCAGAGACCTGCTGTGGTCTATGGGGTTCATTCAGAGTTTTTTTTTTCAAAGACCTGCTGTGGTCGGGGTCATGCAAAAAAAAAAAAAATCACTCAAGGTTTTCACACTGCTTTATTGTTCACAAATCGTCCTTACTTATCCAACTATTGTGGGTATGGTCAAACCCTAGCCATTTTACAAATAGTTTCTGCCCACGTTTTCTCAAAACTTTTTCTATAAGATAGATGTCGGGGTATTTAACTCGAAGGAGCTCTTGCTCATAAAATCCCCCGGCAATCACCTCGTCCGTATAATCTTTCAAACTGTACGTTACAGGATTGGTCTTTCTCACTCGGTATACAGTAAATATTTCCGTCGTCCAGTTTGGTGTATAACCTTTTTCAAACACATTCTTAAATTTACTGACGCGCACTTTATCACCAATTTTAAATTTTGGCTTTTTTCTCGCCACTTTACATCTATCGAAAACATCGTGCAGCAATTGTTTTTCATTATTAGCATTAACATTTTTCGGTCTCATTTTGATAGTATGATGCTTAGTATCATTATACTCGGTGTCGAGTCGTCGAGAATATCGACGACATGTCGAGAATATCAATCCATTTCCAGCTTCCACGAAGACTAAATTGCATTCACATTTTATTCTTTATAGTGCGATTGAAGCGTTCACAAATTGATGCTTTCATATTGCTATACGTAGAATATAGGTGAATATTAAATTTTTTCATCAATGCCTTAAAATTAGAATTATAAAATTCTTTTCCACGATCAACATGAAGGTTTTTCGGTCGGCGTCCCTCGGCGAGTATCGACTCCATTGCAGCAGTAACATCTTTACCACTCTTCGTCTTCAATGGTTTGGCCCAGGCGAATTTGGAGAAGATATCGATGACGGTGAGGAGAAATTTATGGTTAGAGTTGTAATGTCCATAGGATGACATATCGACGAGATCAGCTTGCCACGTCTCATCCAGACCGCGAATATCCACATGTCGACGCGGATAATTTCGTCGAGCTGGTTTATGCAACTCCTCCACCACAACACGTTTCTTCGCACTCATTTCTTCTCCTTCCTCACTATGGTATATTTGTCTTTCTCCGCAGGTATCCGTGACGGATCGCTGTTTGAGAATCGAACTTCGCGGGCATCGTTCCCTCGTAAGCGCCTCTCGCGGCGCAGCGCAACAAGACGACACCGATCCACAAACGGACAGAACAAGAAAACATGGCGTCGAGTGTATCACGCGCGATCTTTTCGTCACGATTATTTTCACATTAAAGTTTGTTATTAGTAATATAAAGTTCACGTATTTATTCATTATCCTTCTCGGATCGACCCATAAACATTTCGTACATAATTTGGTCCTTCGAAGTTCAGTGAGAGTCAGTGCTAGAATGAAAACTGTCGCAGAAATTTCGAGAAGGTTCGGGGCTCGGCTCGTGTAGAGGACTTCGCGACGAGCACGTTTTTTTTTTTTTTTTTTTTTTTTCTTTTACGAAGAACGAACACTTTTGCAGTGCTTGCAACTCTCATTCCACGAAAAAAGTTCGACACGGGATTATTCGAGAGTGAGTACAGTGAAATTTTATAAATTTAAACGCAAATCATCAAAGACGAGTCTTGCGTCATCACCACGACGCAGGCCAACCGTCGAACCGTCGTTCGCTCCGCCCGGCAACCGCCGAGGGCGCACGCGCGCTGGGCAAACAACGAAAAACCGAAGATTTCGAGGTTACGCACACTGTCGTAAGCCTCTCGCACTCAACTCGATCGAGAATTTGAGGTTACGCACACTGTCGTAAGCCTCTCGCACTCAACTCGATCGAGAAATCTGAGGTTACGCACGCTGGCGTACGCCTCTCTGGACAACGCAGAACGTCGAGTTTCGAGGTTAACGACACACGGTCGGACAGCCTCAACTCCGAGCAACGCAGTCAACGCAAGACGTCGAGTTTCGAGGTTAACGACACACGGTCGGACAGCCTCAACTCCGAGCAACGCAGTTAACGCAAAACGTCGAGTTTCGAGGTTAACGACACACGGTCGTACAGCCTCAACTCTGTCAACGTCGGTGGAAGCTGTCGGTGTGAGCCAGCACTGACACCACAGTCACCAAGCCGGATATTTTGCAGCTCAGGAGAGCAGCTGAATCAACGACACGACAGCAAGCATCGAGACTTCGTAATCGACAATCAGCATCGACGACGAGTCGTCTCAGATGACCCTGAGGTCACCGCCCGCCAAGGAAACGAATAAGGCCACGAACGCTGTCCTTGCTCGTGAAGGAGCGGAATTTGACGACAATATGGCAACATTAAATCAATTAAAAAAAAGCAGAGCGACTATTAAAAGTCAGCTGACGCGTAATCAAACTATTTTCTCTGGTTACAGGTTAGGTGAAGTGGACCCGACGGAGGTGGAAGCGAGACTCCAGAAAATCTACGAACTGTGGGAGACGTTTAATATCACGCAGTCAGATATCGAAGAAATTGATGATTCGGACGCTCAATTCGAGGAGCGCGAGCAATTCGAAAACGCGTATTACAGAACGGTCGCAATGGGCAAAAGGTTTCTCGCTCCGCCTCCGACGGCGAACACTAGCAGGCAACGTACACCGTCAGTCGACCACGACGACGACGAACTCGGTACCGCATCGAATATAAAGCTTCCGACGCTCAGTCTTCCCAAATTCGATGGAGCGTACGCTCAATGGCTTCCATTTCGTGACACTTTCGACGCATTAAT
Source organism: Hyposoter dolosus (assembly GCA_963921915.1). NCBI lineage: Eukaryota > Metazoa > Arthropoda > Insecta > Hymenoptera > Ichneumonidae > Hyposoter > Hyposoter dolosus. Next base: position 1,744,384 of record OY998134.1, read on the forward strand.
TGATAAAAACAGAAATTTAACGGATATTCAGAAATTTTATTATTTGCGGTCTTCTCTGCAGGGAACTGCGAGTCAAGTCATTCAATCGTTAGAGATTAGCGCGGAAAATTACAAAGAAGCGTGGGCGTTGCTCAAGGACAGATTCGAGAACAAACGTTTATTAATCCACCATCACGTCCAGGCTTTGTTCGGTCTCGAGTCAATTCAAAAAGAATCAGCCGTTCAATTGCGCAAGCTTGTAGACGACGCGTTAAAGCATCTCCGTGCTCTCAAGACCCTCGGTCAGCCGGTTGATAGTTGGGACAGCTTAATTATTTACATGATTACCACGAAGCTCGATCCTGTCACGCGTCGAAAATGGGAAGCGGGTATTAATAACGAGACAACCCCAACGCGAAAGTCGCTGACTGATTTTTTAACGCAGCATTGTTCAATGTTAGAAACTCTTCACCCCGCAAAATCGACTTCCGGCAAACCAGTAAAACCCTCGAATGCGTCAAAGAAAGCCGAGGAGTCGGTCGCATGTATTAGCAGTAAAGGCGAACAAGGTTCGAACGATACAAAAACGTGTCCGAGTTGCGGAGGCGAACACTCGATTTATCACTGCTCGAGGTTCAAGGGACTCAATACACAAGCAAAGTGGAACGAAGTCAAGCGTATAAAGATTTGCTTCAATTGTTTACGCGAAAATCATACCGCAGAGTCATGCAGATCGAGCAATTGCAAGCGTTGTGGAAAAAGACATAACACGGCTCTTCACATTGAGGAGTTTTATCCCAAGAACAACGCGAGCAGTGGTCAATCGACCGCCGGCCCGGAAGGACCGTCGAACACCGGCGAGGTCTCGAATAATGTAGCATTGTCAAGCGTGCGAACGAACAAGACGGGTGTAATATTGTCAACGGCATTAATACTTGTAAACGATAAATTTGGCAAGCCTCATGTATGCAGAGCGGTGTTGGACTGCGGCTCGCAATCAAATTTTCTCACTAAGGCGTTGCATCGCCGATTGCAGCTTCCAGAACGTTCCGAAAACGTGTCAATTTCAGGCGTAAATTTGAGTCAGGCCCACACGAAAAAAGCGGTCAACGCAACGATTAAATCTCGAGTAAACGCGTTCAAAATTAAAGTACCGTTTCTTGTCATCGATAATATTACGCAACCATTGCCCACGACAAAAATGCTCACTCAAGAATTCCGAATTCCGAATAACATAACGCTCGCTGACCCTTCATTCAATATTCCAGGTGAAATTGACGTGCTGCTGGGTGCCGGTGTGTTTTGGGATCTCTTGTGCGTAGGGCAACACATTATCAGTCGAAATCAACCGCGTCTACACAAAACAAAACTTGGATGGATCGTCGGAGGCTCAATGGCGGCTTCAAACACGAAGCCTGAAAACGCGCAATCGTTGATTTGCTGTTTCACAACCGAAACGACACTGCACAAGCAAATCGAGCGTTTTTGGAGCATCGAAGAGTATCAGCCAACAAAACATTTTTCCGAAGAAGAATTACGTTGCGAGGAAGATTTCGTAGCATCGCACCACAGAGACGAACATGGGCGCTTCGAAGTCGCACTCTCATTCCGCGAGAGTCCGGAGCAACTCGGTGAGTCAAAGGACATCGCGATCAAACGCTTACGTGCTCTGAATCGCAAACTCGAAAAACAGCCCGGTTTAAAAAACCAATACGAAGCTTTCATGGACGAATACATTAATCTTGGCCACATGACGGAGCTCTCGGACACGGAAAAGACGATAGAAAAACCTCACTGCTACATTCCTCATCATTGTGTAGTAAAGGAGTCGAGCACGACCACAAAATTGCGAGTGGTTTTCGATGCATCATGTAAAACAACGTCCGGGAAATCGCTCAATGACATTCTCAGAGTCGGACCCACGATCCAGCAAGATCTGTTTGCAATCCTCGCACGCTTTAGACAGCATCAGTACGTGTTAAGCGCCGACATTCAAAAGATGTATCGGCAAATAAAAATTCGTGAGGACCATCGAGATTTCCAACGGATTGTTTGGCGTGCCAACTCTCAACAAACGACGAAAGAATACAAACTGAACACTGTGACGTACGGTACAGCTACCGCGCCGTTTCTCGCCATCCGCAGTCTGCACCAGCTGGCCTACGATTGCAAAGAAGAATCTCCCGAAATCAGCGAGATCATTTTGAGGGATTTTTATGTGGACGATCTGCTAACAGGCTGCGACGACGCAAAAAATCTCAAGATGGCGAAACAAGAGCTCGAGCGGGTTCTGCTGTCCGGTGGATTTCCACTGTGCAAATGGGCTTCAAACGTGCCATCGATCACGAACGCATCGCCCGAGGACGATGGGAACGTCGAGCGCCCCATCGGTGAAGAAGTAACGACACTCGGACTAATTTGGAATCCCCGAGATGATATTTTTCGGTATCGCACAAAACTCGGAGAAATCAGCTCGCGACCCACGAAAAGGAATCTTCTCTCAACGATTTCTCAAATCTATGATCCACTAGGTTTGATCGGTCCAGCGTACATCACAGCAAAGATTATTTTGCAGCAACTTTGGAAGCTGAAAATAGGATGGGATGAGTCGCTGCCAAATGCCCTACATGAAGCATGGAAAGATTATCACACGCATTTAACGGCGATTAACGAAATCTCGATCCCTCGCGCGGTCGTGTGCCAAGACCCCACGAGCATCGAAATGCACGGATTTTGCGACGCCTCGGAAGCAGCCTATGGAGCGTGTATCTACATTCGATCTTGTTCACCAGGCAATCAATATACGACACGTTTACTCTGCGCGAAATCACGAGTGGCTCCACTCAAGAACGTCAGTCTCCCAAGACTTGAACTTTGCGGCGCCGTTCTGCTCGCACGACTTGCTCAAAAAATAACACAAGCATTCACGCTTCAAATCGACACGAAATATTACTGGTCAGATTCTAAAATCGTGCTTAGTTGGATCGCAGGCGAGGCGTGTCAGTGGAAGACCTTTGTCGCCAACAGGGTCGCAGAGATTCACGAGTTAACGGACAAAACACGCTGGCAACATGTACGCTCAGAAGAAAACCCGGCCGACGTGATTTCTCGCGGAATTACGCCCGATCAGCTGCGAACACGCGAGCTCTGGTGGAGCGGCCCGGCGTGGTTGCTGGGACCCGTAGAAAATTACCTTGATTCAAGTACGGGAATCCAAAACGAAGACGTCACCGATACTACAGTGCTCGAAGCAAAACAAGATCTGTCGTCTCTCACTGCCATCGTTAACGACTTCGATTTACTGGGCAGATTTTCCTCGTTACGCAAATTAAAACGTGTTGTCGCCTACTGTCAACGGTTCGCGTACAACGTACGACACGTGAAAGAACGAAAAAATGGTCCTCTCTCGGTCGACGAACTCAAGTCTGCCGAGAGAACCGTCATTACGATCAGCCAAGCGGAACAATTTCCACGAGAAATCCACAACCTACGTAAGGGACTTCCGGTACCCGCAGACAGCAAACTCGCATCGTTACTCTCATTCATCGACGTCGACGGACTCATAAGAGTTGGAGGAAGACTACAAGAAGCAGAATTGCCCTACGCACAAAGATTTCCCATCGTTCTTGCGCCTAGCAGCGCGTTAACCCGGCTTATAATTCGCGATGCTCATCTTAAAAATTTACACGCGGGGTTGCAAGCTCTCTTGGGCACTCTTAACGAAACGTTTTGGATACTCTCGGCGAGATCCACAGTTAAACAAGTTCTGAGCAAATGCGTTACGTGTTTCAGATTTCGACCCAAAGCATTGCAACAAATCATGGGCAATCTTCCGTCTGTTCGGGTCAACCCATCTCCAGCATTTTTGAATGTAGGGGTTGATTACGGCGGTCCGTTCCGAATCAAAATCTCGAGAAATAAGACAGACAAAGCGTATTTATGCCTCTTCGTGTGTCTCGCAACGCGCGCGATTCACTTAGAGTTAGTTTCGGATTTGACGACTGTAGCGTTCCTTAATTCTCTCAAGCGATTCATCGCACGTCGCGGCAAGTGTGCCCACGTGTATTCCGATAACGGAACCAATTTTACAGGAGCCAATAATGAACTCAAAGAACTAGCGAAATTACTCCAAACCGAATCTCATAAGAGAAATGTTATCGATTTCGCCGCCGACAACTCGATTCAATGGCATTTAATCCCACCGTACTCTCCACACATGGGTGGAATATGGGAAGCCGGAATTAAATCTGCAAAAACGCATTTGAAGAGAGTTCTCGGCGAAGCGTTACTGACGTTCGAAGAGATGTACACGTTGTTCACGGAAATCGAAGCGATTTTAAATTCGCGACCGCTGGTCCCGATGTCAAGCGATCCTTCCGATCTGACAGCTCTTACGCCCGGGCATTTTTTAATTGGTGCTCCTTTAAACGCGATACCGCAAGTCGATCTACAGGAAATTTCGTCCAATCGGCTCACGCGATATCAACTCTTAATTAAGTTACAGCAACATTTTTGGGCGCGTTAGAGCCGCGAATATTTGACTCAACTCCAAGCACGATCGAAGTGGAGGGAACGTAATGCGAATAGCGAGCTACAAATCGATAGTCTCGTTCTGTTAAAAGACGACAAACTGCCCCCACTTCAGTGGAAGATAGGTCGCGTCGTTGAGTCCCATCCAGGGCGAGACGGGCGCGTGCGCGTAGTCAGTGTAAAAACCTCCAACGGAATCACTCAACGCAGTCTGCCAAAAATATGTGTTCTCCCTACTTCCGATTAGACATAAGATTTCAGAGCTATTATTTGTAATCACTATTGTTTTATGTTTGTTTCTTTATTTTGTAATTTGTTGACAATTACGTATTGTCAAGGCCGGCGGGATGTTTGAAAATCGAACTTCGCGGGCATCGTTCCCTCGTAAGCGCCTCTCGCGGCGCAGCGCAACAAGAGGACACCGATCCACAAACGGACAGAACAAGAAAACATGGCGTCGAGTGTATCACGCGCGATCTTTTCGTCACGATTATTTTCACATTAAAGTTTGTTATTAGTAATATAAAGTTCACGTATTTATTCATTATCCTTCTCGGATCGACCCATAAACATTTCGTACAATCGCGCTCAATCGTCGCCTTCAAATATGGGTCAGTTTCCTCTATTTGCTTCAACAGAGAAATGAAGTTATTGTTTTGGACTCGTGGAGTGGGCTTCGAAACTTTTCGCTCTGGTGCACCGTTCTTCAAATTCTGCACTTCCTCACGAAGCGTAGCGATCTCGGCATGCAATTGATTTTCAAGAGCTGATATTTTTATCCCGAGATCATTCAAATAGTTTCTCAACACAAACAAGTTGACTGCGTCGTAAAGTTGTGTTGCATCACCGACGTTACACACTCGTTTTGTCGCTATATCATAATGACCATCTGTCGTAGTCTTAAATCCGACTCCAGGTTTACCGGGAGGACCCGACGAAACATTCAACGACCGTCCAAACACATCGACAGTCATTCTGAGAATGTATGAAAAATTTGACTCCGGCTGCTTAATAAATGATTTTAGCTTCACGCAATTCCTCAATTATGGAAATAATTTCGTTGGAATGAGCGGAGTTTCCAGCAGCTTGCGACGCATGCAGTATTCGAAGACGATCCACTAGCTCGTTTGGATCATCCCAGTGAACATATGTTGTCCCCGTCACTTTGTACTCTGGAATGAAACCTTCACCTTTATGCATGCCGTGCTGCATTTTCGATATATAAGTTTTAAACTTGTGAGAATTATTCTGACGTATTGCACTTTTCGGCTTGTAATTTTTTCGATGCGCGTTTGTGCTAATAACAATTTTTTCATAATTCACCAAATCGGGTGGAGTTAAATAGTCCAGCTTAGGTGTTTTTTTAAACAGCAATTCGACCAAGCCAACATTTCTCGGATACTTTTCATCACCCACATAAATATGATCACTTTTGAAATGGATCGGTGAATCGCCAATCATTAATTTATCGCCCGCAAGTTTCCGCACTCCATATGAGACGTCGAGCGTTGTTTTTTTATCGTTACGTAGCAGAGTCAAATATTCGTATATTAGATCGTCGATATCTTTATTCGCATCGTCGTCAGTTGACCACCCACCATCATCTCCAACAAAACTATCTTCTTGACTCGTAAACGTCTTGTCCACGGTTTTATCGAGAGAAATGTTTGGCAGCGAATAATCCCGTACTTGATACTCAGCTTCGTGCTGCTTCTCCTCCTCCTCCTCCTTCTTCTCCTCCTTCTTGACGTCCACTTTTTCATCTGTAATCTCTCGCTTCAGATTTTTTTTGTATGAAACCAACTCTTCCAATGGCTCAATGATTGGCTTAAACACGTTTTGCATTTGCTGCTGCGTTGTGTCATAACCACTCTTCAACATTCGATGTTTTCGTCGAATTGCATCACTTGCCTTTGCAAGTTGAAACAACACACTTTTTTCCCTCAAAATTTCTTTGCTCTTCATGTTGACTCGAGCAAGCCTGATCTCGAACTGTGTTTCTCAGCGTGATGAGCATTCATTTATCGTCAACACTGAGGAACGAATCGAAACCCAATCTATATCTCCCTGCATTTATTTCACTGTCTTTGTCAATCGTGATGAATCCAAATCTATCCGATTTTCAGCACTTTACACACATATTTTTGAAGGCGGCAAAAGTCATATCGGTATTCACATGATCGTTGTATGCGTGTTTCAGATTCATGTCATCTTGCTTGAATAGTACAACAAAATTTGCGTTATCTCTCACGAGATGTTTTGGAATACGCGTATATGTTTGACAGAGATAAAAACAGTCCACAATCTCATGTCTCCCCATGGAAAAAAATGCTCTCACATTGTCTTATTTTTCACACGCTATATCGTCAAAGATGAATATGGAGTTGGGGCGAGCGTCATTCGGTGATACAACTTGCTCATGCTCGTTAAATGGAAAATATCCAATCCCTTTTACCGATCGAAGTAATTCTTCAAGCAGTTTATATTTTGGCTGTTTCAGCGACTTGGAGTAGAGATAAACGTTTTCAAATCTCAGGCCATTGGGATGTATTAGAAGCGTGAGTAAAGCATTGGTCTTTCCACAATTCGATGGTCCGCAAAACACAGCTCGGATGCTGTCAGGTAGTAAAGCCCCATGACGCTTTTTCTTTTTCACACCACCACCACCGGTCACAAATTCATGAAAATTCGTTACAGACAGTTGACCGCCGGAAACTTGTTTCTTGGACGCCATCGCATGCGTGACTAATTCAAAAACCGTATAAATATGTTTTTATAGTGGTTTGAATAATCAGTCGAGTATAAACTGTCGCGCGGCAATGGTCGCAGGTGAAGGAATAATTAACAGCCTAATCAATAAACTTCCCGTAGAACTACATCTGCCGGGTTATCAATATTGTGGACCTGGCACAAAGTTGGCTAAGCGTCTTGCTCGTGGTGATCGCGGTATAAACGCATTGGATGCTGCATGCAAACAACACGATATTGCATATTCGAGAAATCCTGAAAATCTGGAAGCAAGACATTTGGCTGATAAAATTTTAGCTGAACAAGCCTGGCAACGTGTAACATCGAAAAACGCTAGTTTCGGTGAGCGAGCAAGTGCGTGGCTCGTGACAAACATTATGAAGGCAAAAATGAAACTCGGTTCGGGAATAAAGGCGCGTGGAAGAAATACAAAGGCAAAACGTGGTTCGGGCATGAAGCCGAAGAAGAAGAGTGTTTCCTTGAAAAATGTTATTGCGGCTACTCGAAAAACGATGGTCAAAAGTGACGATCCTCGTAAAGTTATCATGTCGGCATTGAAGGGCGCACGTGCCAGTGTGAAAGGTGTCAAAGTCCGCACGCCTCGTATTCTACCTGTTCCCCGGAAAATCGGTGGGTTCCTGCCCTTTCTCGGGCCCATCTTTGCCGGCCTTAGCGCCGCAGGTGCTTTATCCGGTGGTGCTGCGGCAATAGCCAAGGCTGTAAATACTGCACAAGCCAGCAAAGCGGAATTGAAAGAAAATAAGCGTCATAATGCAACAATGGAGGCCATCGCCCTGGGTAAAGGCTTACATTTGAAACCGTATAAGCAAGGTCTGGGTCTTTACCTTCAGCCAAAAAACGGATAATGACGCTACCACATCGACCCCGCACCAACATTGATCTGCTGAAGCTGGGAAAAATCATGAAAATTCCACATTTTCACGGGGTTTACATGCGTGACACATTGCCTGCTAGCGGACCTCTCAAACGAGAATCGGGAATCGTTAATTTGGACGAAAATGCCGGCCCGGGCATACACTGGGTCGCATACAAAAAGACCGGACGTAAAGTCGTGTACTTTGACAGTTTTGGCGATCCCCCACCACCAAACGAACTCATGAGTTACTTCAATGTTGGTAGCGTTAATTACAATTATAAAAGATATCAAGAATTTGACACAATTGTATGCGGACATTTATGTCTCAAATTCCTGTGCGGACAGCTAAATCGCCGCGATAACTATGCCCTATATAAGCGTGGATAATAGAGCTATGTATTTAGTTCTCAATTTGCGAGCATCATGGATGATAGTCTAACGTTTACAATATCAGGATCACCGGCCATTCTCGATACACAATTCTTTCCCCCAATTGAGCTGTCCTCCGACAAGAATTATACTCTCGGACTTGTCGAGCTACTAACCTTCAACTCCATCCCGAATATTGACGTTGGCTGCAATAAATTTTATGTTGGAGAACATGAACTGACTATACCAACGGGGAGTTATGAAATTGAGGACATTGAAAAATATTTGCAAACTGAATTGTCATTGAAAAACATCAATATCCGACTAAGAGCAAACAATAATACTCTGCGCAGTGAAATTGAGTGTAATCAGCCAATCTACTTCTCAAAGAATAATTCGATTGGACCTCTGCTGGGCTTTACAACACGTACATTGGAACCCAATAAAAGACACGAATCTGATCTACCAGTGTCCATTCTTAAGGTGAACGCCATACGTGTTGAATACAACATAACAACCGGTGCATATATCAACGGGCAAAAAGTTCATACGATTCATGAATTTTTTCCATCTGTACCGCCAGGCTATAAAATCATTGAAGTGCCGTCAAACGTAATTTACCTGCCAATCACGACTCGCATAATTGACAATATACAACTTCGTATTGTGGATCAGGACGGTGATTTGGTGAATTTTCGCGGTGAAGTGATTACAATACGACTACATCTCAATGGGCATAGTGTATAATCGAAGCTCAATTATTAATAAGCCAACATGGAAATCCCCAACCAGTCATCGATCTACGCTCAAACTGCTAACACCGCAGAACCTTCCACTCCTGAAGAATTTGGTTCTCAAAGTGTGTGGAGTACGCGCATGAAAAACTATTTACTCTGTGCATTGTGTATCTGCTGCGTAGAATGGCGGAAGAAATCGTAAACATTCAAGAACCCGTCATCTTTGATGAATCCATTATACATTATGAGGTTCATGCTCATCAGCCACACGCATCGTCAAAATACAACAATAGCGATGAAATACGTATTTCAATTCAACATCAAGATTTATCAATCCTACCGAGCAAAAGTTCTCTTCACATTTGTGGAAAACTAACAAAACCCGATGGAACGCCGACAACTGCAACAAAGCTCGTCAACAATGCGTTCTGTCATTTATTCGAAGAAGTGCGCTATGAACTTAATGCTGTGGAAATCGATCGCAATAAAAATGTGGGTGTTACATCTCTCATTAAGGGATATACGTCACTTACACCGGCAAAGAGTACAATGCTTGAAAATACTGGTTGGATGGATGTTGAGAAAACGCGAGATATTGTTGATGCAGTGGGCAACTTTGATGTTTGCATACCATTGAGTATGTTGCTGGGCTTTGCCGAAGATTATCGGAAAATGGAGGTGAATGCGAAACATGAATTGATCTTGACCCGATCGCGGACCGACGATAATGCAATAATACAAACGGCTGATGAAAATGACAAGCTCACACTGCGGAAAATTGAATGGCTTGTACCATATGTCACCGTGGCAGATCAACGAAAAATACAACTCTTAAAATTCATTGCCAGAGACACACCGATATCCATGAGTTATCGCACCTGGGAATTGTATGAATACCCAATGCTTCCGGCCACGTCCAAACATGTATGGTCGGTCAAGACGTCAACACAGTTGGAAAAACCGCGTTATGTAATTCTCGCCATGCAAACTGGACGGAAAAATGTTAAGAATAAAAATGCAAGTGGCTTCGATCATTGCAATGTGACCGATGTGAAACTATACTTGAATTCACAATGTTATCCTTATGGCAATATGAATTTGAATATAGACCAAAATCAGTATGCAGTACTCTATGATATGTACACAAACTTTCAACCAATGTATTACAATAAGAAGGCGGAGCCATGGTTGAGCAAAAAAGAATTTCTCCGAAATGCACCTCTCATTGTCATTGACTGCTCGAAGCAAAACGATGCTCTCAAGTCGGGGCCGGTGGATGTACGACTAGAGTTTAAAACGAAAAAAAATATACCTGCGCAAACTTGTGCATACTGTCTGATTCTACATGATCGCATTGTGAAATATAATCCAATAAGTGGTGGGGTGAAAAAATTAGTATAAAATGAGAGGAGTTGACGCGGTTGGTCATCAGTTGAGATGGAGTTTATCATCGATCTACAAGGCTTCAAGGGTCCCAACAACCAATTCATCCTCAAGGAAATTTCATTCATTCGAGCGGACGAGAAAAATGCTGAACCTTTGACATTCTTCTTGGAATCGCCATACGCGTGGGACTATTTACCCGCAAAATATCAGATGACAAACAAATGGTTGGAACGCAATTACCGTGGAATATCGTGGGACTATGGCACTATACCGTACGACGCTGCGAAACACCTGCTTCAAACAATTTTACAACGAGCTCGAGCCATCTATGTGAAAGGACGTGAAAAGTCTTTATGGCTAGCGAGCTACCTGTCGAGGGAGGTTTGTGACCTGGAGACACTGGATTGTCCACCGTTGAAAAAATTGCCCAAAACTCCATCGACTTGTCCTCACCATACCTCCAATGCGAAATTCAATTGTGCAACGATGAATGTTAACGCTCTAAAAAGCTAGTACTATGTCTACCACGCGTTATGTGAACGAGGAATTTTTTTAAATAAATAATACATTTTTCTTCAAATTTCATGTTTTTATTAATTCTCCCATCTCCTCCTCCTCCTCCTCCTCCTCCTCCTCGTCTTACAATATTTACAAAATTGTTGCATGTGTTTACAATTTTTCACATGTGTGGAATTCGACTCCATTCAAATTTCCACCGAGGTACTTCATCGATAGTTGTCCGGCACGTGCAGTTTTCAACAATTCCTCAAACAGTGATGGATTTTGTTGGAAGGCTCTGACGATTCGAGCTGGTAGGAAGACGGTGTATTCACCCTGGATTTCAGCGACGTAGCGATCTCCGTATTTCGTTTTAACCATCCGAATATCAGAGATGATATAATCATCCTGGACTTGAAGATCTTTCTACTTCTTCGTTGGTAGATACTCAGACTGCGTCGTGATTGCGTTGATTCCAGAAAAGTCCATTTTCGAAGACTGTACGATTTCAGCGAGAGCTTGAGAAGTTCTTTTCAAAGACTGCACGATTTTCAGCGAGAGCTTGTGAAGTTATGAATTTATTTCGTTCTCTGCTCGGCTATTTGTACCCTACATCCCCTCTCCAGCATCTGAACAAGTTCAATCTTGTCTGCAGCAGGTTTGACCTTGTTTACGACCTGTATCCCCTCTCCAGCATCTGAACAAGTTCAATCCTGTCTGCAACAGGTTTGATCTTGTTTACGACCTGTCTTAACAGGTTCGCCGTGTACTCTCTCACGACACTTTCTGCAGTTTCGACGTTGCGGTACAGGACCATCGAAATGATCTTCCATCGAAGACGTATTTGAATGTTCATAACATCGACGATATGATTCAATTTCACTATCGCAATGATAATAACTCGGCATTCGATCCCATAAGATATCTGTAAATTCACCGAAGTGTCTCTTGAAGATTGTGGGTGAAATAATTTTAAGCTCGCTACTTGTAAATTCTCTCGGACTGCGTTCATTTGTATAAACATACACGAGCTCTTCCATAATGTTGCATTTCCCACAATCTCGCCGTTTAGGCCTCGCCGCATCGACATGTACCCACTCCCACGGCGGATTGAAATGATCATAACATGGTCGATATGACGCTATCACACTATCACGCTGCAACTTTTCCGGTAAGCGATCCCACAGATGATTGATGTGTGCACTATGATATTTCAGAAGAAAAGCCTTGGAAATGGATTCGAGTTCGTTTTTCGTCAAATCTCGCGGGTCCTTCGATGGATGTATTATATACATGCTCGCACATCTGTCCATTGTAAGAAAAACTTTAAGACTAACCTGTGCGGGCGAACGGTGCAGGTTCCACCCGCAAAGACTTTTTTTTTTTATGACTTTGGGGAAACGCTTTCTCGGACCTACCACTTTTTTTTTGCGGCCATGTGACATCCCCCATTGGAAACCCTTTCAAGGTGATGCAATGTTTGGTGGGGGTGCAAAAAAAAATGTGTAGGAGTATTTAAAGGGCATTTTCCCTGAACGCAAAAATCATTCTGCTCCAGATGTGGACCGTCACGCAGTCGTTCATCACGTTTGTACAGTTTTCGTCGCGTTGTTGTGAAAAGTTCATCGCGAAAGTTTCCATTGTTGTCACACAATAAGTTTCATCTCATCGCAAAAAGTTTTTTCATCAAGTTTTTCATCCAACGTTCGTCGAAGCCGTGTGTGTGTGTGTGTGTGTGTGTGTGTGTGTGCGTGCGTGCGTGCGTGCGTGCGTGCGTGCGCGTGCGCGTGCGCGTGCGCGTGCGCGTGTGCGTGTGCGTGCGTGCGTGTGTGCGTGTGTGCGTGTGTGCGTGTGTGTGTGTGTGTGTGTGTGTGTGTGTGTGTGTGTGTGTATGTGTGTGTGTGTGTGTGTGTGTGTGCGTGCGTGCGTGCGTGCGTGCGTGCGTGCGTGCGTGCGTGCGTGCGTGCGTGCGTGCGTGCGTGCGTGCGTGCGTGCGTGCGTGCGTGCGTGCGTGCGTGCGTGCGTGCGTGCGTGCGTGCGTGTGTGTGTGTGTGTGTGTGTGTGTGTGTGTGTGTGTGTGTGTGTGTGTGTGTGTGTGTGTGTGTGTGTGTGTGTGTGTGTGTGTGTGTGTGTGTGTGTGTGTGTGTGTGATCCGCGGGTGTTGATTTTTTTTCAAAAAACTTTTTTTATCATGTCGGGTGAAATTGAAGTTATCGACATCTCTGATGATGAGATGGACGTTAACAAACCCAAAAACTTTTTCGCAATTTTGGTTCAATTGACGTCATCGACATCTCTGATGATGAGATGGATGTTGATGCGATCTGCGAAGAAGTGTGGGGTGAGAGGCCCTTCGCGGAACTTCGCGAGGAAGTGATCGACGAAGAAGTGTGGGGTGAGAGGCCCTTCGCGGGACCTCACTGGGAAGAGGTCGAGGATGCAGCCGATGAAATTGAGGTTGCGAGGCCTTTCGCGGCACCTCGCTGGGAGGAGATTGATAACTTAGAGGATGGAGCGTGGGGTGAGAGCCCATCCCGGCGCCTGCCGCAGGTTGGCAGATCCTCAACGGCCATGAGGATAGGGTGTATGATTTTCATAATGTTCAGCAAGAGGATTTTGACGACGCGGACCTCCATTATTATGGGAGAGGTATTAGATGGCAGGATGTGGAGGATGAGCATCCCGTCGCCGCTGATGAGGGATACGAATCCGACCCGGGAAATACAAACGTCACGATCCGTTTGGGGTTGGTGCCACGGCCAGTTGCGCTAGCCATAAACCCCACGAGCCGTATCTGCGTGATACGCTCTTATTATTTCACCCGGGTCGGTGAAGTCGTCTGTGCTGGATGCTACGTCCACGACCCCGAGTGGCACGGGCAGGTGTCCGCGTGCTTTGACTACGAGACGGGTCCATACGAGCGGCTCGGAGGAATTCGGCATTTTTGCCGCATCTGCAGAATTCCCGTCACCGTCTTCGTGGCACACACGTCGTGTGGGGTCGGCCGCGAAATACAATGGTAAGTTTTATCATTATTTAAATCTATGAAAAAAAATTGCAAAATTTTAATGTTTTTTTTCCCACGTTTTTTTTGTTACAGACTGCGGTTATTTTAAATTATTTTTAATTATTATAATTATTTTAGTTTTATAAAAATTAAATTAGGGTTAAATGATAATTTATGAATATTGTAAAAAAATAATATTAAAAATAAATTTATTAATTTTTATTATAAAAAAAACGTGTCTTAATTTCCCGGAATTCGGTGGTGATATTGGTGGTGGTGGTGGTAGTAGCGGTGGTGGTGGGGGTGGTCGCGGTGGGCTGTGGGGGCTGGTGGTGCGCTGTGGGGGTGGTGGTGGGCTGCGGGGGTGCTAGGACCCAAAAATCTGGGGGGGGGGTGAACACCTGCGTGTCTCTTTGGGAGGGGACCATTGTTATCCAGTCCATTGTTATCCTGGTGCATTGTTGTAACACCTGCTCTATTGTTATCGGGCAGTCTATCTTTATGCGGTCTATTGTTGTCAACATAATTTATGACATCCGGTCTATTGTTGTAGGGATAACAATGCATCAGGATAACAATAGGCGGTCATAAATTATCTCGATGACAATGGACCGGATAACAATAGACCGGATGTCATAAATCACCCCGACAACAATAGAGCAGGTGTTCACCCCCCTCCCCCCTTCCCAACATCAAAGGGATGCCGACATCAGGAGAACAATAGATGGTCATAAATCATCTGGATAACAATAGAACAGGTGTTCACCCCCTCCCCCCCCCTTCCCAACATCAAAGGGATGCCGACATTCCAAAACTACCTCCCCCACTTTTACTACCCCCTAATCTGTGGCTCAGAAGCCGCATAGCCTATATACTAACCAAAAATCTGATTCTAAACGACGTCAATTTGGAACCATCATCGAAGGAACAGTTCAAGGTAAAGAGACTTTTAAACATTTTCTCAAGTTGATAGTAAATCCGAAATCAAAATAAAAAAGTTTTCAATAAAATAATGTATTATGAACCATGGAGCCGTCGACCTGGACATCGAAAACCATCGAGAAATATACCTGGACAACGAAAACGATGGAGTCGTCGACCTAGAGAGCGAAAACTATGTAGAAATATACCTAGACAACGAAAACCATGGAAAAATGTACATAGACAACGAAAACCATGGAGAACTATACCTAGACATCAAAAACCATGGAGAAAAATACATAGACAACGAAAACCATGGAGAAATATACTTAGACAACGAAAACCATGGAGAA
Source organism: Hyposoter dolosus (assembly GCA_963921915.1). NCBI lineage: Eukaryota > Metazoa > Arthropoda > Insecta > Hymenoptera > Ichneumonidae > Hyposoter > Hyposoter dolosus. Next base: position 1,759,789 of record OY998134.1, read on the forward strand.
ATATACCTAGACAAAAAAAAACCATGGAGCCGTGGACCTAGACATCGAAAACTATGGAGCCGTCGACCGAGGCATGGAAAACCATGGTACCTAGACAATGAAAACCATACGGAAAGAGAGGCCCGTATAGTCTGTTTCTCTCGCTCAGTGGCGCGTGAAGAGTGGGGATACCGCGTTCAGCGGAGCGCGTGACGTCACGGGCTGAAAATGTCCACCAGACGCGTAAGGGCGTATGTTCAAGCGCCTGCGCGGAAAACTTACGCCTTTCTGACTCCAAGAAACAGAAAACATCCCAAACCTCGCGTCCAAAATCTTCAATATCAGATTTCTCTGGATTGGCTGAACGGATTCTGTTCTACCAAGGACCATTCGAAAGATAAAAAATCATAGAAAATTCGAGTCTAATATGAGATTTTTCCCTCAACCCGTTCTCCTGTGAGAACGATTTAAAGTTGCTGTGACGTCATAAAACGCCTATTTTACTGTATATAAGAGTACTGCAGCTCTCGCGCTGCGCTTTCTTTTTAATACTTGGCGTCGAGCCGCTGCCGCGTCTCTTGATGATTGATTGATAATTGGTAATTTTTCTTTGTACAGATGATTTAAATTCAATGACTTCTGCTCAGATATTGCAACATTGCGTTGCTGCAATTCGCGAAACAGTAGAAGCTTCCGAGAAGAAACTCCAAACTTATATAAAAGATCGTATTAAACGTTCCCAGAGCAGCATTGTTTTCGATTTCAAAAAAAGTATCACGGAACTCAAGGATTCAATAACTCTCAACTATGGTTTGAAAAATCTCGACAAATACTCTGAACCAGATCCAAATAAATTGGGAATTGTGATACCTGCTGAATCAATCGAAGATTTCATAAAACTTGATGCAATGATCAACGACAAAGCCCATGAGGACTTTTTTGTAAGTATACCACATTTGAAATAGCAGTTAAATTATTTATATTAGTTCCTTACCAATTCTTAGCATTATTGGACTAACCGATAAAATGTTTGTCTTTATTACAGAACGGGTTTATACTCACGAAAGCTACAAACGCTGAAAATTACAAGAAAGGAATTGCTTCCGTACTCGGTGCTCTAATGGCTAAAACCGTACAATTGCAATACAGTGGTCAAGGAAAACAAAGAAAAACGTTCAACAAAAAAAAATTCAGCGAGACAGCACTGTATAAAAAAATGCAAGGTAAATATTACTAATTATTAAAAATCAATAAATATCACAATTTAATTATACGCGCTGTAACGTAGATTTTTCCCGGAGGGGTCCATCCAGTCTCTTTTCGGCTCACATCGCCCCTCGTGCAATCCCTCGGCCGCGAGAGTGGACAGGGCGCCAGGTACAACGTACCGCCGACCAAGGCCGACTTCTGATTCGCCCACCCTCGCGCATCGAATTTGGCCGGGATGCACGAAAGACGATTATGACCGAGGCGGTCCGGCCACTCAGCTCCATACTGAGATACTAAGGGGCAGAGGAGGTGATTCTTTTGGGGGAAAGAGTAACAGCGGATAGCGAAACAAAACGAAATAATGGACTCTAGACGGCAAAAATAAAAGTTAACGAGGGCATTTATTTAAATAATATTTCGGAAGGATGACAAGAGACAATTGAATAGAAAATCGGGACGGTGTATCGCCGGCCCGTTACAATGAAAATCATAAAATTGCGCGAGTACTGCCAGGGCGTAAGGTCTCCGTCTGACGATGGACGGAATTAAGCAAAGGCAAAAGATCACGTCGGAACTGCAGCATGGCGATCGGAAGGTCGGCGGCGCAACGCCCAAAAAGGTACGGCAAGGTAACCGCCCCCAAACCACCGATCGACCAAGAGCGAAGGCAGGCCGCTCCGGCGATACGAGAACACAAGAATAAGATAGAAAACGAAAGCTAAAATGTCTCACGTATTGCCAAGCGGTAACGAAGGTAGCTAATGTCGAACGCTATTCTGACTGTGGCCAGGCGACTGCTGTGTTTGTGACGCCGTGACAAGAAGGCGCGCAAGGTAAAGCAAAGGTAAGACGTCATCAAACTCACAGACCACCATGGCTAAGGTAGCAGCTCAGAACAACGCCGACAGGCAAAAGGTAATCGGCCCTAAACACGAGGCAATACTGAGATAACGCAAGGTCTCGTAAGGCAAAAGCTCCTGGTAGTACGTAAGGAAAAACAACGCAACGAACTGACTCGAAATAATTATTAAAGCACAAAAAAATTCTCAAAAACGCACGACACGTGCAAAGATAAAATAAAGACGAAACCGAGCTCGAATCATCGAAATATCGCCAAACTCAGTCGCAAACAATAAACTCTACGCCTCGCCGTAGCGATCGTAACTAGGACACGAGAGCGAGAGAGATCAAAGGAAAACAAACGCGTGCGCCGCCGGCCGACTCGAGGCCACGCGCAACAAAGGACTTCTCCGAGCGACGACTCGAGCACAGCGAAAGAAAATATAATTTTCGTCGCTCGAAAAATCCTACGACATAGGAAATACCGAGATCAAAATTAATTAACTAAAATACACGACTCAAGATTATGCAAGAACTCCCGCGAAAACATACGAGACGCTACACAACGAAAAGCGAGATTATTCGAGACGCCATCGCTTAATAACCCGCCTTGTTTTATTCGGCCGCGAAAATGACTCGAATGAACGGGGGAAAAGCCAAGGACGGATAGCTGGCCAAGCCCGAAAATGTCAACCTGCTCTTCCCGCGAACGCAAAAGCCCTAACGAAATAATCTCCCGAAATAGCCGACAAATTTCGCCATTCCGGGGATCGCAATACAATATGAATGCAGAATAAAACAATCGAGTATGGAGAGATCAGAACGGGCTTACCGAGAAACTCGTGGTCCAGGTGACAACAGCAACCAAGGCAGCGAAAGCAAAAGGTAATACGGTAGCAAGGCAAGAAGGCAGCAAGGCCACGGAAGTCGGTCGAGGAAGGTGTCACCACTCCGGACAGGCAATTGTCGAAGACTGATTTGCAAAGGAATTCACAAATCTCGTGGTTCCCGATTCTCGCGCTGTCCCCACCACCGCAACAAGTCTCACGCGAGGCAGCGCTAGCACGCTCTAGGCGCGAACTAGGCTGTTGCCGGGCCATGTGATATTCCGCGGCAAATTGAATTGCGCGTACCGCCGATTGCAAAATCGACGACACGCGACTCGAAATTACGAACTCCCCTCTACCTTACCGCTGACCGTCTCTCCTTCGAAAATCATCCCCTTACGTCCTGCTGAGCCGTGCCTCAGATACGCTTCTTCTGGGGATCCGGGCGACGTCCCTGACGGGGAGGAGGGGAGGCCTCCCTCGCGGCTCGCCGACCAAGCGAGTCGCGGTGGGCCTACACGCCAACATAGGCAAAACAGCACCTCCGCCCCAAGATTTTTCCCGAATCCCGCTAAGACGAGGCGCCGGGGTTAGCGGACCGTGGCACCCGAGGGTACGGCTGTGGACGGTGCAACTACTCGGTTGCTTCGGCGAGGAGACCACGGGGGGCATCAACGAATGGCCACGGAATCAGCGTGTGCCTCCGAACGTCCACCAGCAGCCACGATGATTGCGACTGGAACGTCTAATGGGGGCGAAAGCCTTGAGAGAAACGGGGCGGCAAAGCAAGGCAGAAGGCAAAATGTTTTCCCTCGCGAGAAACCCGCGTCGGAGTGAGCGCACGAGAAACGCAACAACGCAAAAGGCAATGGCTAGGAAGGTAATGCTGCGTCTCTGGTTTCTCAGTATTCTCCAGCCAACTACGGAAATCTCGAATAATTAAAAATAACAAAATAAACTAAATGGTCGGTCTCGGTAGATAGCGATATTATTTTTTAAATAATAAAAGGTTGTAATAGTAGTTACAACGCTTTGAGACTCCGCAAATGCAGTGTCCGTTGTATCGATGAGTGGCGACCGAAAACGGACCGAAAACCCGGTCCACTTGTCGACAATGATTCGTGCGAGTGACGTAGCAAAATGTTACGTCACAACATCTACGAAAACCTGTCGTTCGAATTGAGAACAGAGATTGCTCCACAAATGTCGCAAAAATCTTGGTTTTTGAACAATGGAAACGAATCCCATGAGGAATTTGATTTCTCCATTTAGTGATTGACATTTTCTGACCGAGGATGCTTTCGAAATAGTTGGATTCATCTCCTGGTATTGACAAGGAAAACTGAACTCGTTCCAAAACCTGCCGTTCGAATTGAAAACAGAGATCGCTCCTAAAATTTCGTGAAAGTCTTGGTTTTTCAATAACAGAGACGAATCACACGTGGGATTTGATTTCTCTATGTAGTATCTGATATTTTTTAATCGGAATATAAACTACAATAGCTGGATTCATCTCCCTATATAGATCGCAAAATATAAATCTCCTCGAAAACCATCTATCCAAGATTACAAACATTGTTTGCTTGAACCACTCGAGAATATCTTGGTGTATCAACAGTGGAGACGAATCCCATTTGGAATTTGATTCCTTCATTTACTATTTGACATTTTTCAACCGAGAATGATTTCGAAATAGTTGGATTCATCTTTTCGTTGTGACGTGACATTTGACGCCCCGCTACCCGCACGAATCGTGGTCGACCAGTGGACCGGATTTACGGTCCATTATGACGACGCAACGCGGCTCGCTGGCGGCCCGCTGAGGAGATTCTTCGTTTTAGTCGCCTTATCGACAGTCGGAAACGCCTTACCTCCTTCGTTGCCTGAGTATCTGCATTTTGTTGCCTATTACCTACCATTTTCGTTGCCTATAAAATTACCTGCGTGAACGGAAAAATGACGGGCGAGAGAAATTAATCATACACTTTGTTATTCATGAGCGAGCGTCCTCCGGTTCTTGCGCCCGGTGTCCATCGCCGAGCGGGGAGTGAGCAACAATCCCTCTTTCGATCAACGGTACTCTGGCGAGGGATTCGGCCTTCTCACCGCTGCGCCCCGTCACCTTGGCCCTGCGGAGCGGACGTTCAAGGGTACATGTCGAAATTCGGCCACACGTGTGAACGCCGTCCGTGGCCCTCTCGCTGTCGCAGTCGAGAGCTGCATCGTTCGCCGCCGCGCCTGCAGGGGTTGCAGCCCGTGTGCAACGGCGCCTCGTCGAGTGGGGCTCGGGATATCTCGGGGCGGAGGTGTAATTGCCTGGTGGCACAGTGGGCCCACCGCGACACGAAGGGACGCCGAGTTTCGCGAGGGAGGCTTCCCCTCCGCCTGTCAGTCGGACATCGGCCGGGTCCCCATGAGGAAAAACCCCTGCAGTCTCGGAAAATTTTCGGAGGGCGAAAACCAAGCGGAGATCCCGTTTGAACTCCCCGCGTACAACACCGGGGCGCGAGAAACGGAAGTCGGGCGATTCGCGAAATAGGCGAGAGCACGCTCTCGCCGAACTAGATTAGTGGGGGAAAAATCGGGAGCGCGGAGCCACGCCGAGGCACAAGCACAAGCAGTCTTCGTCGCCGAGTCCAGCTAGCGAGTCGCGTTTTGGGAGAGCCATCCAGCGTTCTCGACCAGCCACGTGTCGCCAGAAGTTGTGTCTCGGTGAGCCCGTTCCGATATTTTCCTTCGCGATTCGACGGAAGGCTGGGTTTTCCGTGTCGTTACGTTTGATTGCATTTAGTGCAGCATTTTGAGGTGCCGAGGAGGTTGAAAGTTGTCTGTCGAGCGAGATTATGGCTCGCAACTCTTTCGACACCTCGGCCGATTAATTTGGAGATTTTGTAGCCCACGCTTCCGTCCGAGTCCCTTCGACGACTCGCTCCGTAATGTCGTTCTTTTATTTGAGTTTTTGGCAATTAATTATGTCGCGTCAATCAAATTAGAGTCTTTAGATTTTCGTGCATCTAACTTCGTAAAATTTCGCGGCCTACGTCGCAATAGTCTATCAGTTTTCACGATTGTTCGCTCAAGGCCGGCCGCACGCGGCTCGCACCGGTTTGTTTGCATTCTATCTCTCTCTCGCCTGCGTCGTATTCCACGCTTATGTATCGGCCGTCTCGCACGTTCTCGTCATCCGTCGCGCGTTCCCGACGAGGTTGTATTCGTGATTATTCTGTATTGTACGATCTTCGAGCTTGTCATTCTTTCTCCGTGTAATGTTTCTTGGCGTATATCTTCGTTATATTTCCTCGGTCCTCGTAGCCGTTTAGGTTGCCTAATTACCTGCCCTCGGGCCTTAGCTACCTGAGTGTCGGGAATTACCTGCGTCGCAGTGCGCCTTGTTTTTTAATCTCTTCGCGAATGTGTCTGATTTTTTGTATTGCCTAATTACCTGCCTTCGGGCCTATAGCTATCTAATTTCCTGGGCTTTGCCCCGTTAGTGACTAAATTGCCTGCGCCGTAGTGCGCCCTTCGTTCATTGTAAGTCTTGTGGAGAATTAGTGCGATGCGCCGTTACTCGTTTCTGTTGAATAAATCAGGTGTTCATTTTAGCTGCTCGCGTACGTGTGCTTTATTTATGAGTTTTGTGTCATTTGTTGCTCTCGCCCCAACCCAGCCCCTCTATCATTCGTATCTCAGTTGAGCTGAGTAGCCGGACCAACTGGAGCTCTCCTGGCCCCCTGCGTGTCTTGGCCTTTACGTCTGGGCCGGCGTGGGTAAATTAGAAGTCGGATTTACCGACGGTAAACTTGTACCTGGCGCCCAGCTCACTCCGACCGAGCCAAGGCAACCCGAGGTGGAGCGACCGAGAGGCTCCGAAGGGACGGAGGGACCCGAGTCGGGAAAATCCTGTTACATCGTATAGATAAGGAAAGCTGAACGTCTACGAAATCCTGCCGTTCGAATTGAGAACAGAGATTGCTCCAAAAATTTCGCGAAAATCTTGGTTTCTCAACAATGAAAACGAATCCTATGCAGAATTTGACTTCTCAATTCAGGGTTTGACATTTTTTGACCGAGAATGATTTCACAATAGTCAAATTTATCTCCACGTATTGATGAGGAATGCTGAACGTCTTCAAAAATCTGCCGTTCGAATTGAAAACAGAGATCGCTCCACCAATTTCGCGATAATCTTGGTTTTTCAATTATGGAGACGAATCCCAGGTCGAATTTGATTTCTCTATTTAGTGTTTGACATTTTTTGACCCCTTTTACAATAGTTGGATTCACCTCTGGGTGTTGTTAATAAAATCTGAGGGACCTCGAAAACCTGCCGTTCGAATTGAGAATGGAGATCGCTTCCCCAACTTCGCAAAAGTCGTGGTTTCTCAACAATGGATGTAAAGAAAGCTGAATGTCCTCGATAACCTGCCATTCAAATTAAGAACAGAGATCGCTCCACTAATTTTACAAAAAAAAACGTGGTTTCTCAATAATGAGAACGAATCCCATGCGGAATTCCATTTCTCTATTTAGTATTTGACATTTCTTGACCGGAAATAAAACGACGATAATTGGATTCATCTCCTCACATTAATAATGAAAGCTGATTGTCGTCGAAAACCTTCTATTCAATATGAGAAACAGAGAGAGAATATCTTGGTTTCTCAACAATGAAGACCAATCCTATGCAGAATTTGACTTCTTGCGTCAAGGTTTGGTATTATTTGACCGAGAAAGCTTTTACAATAGTTGGATTCATCTCCCGGTATTGATAAGGAAAGATGAACGTCCTCGATAACGTGCCACGCAAATTGAGAACGGAGATCGCTCCACAAATTTCACAAAAAACGTTGTTTCTCAACAATGAAGACGAATCCCACGCGGAATTTGATTTCTCTATTTAGTGTTTTACATTTCTTGACCGAAAATGAAACGACGATATCTGGATTCACCTCTCTGCATTGACAACGAAAGCTGAACGTCCTCGGAAACCTTCTATCCAAACTTCTCGAGAACATCTTGGTTTTTCAACAACGGAGACGAATCGCATGCAGAATTTGACTTCTTGAGTCAGGGTTTGGCATAATTTGACCGAGAATGATTTTACAATAGTTAACTTCTGCTATTGGTATTCAGAACAGAGATTGCTCCCCCAAATTCGCAAAAATTGTAGTTTGTAGAATTGAGACGAATCCTATGCAGGCGAATCATCATGGTGACGATTTTTACGCAGAATTTGAATCATTTTCATTCAATTTTTTCGTAGTCGCTAGCCGTCCGGTTAGTCGGATGAATAATATTCGTCCGGGCATGCTTTATCCAATGATATCTGCTTTATTTATCCGGGCGAGCAGGGGTTGCGATTTCGATGTGAATTATGAAATCGGCAATAGAATCATGAACTTTTTTGCTGTTTTTTCTGTTTTTTCGCAACACGTGAAGTGTAAAACGTGCGATTCGGACATCACGTTTCGTGAGAGAAATCCTCGGAGCTTAGGCTTTAAAATAGTTATTGCTTGCCCAAAATGCTTACAAGTTGTTATTCCGAGCAGTAAATTCACCCGAAATGCCTATGAAATCAACCGTCGAATCGTGCTGGCAACGCGACTATTAGGAGTAGGGCTGAATGGTACAATGAAGTTTCGCGCATTTATGGAATTACCACGACCGATATTCCAATCGTTTTACACCAAGTTAATTGATATGATTTCGATCGTAACGGCAGCGGTATGAGACGCGAGCCTGAAACAAGCCCCAGAAGAAGAGAAAAAGAGAAGTGAAGAAAATGGGCAGTGTGAAGGTATAACATTTTCCGGTGATGGTTCGTAGAGGAAACGCGGATTCTCGTCGCTTTTTGGAATTTCCTTATTGACTGGATGGCTAACAGGCAAAATTGTTGACGTCGAAGTGAAGTCAAAATACTGTAAGGAATGTGAATACTGGAAAAATAAATTATATACAGCAGAGTTTGAAGAATGGAAGATAACACACGCCGACGAATGTAAAGCGACTCACGAAGGTTTATCTGGTAAGATGGAGGTAGACGCAGTCGTCGAGATGTTCAAACGCTCCGAATCTTTGCACGGCGTGAAATATCAAAACTATTCGGTGATGGTGATTGCAAGACCTACAAAGCCATCACGGATAGTAATCGACACGAACATTTTAAAGGGCAAATAAAAAAGAGTTTATTGACCATGTACAAAAAAGAATGAGCACTCGACTGACTGAGAAGTATGAATAAAAAAAACGCCAGGCCTCGGCGTGAGAGGTAAATTGACTGCCAATCTGATCGATCAACTCACAATTTATTATGGCTTAGCAATTCGTCGGAATCCAAACTCATTGGAAAATATGAAGAAATAAATCTGGGCGACGTTATACCATAAATTATCAACCGACCAAATACCGCAGCACTTTGCATGCTCAAAATCTTGGTGCGACTCGAAGAAGGCGTAAGCAGCAAATTCCTTGGACACCTTCCATCATAAGTCGCCACTTTCCCAAGAAGTTTTCAAAAAATAAAACCAATTTACAAAGAACTGAGCCGGGACGAGTTGCTGAATCGTTGCTTAAGAGGATATACGCACAACAGCAAGGAAAGTTTCAACGCAACGGTCTGGAGATTGGCACCAAAATTATATTCGAGCGGAATACAAGTGTTAAACATAGCGACTGATATTGCAGTGTGCTGTTTTCACGATGGTCTGACAAGCATTTTGAAAATTATGAAGGCTCTGGAAATGGATATAGGTGTCCAGTCCTATAATTTTTGCCTCGAAACCGACACAAAGCGAATCGAACACACGGAACGAACTTTAACGGATGCAGCAAAAGAAGCGCGCTCTGCCGTGAAATCGTCGAGAAAAGCAAGTGAAGAAGAATTTCCCAACGTTGAAAAGCAGCTTCATGGTCCTGGGATAGCAGATTAAAGGGTAAAAAATTTTTAGTCATCGAATTTTTCATTTTTTTATATGTTAAACTTTACACGCATTTTTCTCAAAATGTCATTTTTTAAACCGGCACGCAGCCTAACGCGAACAATTTTTATTCTTTAGATTAAAAATTTTGACAATATCTTTGAAATTACATTTTGAAAAGAACCACGTACGGGATTTTCGATAAGTTGATTTAAAAAAAAAAAATTATTAACAATGATTGTTTTTTTTCGCAAAAAAGACACTTTCTGTTAGATTGCTAGCCAATTGTACAAAAATTAATATTTTTAAAATCCCATTCGTCATTCTCGAGCTTTAACGATATAGATAATGGAGAATTTTTGTTTTATGTTCCAGGTAAAAAATTGCATCAGTTATGGTGCGTGCCGCGGTGCGCTTCGAATTCGTCATGGCTCCAGAGAATAGCCCCAGCGTCGTCGTTTTTTAATATTTCTGGATAAAAAGTTTTTGTAATTCACTTGAAAATACATTCAACACCATCCTCGAATTGTATTTTCGTATGAATTTTTTTTCCAACCGAAAAAAAATTCGGAAAAACAGCGTGTTTACAAAAATGTTTTTTTTTTTGCAGTGGTGTTACTCCTTCATTCTCGAATATAAAGAAGCGACTTTCTCAGCCTCCATTGCTCCCTCATCGAGAAACCGAGGAAATCTGGCGAGCTAGCACGATCACCAATCTGAAACAATGAAAAACTTTTGATTAGATTATGCTGGTGATTTCAACCGCCTCATAGTCTACAATGAATCTAGTCTTTTTATACTTCATGTCATGACGAAATAGAATGGTATAGAATAGAACGGTACCTTGAGCTGCTCTCCTCTATCAGTACCAGGAACCGCTGCTCTTCCCCTTTCATGAAAAACAGCCGCATTGCCGATGTCCAAATAAGATTTACTGTAATGATATCAAAAGACGCGGCAGCGGCTCGACGCCAAGTATTAAAAAGAAAGCGCAGCGCGAGAGCTGCCGTACTCTTATATACAGTAAAATAGGCGTTTTATGACGTCACAGCAACTTTGAATCGTTCTCACAGGAGAACGGGTTGAGGGAAAAATCTCATATCAACTCGAATTTTCTATGATTTTTTATCTTTCGAATGGTCCTTGGTAGAACAGAATCCGTTCAGCCAATCCAGAGAAATCTGATATTGAAGATTTTGGACGCGAGGTTTGGGATGTTTTCTGTTTCTTGGAGTCAGAAAGGCGTAAGTTTTCCGCGCAGGCGCTTGAACATACGCCCTTACGCGTCTGGTGGACATTTTCTAGGTCGACGCGTTAATAAATTAATAATAAATCTCGCGTTTAACCTCGAGTCGTGGAACTAGGCCTAAAATGGCACATTTAACGCCGAACGCGGTGTTTTCAGGACGAGTCGTAGCCAAGCGCGCGAGGCGGAGATGAGGACTGTCCTTCCTCGGTGCATAGAATACTTCGCAGCAGGGGGTTCAGCGGGCGATATTCAATTGGGGGAGAGTTCGCGAAATTCAACTAGAAAATACTGTCGTTTATCCCGTATAGTTTGTCTTTAATACAAAGTGACATATGCCATCTAAAAATAAAAATTCTTCTATCATAGACGGAAACGAGATGATCATTAAACTGGTACATTCAATTATCTTTTGTCTTCCCGAAATTATTTTTGAAAACCATGCACGCCAAGTTTTTGTATAATCTTTGCAGTGAATTCGTCCGGTAAGTACGTGTACGTGTACGCGTGCCCTTGTACGCAAACGTGCCCTTTTTTATGTTTCGTTCCCCGTGGAATTGTATTGTACGTACATTCATGATCTTTAGCTAGCATGAAGTCATCATAATATTCGGGATAATCATGCTGGAATCCTCCGAAATGGGGAAACCCTTGAACCGAATGTGTCGAGGGCGCACGTTCGTCTGTGAAATTTTGCCACTCATTTATGAATTCTTGGCTATATTGCAATGACTTCATTTTTTTTTGTCTCAATTGAGTTTGAAAATTTTTGAGAAGATTTTTATGAAGGTCAAAAGATTGTTCGCAGTGAAGAAAAAGTAAAATACATGAATATAGTAAATCAAAAGTGTTTCATTGCAAAGTGATATCAAGAATAAAATTGAGTCGTTATTTTCCAACTGAGGTTGCGATTTTTTAATAGTTGGCGTTCTTTTTTTACTTTTCTGGAGTATTTTTCCACGGATTTCCTTCCTTTTCGGGAAGGGCCATATTTATCAAAATTTAAATGATGGGGAAATTTTTATACAAAGTAATATAAAGATAATTGAGTCATAATTTTCCAACTGAGGTTGCACTTTTTTAATACTTGGCGTCTTTTTTTTACTTTTATAAAGTATTTTTCCATGGATTTCACTTCTTTTTGGAAAGTAGGATATTCATCAACATTTTTTTTAATAATAGAGGGATTATTCGTTCTGGTTGGTTGTTCAGGAGAGAAGACAAATCTCTTCAATAACTTTCGTCGACAGCCCTGGTAAATCTCTTAAAATATCTCGAAGAGAGACATGATCAATCGCTTGAAAAACTCTCGTACAGACTCTCGTTTAATCTCTTAAGGAAACCTCGAAGAGACTCGTGGTCAATCCCTTAAAGAAACCTAAGTGACCCCCTCAGTCAATCCCTTGAAAAAATTCCGTCGCGACCCCTTAAAAATCCCGTCCAGACTCTTGGCCAATCTGTTAAAAAAACCTCGTCGAGACTCTTAGTGGACACCTCAAAAAATCCCGTCCAGACTCTTGGCCAACCCTTTGAAAAAGTATCGGCAGGATTTTTAGTCGATCTGCTGAAATGAGTCTTGACGAGAATCTGGATAAATCTCTTAAAAAAGCCGCGGTGAGACTCTTTAGGAATCCCATGAAAAACGTCTCCGTAACGGTCCTACTTTATCCCTCAGAAAACTTCCGTCCATACCCCTTCCGTCAATCACTTCAGAAAATCTCAGCGACAGACATGATCAACCCCTTAAAAAATCCCGTCCAGACTCTCGGCCTATCTGTTGAAATAACAGCGTCAAGACGCTTAGTCTAACCCTTAAAAAATCCCGTCCAGACTCTTGGACAATCCCTTATAAAAGTCCCGGCGAGATTCTTGATTAATCTTTTGAAAACTCTCATTCAGATTCTTGGTCAACCCCTTAAAAAATCCAATCCAGATTCTTCGCTAATCCCTCAAAAAAGTCCTGACGGGATTTCTCCCTTCATCCTCCCGCCCTTCTCCTTCATCCTCCCGTTTTTTTATTGTTTCGTCGCATTTTCGACTCATTTTTTTACTCCGAGCCAAATTGTTCCGGGCTCACGTGATTCTGCATTAAAAAACGAAAAGAATGAGCCCAAGTTGAACCCTTTTTGTTGCATTTTACCGGAGATATGAATTTTCCAAAATTGGGGTCATTCATGACATTACGTTACAGGAATAGGAAAAATAAAATAAGGTTACCGTTCTAGGGTCGAAAAACTTCCGTCGAGACCGCCGTTCAACCCCCTAAAAAATCCCGTTCAGACTCTTGACTGATCCTTTATAAAAGGCCCGGCAAGATTCTTGATCAATTCCATAAAAACTTCAACTGAGATCTTATTGTCAACCCTTTAAAAAAAGCCCCGTCAAGACTCTCGGGTGATCCCTTAGAAACCCCGCGATAACACTCTGAGTCGGTCCCTTTAAGACCTTCCGTCGGGAACCCTGGTCGAGCCCTGAAAGAAGACATCGCAAACCATTCAGCCGTTGACCTAGACAGCGAAAACTATGGAGATATATACCTAAAAATCGAAAACCATGGAGAAATATACATCGACAAAAAAATCCATGGAGCCGTGGACCTAGACATCGAAAACCATGGAGCCGTCGTCCTAGACATCGAAAACTATGGAGCCGTCGACCTAGTCATCGAAAACCATGAAGAAATATACCTAGACAACGAAAACCATGGAGAAATATACATAGACAACGAAAACCATGGACAAATATACCTAGACATCGAAGACCATAGAGAAATATACCTGAACATTGGAAACTATGCAGAAATATACCTAGACATCGAAAACCATGGAGGAATATACCTAGACAAAAAAAAACCATGGAGTCGTCGACCTGGACATCGAAAACCATGGAGGAATGTACCTGGACAACGAAAACGATGGAGTCGTCGACCTAGACAACGAAAACCACGGAGAAATATACCTAGACATCGGAAACCATAGAGAAATATACCTGGACATCGGAAACTATGCAGAAATATACCTAGACATCGAAAATCATGGAAAAATATACCTAGACAACAAAAACCATGGAGAACTATACCTAGACATCAAAAACCATGGACAAATATACCTGGACAACGAAAACGATGGAGTCGTCGCCCTAGAGAGCGAAAACTATGAAAAAAATACCTAGACAATGAAAACCATGGAAAAATGTACATAGACAACGAAAACCATGGAGAACTATACCTAGACATCGAAAACCATAGAGAAATATACCTCGACAACGGAAACCATGGAGAAAAATACATAGACAACGAAAACCATGGAGAAATATACCTAGACATCGGAAACCATAGAGAAATATACCTGGAGCCGTGGACCAAGACATCAAAAACCATGGAGAAATATACCTCGACATCGAAAACTATGCAGAAATATACCTAGACAACGAAAACCATGGAGAAATATACTTAGACAAAAAAAACCATGGAGCCGTGGACCTAGACATCGAAAACCATGGAGCCGTCGACCTGGACATCGAAAACCATCGAGAAATATACCTGGACAACGAAAACGATGGAGTCGTTGACTTAGAGAGCGAAAACTATGTAGAAATTTACCTAGAGAACGAAATCCATGGAAAAATGTACATAGACAACGAAAACCATGGAGAACTGTACCTAGACATCAATAACCATGGAGAAATATACCTGGACAACGAAAACGATGGAGTCGTCGCCCTAGAGAGCGAAAACTATGAAGAAATATACCTGGACAATGAAAACCATGGAAAAATGTACATAGACAACGAAAACCATGGAGAACTATACCTAGACATCGAAAACCATAGAGAAATTTACCTCGACAACGAAAACCATGGAGAAAAATAAATAGACAACGAAAACCATGGAGAAATATACCTAGACATCGAAAACCATGGACAAATATACCTAGACATCGAAAACCATAGAGATATACCTGGACATTGGAAACTATGCAGAAATATACCTAGACATCGAAAACCATAAAGGAATATACCTAGACAAAAAAAACCATGGAGCCGTCGACCTGGACATCGAAAACCATGGAGGAATATACCTGGACAACGAAGACGATGGAGTCGTCGACCTAGACAACGAAAACCATGGATCCGTCGACCTGGACATCGAAAACCATCGAGAAATATACCTGGACAACGAAAACGATGGAGTCGTCGACCTAGAGAGCGAAAACTATGTAGAAATATCCCTAGACAACGAAAACCATGGAAAAATGTACATAGACAACGAAAACCATGGAGAACTGTACCTAGACATCGAAAACCATGGGGAAATATACCTGGACAACGAAAACGATGGAGTCGTCGACCTAGAAAGTGAAAACTATGGAGAAATATATCTAGACAACGAAAATCATGGAGAAATATACCTAGACAACAAAAACCATGGAGCCGTGGACCAAGACATCAAAAACCATGGAGAAATATACCTTGACATCGAAAACTATGCAGAAATATACCTAGACAACGAAAACCATGGAGAAATATACCTAGACAAAAAAAACCATGGAGCCGTGGACCTAGACATCGAAAACCATGGAGCCGTCGACCTGGACATCGAAAACCATCGAGAAATATACCTGGACAACGAAAACGATGGAGTCGTTGACCTAGAGAGCGAAAACTGTGTAGAAATATACCTAGACAACGAAAACCATGGAAATATGTACATAGACAACGAAAACCATGGAGAACTATACCTAGACATCGAAAACCATAGAGAAATATACCACGACAACGAAAACCATGGAGAAAAATACATAGACAACGAAAACCATGGAGAAATATACCTAGACATCGGAAACCATAGAGAAATATACCTGGACATCGGAAACTATGCAGAAATATACCTAGACATCGAAAACCATGGAGGAATATGCCTTGACAAAAAAAACCATGGAGCCGTGGACCTAGACATTGAAAACCATGGAGCCGTCGACCTGGACATCGAAAACCATGGAGGAATATACCTGGACAACGAAAACGATGCAGTCGTCGACCTAGACAACGAAAACCATGGGGAAATGAACCTAGACATCGAAAATCATGGAGAAATATACCTAGACAACAAAAACCATGGAGCCGTGGACCTAGACATCAAAAACCATGGAGAAATATACCTCGACATCGAAAACTATGCAGAAATATACCTAGACAACGAAAACCATGGAGAAATATACCTAGACAAAAAAAACCATGGAGCCGTGGACCTAGACATCGAAAACCATGGAGCCGTCGACCTGGACATCGAAAACCATCGAGAAATATACCTGGACAACGAAAACGATGGAGTCGTCGACCTAGAGAGCGAAAACTATGTAGAAATATACCTAGACAACGAAAACCATGGAAAAATGTACATAGACAACGAAAACCATGGAGAACTATACCTAGACATCAAAAACCATGGAGAAATATACCTAGACAATGAAAACCATCGAAAAATGTACATAGACATCGAAAACCATAGAGAAATATACCTAGACAACGAAAACCATGGAGAAAAATACATAGACAACGAAAACCATGGAGAAATATACTTAGACAACGAAAACCATGGAGAAATATACCTAGACAAAAAAAAACCATGGAGCCGTGGACCTGGACATCGAAAACTATGGAGCCGTCGACCGAGGCATGGAAAACCATGGTACCTAGACAATGAAAACCATACGGAAAGAG